>CAWUFW010015256.1:0-370271 GCA_963921515.1 Calotriton arnoldi
GGGTTACGTATTGCTGGTCATGCTGGGGGTGGTGTTTCAGGGTTTAGGGCAGTGCAGTGGTGTTCGGGCAGTGTAGGGTGTCGTGCTGAGGGGTGGTGTTTCAGGGTTTAGGGCAGTGCAGTGGTTTTCGGGCAGTGTAGGGGGTCGTGCAGGGGGTGGTGTTTCAGGGTTTAGGGCAGTGCAGTGGTGTTTGGGCAGTGTAGGGGGTCGTGCAGGGGGTGGTGTTTCAGGGTTTAGGGCAGTGCAGTGGTGTTCGGCCAGTGTAGGTGGTCTTGCTGGGGGTGGTGTTTCAGGCTTTAGTGCAGTGGTGTTCGGGCAGTGTAGGGGGTCTTGCTGGGGGTGGTGTTTCAGGGTTTAGGGCAGTGCAGTGGTGTTCGGGCAGTGTAGGGGTCTTGCTGGGGCTGGTGTTTCAGGGTTTAGGGCAGTGCAGTGGTGTTCGGGCAGTGTAGGGGGTCGTGCTGGGGCTGGTGTTTGAGGGTTTAGGGTAGTGCAGTGGTGTTCGGGCAGTGTAGGGGGTCGTGCTGGGGCTGGTGTTTCAGGGTTTAGGGCAGTGCAGTGGTTTTCGGGCAGTGTAGGCGGTCGTGCTGGGTCTAGTGTTTCAGGGTTTAGGGCAGTGCAGTGGTGTTCGGGCAGTGTACGGGGTTGTGCTGGGGCTGGTGTTTCAGGGTTTAGGGCAGTGCAGTGGTGTTCGGGCAGTGTAGGGGGTCGTGCTGGGGCTGGTGTTTCATGGTTTAGGGCAGTGCAGTGGTGTTCGGGCAGTGTAGGGGGTCGTGCTGGGGGTGGTGTTTCAGGGTTTAGGGCAGTGCAGTGGTGTTCGGGCAGTGTAGGGGTCATGCTGGGGGTGGTGTTTCAGGGTGTAGGGCAGTGCAGTGGTGTACAGGCAGTGTAGGGGGTCTTGCTGGGGGTGGTGTTTCAGGGTTTAGGGCAGTGGTGTTCGGGCAGTGTAGGGGGTCTTGCTGGGGGTAGTGTTTCGGGGTTTAGGGCAGTGCAGTGGTGTTCGTGCAGTGTAGGGGGTCGTGCTGGGGGTGGTGTTTCAGGGTTTAGGGCAGTGCAGTAGTGTTCGGGCAGTGTAGGGGATCGTGCAGGGGTGGTGTTTCAGGGTTTAGGGCAGTGCAGTGGTGTTCGGGCAGTGTAGGGGGTCGTGCTAGGGGTGGTGTTTCAGGGTTTAGGGCAGTGCAGTGGTGTTCGGGCAGTGTAGGGGGTTGTGCAGGGGTGGTGTTTCAGGGTTTAGGGCAGTGCAGTGGTGTTCGGGCAGTGTATGGGTCGTGCTGGGGCTGGTCTTTCAGGGTTTAGGGCAGTGCAGTGGTGTTCGGGCAGTGTAGGGGTCATGCTGGGGCTGGTGTTTCAGGGTTTAGGGCAGTGCAGTGGTGTTCGGGCAGTGTAGGGGGTCGTGCTGGGGGTAGTGTTTTAGGGTTTAGGGTAGTGCAGTGGTGTTTGTGTAGTGTAGGGGGTCGTGCTGGGGGTAGTGTTTTAGGGTTTAGGGTAGTGCAATTGTGTTTGTGTAGTGTAGGGGGTCATGTTTTAGGGTAGTGCAGTGGTGTTTGGGTAGTGTAGGGGTCGTGCTGGGGGTAGTGTTTTAGGATTTAGGTTAGTGCAGTGGTGTTTGGGTAGTGTAGGGGGTCGTGCTGGGGGTAGTGTTTTAGGGTTTAAGGTAGTGCAGTGGTGTTTGTGTAGTGTAGGGGGTCATGCTGGGGGTAGGGTTTTAGGTTTTAGGGTAGTGCAGTGGTGCTTGTGTAGTGTAGGGGGTCGTGCTGGGGGTAGTGTTTTAGGGTTTAGGGTAGTGCAGTGGTGTTTGTGTAGTGTAGGGGGTCATGTTTTAGGGTAGTGCAGTGGTGTTTGGGTAGTGTAGGGGTCGTGCTGGGGGTAGTGTTTTAGGATTTAGGTTAGTGCAGTGGTGTTGGGGTAGTGTTTTAGGGTTTAGGGTAGTGCAGTGGTGTTTGTGTAGTGTAGGGGGTCATGCTGGGGGTAGTGTTTTAGGGTTTAGGATAGTGCAGTGGTGCTTGTGTAGTGTAGGGGGTCGTGCTGGGGTAGTGTTTTAGGGTTTAGGGTAGTGCAGTGGTGTTTTTGTAGTGTAGGGGGTCATGTTTTACGATGCAACGCTCCAATACCTGACCAGTCTGCACTACATAAAACTGCAAATAAACTAAAAATAAAAAGTGTTTTGCACACTTTTGTCATTGGGCTATATGTGGGCTACATCTGGGTAATATTTGTGCTACATTTGGGCTCTTTTTTCACTGGTGGCCATCTTGGAAGACTTCTTTGTTATGAAGTTTCCTAATTTCCTCATTTACTGCAGTCTCCTCAGTAGGAAATGCTTTCAGTTTTTTACTTTGATTCCATCAAGAAGGCATTCAGATGTGTCACACATTTGCCATAAATTCAGAATGTTATTACTCTAGTTGTTCATTAGATCACTGTAGTAAAGCTACTGCTCACCAAGGAGTTAACTGGAAGTCTACTGCTGGTATTGAAAGTGATTGTTTCAGTCTGCATGTCAGAATTTTCTAATGAAATAGAAGAGGATTTGAGATCTCACTTAAAACATGCACTAAATTTTCTTTTTGCAGCACTAACCATAATTTCTATGGCAAAATGAACCCCTCATTTTGTTCCTTTTTAAATTAAATGTTTTAAGTGTTACCAGTTTATTCCAATCAAGATGGCTTCAGGTGTGCCATACTTATGTCATAAGTAAGGCTGTTAGCACTCTAGTTGTTCTTTAGAACACTCTGGGAAGCTGCAGTAGAACACAAAGGCATCAACTGACAGGCTGCTCCTGTTGAAATATAACAGGAAGATATTTGAGATCTCACTTAAAACATGTCCTAATTTTTCTTTCTACAGCACTAACCATAATTTCTATGGCAAAATGAACCCCCTCATTTTGTTCCTTTTTAAATTAAATGTTTTAAGTGTTACCAGTTTATTCCAATCAAGATGGCTTCAGGTGTGCCATACTTTTGTCATAAGTAAGGCTGTTAGCACTCTAGTTGTTCTTTAGAACACTCTGGGAAGCTGCAGTAGAACACAAAGGAATCAACTGACAGTCTCTGCCCTTGTTGGATGTACATGTTTTACTGAGAATGTCAGACTTCATTCTCACATGACTGAGAAAGATAATGTGAATTTACAGAAAATATGCTCTCATTTTAGCTTCTGGGGCACCTTCCAAAACTGTATGGGACAAGCATGTGAAAATAGTTTTCTCTCAAACATGATTCATGATATCCCAGCAGAAGGTTTTTCACAGGGTAAAATCACCTTAGAACACACCACAATTCCTGAAATTAGTATGGTACCATCAACAAATGAATTCTAATGTAACTAAAGTCTGTTATCACCCTTTATAGTTCTCCTTTTGGTAACCCTCAAAATCTTCGATTCACTACAATGCATTTCAATGGGGTACTATCATTTATATTGGTCCCAAGATGGCTGCCAGCAATTCCAGGATGAAGTGCTGACAGCCAATCAGATCTCACGATGACATGTGTGGTTAGGCTCCGCCCAGATATATATGTGTTTTTACTTTTGATTTTCTCAGCAACTACTGAACGGATTTACACCATTTAACAAAAGGGTTCTTTTTGAACCAAGAACTACCTCTTTGCCAAATTTGGTGTAATTCCGTTCAGCAGTTCGGGCTGTAGCCTTGCATAAAGTCTCCTATGGGAAATTGATTTTTTGACTCTTATTTTTTAATTTCTCCACAACTACTGAACGGATTTACACCATTTAACAAAAAGGGTTCTTTCTGAACCAAGAACTACCTCTTTGCCAAATTTGGTGTAATTCCGTTCAGCAGTTCGGGCTGTAGCCGTGTCTAAAGTTTAATATGGGAAAATGAATGGGGAAAACACGTTTTGGGACCCCCCTTTTTTCTCGGCCCCCACTTAACGAATCACCCTGAGACTTTCAGGGTAGGAGCGGACCGGAGCGGGCCATAAAGTTTGAAAATTTCGCGAAGATTCGTCAACCGACGCATGAGTTATTTCAAATAGAATGTCGCGGATTTCCTATGGAAAATAGGTCCTAACTATAACTATCTACTGGCGACCGCCAGTAGATAATTTATATATATATATATATTATCTACTGGCGGTCGCCAGTTATAGTTAGGACCTATTTTCCATAGGAAATCCGCAACATTCTATTTGAAATAACTTTGGCGCCGGTTGACGAATCTTCGCGAAATTTTCAAACTTTGTGGCTCGCTCCGGTCCGCTCCTATCTTGAAAGTCTCGGGGTGATTTGTCAAGCGGGGGCCGAGAAAAAAGGGGGGTCCTAAAACGTGTTTTCCCCATGCAATTTTCCATAGGAACCTTTCATCGCAGCTACAGCCCAAACTGCTGAACGGAATTACACCAAATTTGGCAAAAAGGTAGCCCTTGGTTCAGAGTGGTGCCTTTTGCTTAAATGGTGTAAATCCGTTCAGTAGTTCCTGAGAAAATCAAAAGTTAAATCACATATATATCTATGGCCGCGTAGGGTCCGCGCACCCTCCCGATCACGAGCTGTATGCTAATTGGCTGTCAACACTCCAAACCAGGAAGTGTTGGCAGCCATCTTGTGCCTCGGTAGAACCGAGGCACAAGAAAAGACAAAAACAAGGGCGCAAAACGCAAAAAGGGGGCAGGGTAGAAACACCCTGACCCCCTAGGCCTGCTCAGGGGGTCCTACAAGGACCCCCAGGGCCCAAAAAATTATTATTATTTTTTTAAAAATCGGCAAAAAACGTGCTGGGTGCGCGGATCCAGCCGATAAAAAAAAACAACGAAGCGCGGTCTCCCTTGCTTCATTGTTAATTGGCTCCCGGGTGGGCCAAGTCCCGGGGGCATGCGGGGTTTATCAAATTTATGTATGGGGGGCCTCTAAGGCCCCCCCAAGCCCCGGGGACTGCCACCCCCCGGGGCTTTAAAAAAAAATGGTGCGGGAGGGCTCTCGGCCCTCCCGCAGCCCCGTGGACCGACACCCCCGGGGCTTCTTTTTTTTTAGTTAAATTACCTGTGTGGGGGGCTCCAGCCCCCCCACATGCCCCGGGGACCGCCACCTCCCCGGGGCACTAATAATTTTAAAGTGGGGGTCCGTTTCAGACCCCCGAAGCCCCGGGGACCACCACCTCCCTGGGGCTTTCAACATGTTGGGAGGGGGGCCGTGCAGCCCCCCTCATGGAGCCTGTGACGGCCCTGGGGACCACCACCCCCCAGGGCCAGCTCCTGCAGTGTCCCGGGGTACTGCTGTTTGCTATGACAGGGCGGGAGCCTCGCGGCTCCCGTCCTGTCATAGCAAACTTGCTTTGAATTTTGGAAGAGAGAGCAGGGAAACCTGCTCTCTCTTCCAAAATTCAAAGCAAATTGCTTTTCCACAAGGGGAGCTGCATCTTAGCAGCTCCCCATGTGGAAAAGCAATGCCGGCTCCCGAGGGACGCGGGGAGCCGGCGGGACCGTGGGGGTATTGGGGACCCCCCCACAGCCCCCAAGGGAGAGGGCCAGCCCCGGGGGATGGGGTCCCCGGCGCAAGTAGTGGCCCGGGAGGGGGGCCACGCGGCCCCCCTACCCCAAATTACAAAATTAAAATTAAAAAAGGCCGGCCCCAGGGGATGGGGTCCCCGGGGCCTAAGGAGGCCTGAGGAGGGGGGTAACGCAGCCCCCCTCCATCAAAAAGAAAAATGAAAAATGTGGCAATGACCCGGGGAATGGGCTCCCCGGGCCGAAATTGGCCACGGGAGGGGGCCCACGCGGTCCCCTTCCCGTTCCATTTTTTTAAAAATAAATAAAAGGGGGTCAGGCCATGGGGGATGGGGTCCCCTGGGCCCAAAATAATTAAAAAGAAGGGGGGCCACACAGCCCCCTTTTAAAAATAAAATAAATAAATAAAAAGACCGGCATCGCGCTGGAGGCCACGCCCCTCCTTGGCAGCACTCTGCAAACGCGCCCCTGGCGCGTTTGCAGAGGGGAACGATTCCCCTTGAATACTGGGGGTCCCTGGGGCCAACTAGCCCACCAGGAACCTCCAGTATGCGCCAGGGGCTGCGTTGCAGAGAGGTGTACAGAGGCCACGCCCCTTTTACACCTCTCTGCAACGCAGCTCTGTGGCGCTTTTGGAGGGACATGGTGGGCTAGTTGGACTCCAGGGACCCTCAGGATTCAAGGGGACTTAATCCCCCAACTGAAAACACGCCACGGGGCGCGTTTGCACAGTGGTGAAGGGAGGGGGCGGGGCTTCAGGTGACATGTGTGCAAACAGGCCCCGTGGCGTGTTTTAAGATGGGGAATTAAATCCCCTTCAATCCTGAGGGTCCCTGGGGGCCAACTAGCCCACCAGGTATGTCCAGAAAGTGCCACAGAGCTGCGTTGCAGAGAGGTGTAAAAAGGAGCGTGGCCTCTGAACACCTCTCTGCAACGCAGCTCCCTGGCGCATACTGGAGGTACAGGGTGGGCTAGTTGGACCCCAGGGACCCTCATGATTCAAGGGGACTTAATCCCTCAACTTAAAATGCGCCACTGGGCGCGTTTGCACAGTGGTGAAGGGAGGGGGCGGGGCTTGAGGTGACATGTGTGCAAACAGGCCCTGTGGCGTGTTTTAAGTTGGGGGATTAAGTCCCCTTCAAACCTGAGGGTCCCTGGAGTCCAACTAGCCCACCAGGTACCTTCAGTAAGCACAACAGAGTTGCGTTGCAGAGAGGTGAAAAAGGTGCGTGGCCTCGGACCGCCTCTCTGCAACTCAGCTCTGTGGTCCTAACTGTAGGTACCTGGGGGCTAGTTGGGCCCCAGGGACACTCAGGATTCAAGGGACTTAATCCCGCAACTTAAAATGTGCCATGGGGCGCGTTTGCACACATGTCACCTCAGGCCCCCTCCTTCACCACTGTGCAAACGCGCCCTGTAGCGCATGCAGGGTTTATCAAATGTATGTATGGGGGGGCCTCTAAGGCCCCCCCAAGCCCCAGGGACCGCCACCCCCCGGGGCTTTAAAAAAAATGGTGCGGGAGGGCTCTCGGCCCTCCCGCAGCCCCGGGGACCGCCCGCCCCTGGAGCTTCTTTTTTAGTTAAATTACCTGTGTGGGGGCTCCAGCCCCCACATGCCCCGTGACCGCCACCTCCCGGGGCACTAACAATTTAAAGTGGGGGTCCGTTTCGGACCTCCGAAGCCCCGGGGACCACCACCTCCCGGGGCTTTCAACATGTTGGGAGGGGGCCGTGCGGCCCCCTCCTGGAGCCTGTGATGGCCCTGGGGACCACCACCCCCCAGGGCCGGCTCCTGCAGTGTCCCGGGGTGCCTACCCCCGGGACACTGCTGTTTGCTATGACAGGGCGGGAGCCTCGCGGCTCCCGTCCTGTCATAGCAAACTTGCTTTGAATTTTGGAAGAGAGAGCAGGGAAACCTGCTCTCTCTTCCAAAATTCGAAGCAAATTGCTTTTCCACCCGGGGAGCTGCATCTTAGCTGCTCCCCTTGTGGAAAAGCAATGCCGGCTCCCGAGGGACGCGGGGAGCCGGCGGGACCGTGGGGGTTTGGGGACCCCCCACAGTCCCCAACGGAGAGGGCCAGCCCCGGGGATGGGGTCCCCGGGGCAAGTAGTGGCCCGGGAGGGGGCCACGCGGCCCCCTACCCCAAATTACAAAATAAAAATATTTTTTTTTAAAAAGGCCGGCCTTGGGGGAGGGGTGCCCGGGGCCTAAGGAGGCCTGAGGAGGGGGGCAACGCAGCCCCCCTCCATCAAAAAAGAAAAAAGAAAAATGTGGCAATGACCCGGGGGATGGGGTCCCCCGGCCGAAATTGGCCACAGGAGGGGGGCCCATGCGGTCCCCTTCCCGTTCCATTTTTTTTTTTTAAATAAAAGGGGGTCAGGCCCTGGGGGATGGGGTCCCCAAGGCCCAAAATAATTAAAAAGAAGTGGGGCCACACAGCCCCCTTTTAAAAATAAAAAAATAAATAAAAAGACCGGCATCGCGCTGGAGGCCACGCCCCTCCTTGGCAGCACTCTGCAAAGGCGCCCTGGCACGTTTGCAGAGGGGAACGAATTCCCCTTGAATACTGGGGGTCCCTGGGGCCAACTAGCCCACCAGGAACCTCCAGTATGCGCCAGGGGCTGCGTTGCAGAGAGGTGTACAGAGGCCACGCCCTTTTACACCTCTCTGCAACGCAGCTCTGTGGCGCTTTGGAGGTACATGGTGGGCTAGTTGGACTCCAGGGACCCTCAGGATTCAAGGGACTTAATCCCCCAACTTAAAACGCGCCACGGGGCGCGTTTGCACAGTGGTGAAGGGAGGGGCGGGGTTTCAGGTGACATGTGTGCAAACAGGCCCCGTGGCGCGTTTTAAGATGGGGAATTAAATCCCCTTCAATCCTGAGGGTCCCTGGGGCCAACTAGCCCACCAGGTACATCCAGAAAGCGCCACAGATCTGCGTTGCAGAGAGGTGTAAAAAGGGGCGTGGCCTCTGAACACCTCTCTGCAACGCAGCTCCCTGGCGCATACTGGAGGTACAGGGTGGGCTAGTTGATCCCCAGGGACCCTCATGATTCAAGGGGACTTAATCCCTCAACTTAAAACGTGCCACGGGGCGCGTTTGCACAGTTTTGAAGGGAGGTGGCGGGGCTTGAGTTGACATATGTGCAAACAGGCCCTGTGGCGTGTTTTAAGTTGGGGGATTAAGTCCCCTTCAATCCTGAGGGTCCCTGGAGTCCAACTAGCCCACCAGGTACCTTCAGTAAGCACAACAGAGTTGCGTTGCAGAGAGGTGAAAAAAGGTGCGTGGCCTCGGAACGCCTCTCTGCAACTCAGCTCTGTGGTCCTAACTGTAGGTACCTGGGGGGCTAGTTGGGCCCCAGGGACACTCAGGATTCAAGGGTACTTAATCCCGCAACTTAATACATGCCATGGGGCGCATTTGCACACATGTCACCTCAGGCCCCCCCTCCCTTCACCACTGTGCAAACGCGCCCTGTAGCGCGTTTTAAGAGGTAGTTTTAATCCCCCTGCCCTATTATGTACTAGGGACTTACAGAGGAGGTCATGCTAATCACAGGGGTACCCCAACGCATAGTGTTCCCTAGTGTATGTAGGTGTTTTCACTGTATTCTAAGTGTGTTTTAGCATAGCACTGGCTCTGGTTAGTCAGAGTCAGTTACCACCAGTACACGTCGGAAAAAGTTGTGGGCACAGGATGGTTTTGGAACAAGGCCTCTTTCTGCTCCTCTGTTGGTTCTTTCTGCACATCTTTTGCTTCTTCCTGCACTTTTCTTCGTCTTTGTGGACTTCTGTTGCTTCTTTCTGCATTTCTTTTGCTTCTTTCTGTGCGTTTTTTCTTCTTTCTTCACATGTCCTACCTCTGTAGGCATAGTTAGAAACTAGCATTTAAAAAACCTTTGAAATTCACTTAAAAACCATAGGTTTCAGGCATGTTATAGTTAGAAATTAGCATTTAAAAAACCTTTGAAATTCACTGAAAAAACCATAGGTTTCATACACGTTATAGTTAGAAATTAGCATTTAAAAAACCTTTGAAATTCACTGAAAAAACCATAGGTTTTAGGGACAGTTATAGTTAGTTGGACTTTATATATGTATATATATATTATCTACTGGCGGTCGCCAGTAGATAGTTATAGTTAGGACCTATTATCCATAGGAAATCCGCGACATTCTATTTGAAATAACGTTGGCGCCGGTTGACGAATCTTCGCGAAAGTTTCCAACTTGTTGGGGCGCTCCGCTCCGCTCCTACCCTGAAAGTCTCGGGTTGATTCGTCAAGCGGGGGCCGAGAAAAAAGGGGGGTCCCAAAACGCGTTTTCCCCATTCATTTTTCCATAGGAACCTTTAGTCGCAGCTACAGCCCGAACTGCCGAACGGAATTACACCAAATTTGGCAAAGAGGTAGCCCTTGGTTCAGACTGGTGCCTTTTGCTTAAATGGTGTAAATCCGTTCAGTAGTTCCTGAGAAATTCACTAGTAAAGTCACATATATATCTATGGCCGAGTAGGGTCCGCGTACCCTCCCGATCACGAGCTGCATGCTAATTGGCTGTCAGCTGGCTGTCAACATTCCGATTCAGGAAGTGTTGGCAGCCATTTTGTCCCTCGGTAGAACCGAGGGACAGAAACAAGTGCGCAAAGCGCACAAAGGGGGCAGGGTAGAAACACCCTAACCCCCTAGGCCTGCTCAGGGGGTCCCACAAGGACCCCCTGGGCAAAAAAAAGCATTTAAAAAAAAAAAAAAAAAATCGGCAGGATGCGCTCAGGGTGCGCGGATCCTGCCGAAAAAAAAAAAAAATCGAAGCGCGGTCTCCCGCGCTTCGATGTTAATTTGCCCCCGGGTGGGCCAAGTCCCGGGGGCATGGTGGGGGGGGGTTAAATTTATGTATGGGGGGCCTCTAAGGGCCCCCCAAGCCCCGGGGACCGCCACCCATGGGGCTTTAACAAAAAATGGTGCGGGAGGGCACTTTGCCCTCCCGCTGCCCCGGGGACCGCCACCTCCCCGGGGCTTCTGTTTTTTTTTTTTTTAACCTGTGTGGGGGGGCTTCAGCCCCCCCACACGCCCTGGGGACCGCCACCTCCCGGGGTACTAAAAATTAAAAATGGGGGTCCGTTTTGGACCTCTCGAAGCCCCGGGGACCACCACCTCCCGGGGCTTTGAAAATGTGGGGAGGGGGGCCGCGCGGCCCCCTCCTGGAGCCAGTGATGGCCCTGGGGACCACCACCCCCAGGGCCGGCTCCTGCAGTGTCCCGGGGTGCCTACCCCGGGACACTGCTGTTTGCAATGACAGGACGGGAGCCTCGCGGCTCCCGTCCTGTCATTGCAAACTTGCTTTGGATATTGGAAGAGAGAGCAGGAAACCTGCTCTCACTTCCAATATCCAAAGCTGATTGCTTTTCCACATGGGGAGCAGCATGTTAGCTGCTCCCCATGTGGAAAAGCAATGCCGGCTCGCGCAGGAGGCGGGGAGCCGGCTGGGACTGTGGGGGATGGGGTCCCCGGGGCCATAAGTGGCCAGGGAGGGGGGCCACGCAGCCCCCCTCCCCAAATTTTAAAAAAAGAAAAAAAAAGAAAAAAAGTGCAAGGCCGGCCCTGGGGGATGGGGTCCCGGGGCCTTAAATGGCCTGAGGAGGGGGCCACGCAGCCCCCTCCAAATAAAAAAATTAAAAAATCGAGGCCATGCCCCGGGGGATGGGGTCCCCGGGGCCAATACAGGCCCAGGGAAGGGGAGCCACGTGGCCCCCTTCCCATTTTTTTTTTTTTTTAAATTTAAAAAAATAAATAAAATGCTCAGGCCCCGGGGGATGGGGTCCCCGGGGCCAAAAGTGGGCAAGGGAAGGGGGGCCACGCAGCCCCCCTCCCATTAAAAAAAAATAGAAAAGAAAAAAACGACTGGCATCGTGCCGGAGGCCCCGCCCCCCTCCCTGCAGTACTCTGCAAATGCGCCCCCTGGCGCGTTTGCAGAGGGGGAACGAATTCCCCTTGAATACTGGGGGTCCCTGGGGGCCAACTAGCCCACCAGGAACCTCCAGTATGCGCCAGGGGGCTGCGTTGCAGAGACGTGTACAGAAGCCACGCCCCTTTTTATACCTCTCTGCAACGCAGCTCTGTGGCGCTTTTTGGAGGTATATGGTGGGCTAGTTGGACTCCAGGGACCCTCAGGATTCAAGGGGACTTAATCCCCCAACTTAAAACGCGCCACGGGGCGCGTTTGCACAGTGGTGAAGGGAGGGTGCGGGGCTTCAGGTGACATGTGTGCAAACAGGCCCCGTGGCGCGTTTTAAGATGGGGAATAAATTCCTTTTCAATCCTGAGGGTCCCTAGGCCAACTAGCCCACCAGGTACCTCCAGTAAGCGCCACGGAGCTGCGTTGCAGAGTGTTGTAAAAGGGGCATGGCCTCTGAACACCTCTCTGCAACGCAGCCCCTGGCGCATACTGGAGGTACCTGGTGGGCTAGTTGGCCCCTAGGGACCCTCGGGATTGAGGAGGAATTAATTGTCCAACTTAAAACGCGCCACAGGGCGTGTTTGCAGACATGTCACTTTAGGCCCCACCCCTTCCTTCAGCATTGTGCAAATATTCCTCTAAAATCAGCCGAACTACGAATTCCGATTTACTCACCTGTTATCAGGAGAGACCTCAGTGCTGCATCTTTGAGCCCAGTACTGATCCTGAAAAGTAATTCTAACCGTACTTACCAGTAACTTGAATTTCCTTCCATAGGATATCATTGCCTGCTTTTTGCTGAAAAAGTTTCTAAGTGTCGATTTTTTAAACATACAAATATTCCTCTAAAATCAGCCGAAATACGAATTTCGATTTACTCACCTGTTATCAGGAGAGACCTCATTGCTGCATCTTTCAGCCCAGTACTGGTCCTGAAAAGTAATTTTAACCGTACTTACCAGTAACTTGAATTTCCTTCCATAGGCTAACATTGACTGGTTTCACTTGGAAATTCTTCTAAGTGTGGATTTTTGGAACTTTATAATATTCCTCTAAAATCAGCCAAAATACGAATTCCGATTTACTCACCTGTTATCAGGAGAGACCTCAGTGCTGCATCTTTCAGCCCAGTACTGATCCTGAAAAGTAATTTTAACCGTACTTACCAGTAACTTGAATTTCCTTCCATAGGATATCATTGCCTGCTTTTTGCTGAAAAAGTTTCTAAGTGTCGATTTTTGAAACATACAAATATTCCTCTAAAATCAGACGAAATACGAATTCCGATTTACTCACCTGTTATCAGGAGAGAACCCAGTGCTGCATCTTTTAGCCCAGCACTGACCCTGAAAAGTAATTCTAACTGTACTTAACAGTAACTTGAATTTCCTTCCATAGGCTAACATTGACTGGTTTCACTTGGAAATTCTTCTAAGTGTGGAGTTTTGGAACTTTATAATATTTCTCTAAAATCAGCCGAACTATGAATTCCGATTTACTCACCTGTTATCAGGAGAGAACCCAGTGCTGCATCTTTTAGCCCAGCACTGACCCTGAAAAGTAATTCTAACCGTACTTACCAGTAACTTGAATTTCCTTCCATAGGAATCCATTGTCTGGTTTTCAGCAGAAAAGTTTCAAAGTGTCGATTTTCACAAACTACAAATATTCCTTAAAAATCGCATGTGTGACTTAAACGCATTCTTTCAACTGTTTACAGGAGATGCACCAGTGCTGGTTCCAGGATCCACCACTGAGTAAGAAAAAGTAACGATAACACTACTTACCTGCTAAGTGAATTTCCTCCCATAGGATAACATTGGTGATTCGATATGAAAAAGTTTCTGTGTCAACTTTTAAAATACAATAATATTCCTTAAAAATCACTACTGTAACCAAAACGCTTTTACTCAACTGTTTACAGGAGATGTCCCAGGACTGAATCTAGGATCCAGTCCTGTGGTTAGAAAAGTAATCCATAAAGTAACTAATTGCATTTAACTAGAAATTCACATTGAGCTCAATGTTGCTTTGTTTTTGAAATTGTGTTGCCCATTGCAACAACTGTAACTACTGTACTTAAAAGTCTATTGCCTATTTGCAAAGTATTTAAGCTAAAGTAATTCATTCTGAGAAAGTATATTTTGTAATGTAATGTATAATGTAATTACAATGTAATTTAAAAAATAAAATATCTAAAAATAAATAGTTTAAAAAAATGTTGTAAATCAGTATCAAAAAAATTAATATAACAATTAATACATTTACAAATTGTCATTTACAAAACCTTTGAAATTCACTGAAAAAACCATAGGTTTCAGACACGTTATAGTTAGGAATTAGCATTTAAAAAACCTTTGAAATTCACTGAAAAAACCATAGGTTTCAGACACGTTATAGTTAGGAATTAGCATTTTAAAAACCTTTGAAATTCACTGAAAAAACCTCTAGGTTTCAGGCACGTTATAGTTAGAAATTAGCATTTAAAAAACCTTAGAAATTCACTGAAAAAAAAATAAGGTTTTAGGGACAGTTATAGTTAGTTGGACATTGCACTCGTACAAAACCCGTGAAATTCCCCTGTTATAGTTAGTTCAGGTAACTATAACTCGCGCCCCCACAATGCACTGCTGATGACGTCACATATTACATCACTCATGACATGGTCAGTGACATCACTGATGACATCACTGATGACATCTCAAATGACATCACTGATGACATCATCCATGTGAGAATTTAATGCACCTCCTCACACCCTAATATAACCTTTGATACACCCACTCTAAATTACAGACTGCCATTCTCAAAACCATAGACACTCCAACACCAATAACTACATACCCACTCACTGATTCTTAGGTCTACACACATACATCCACTCACTCACCCGTACAGTCACTCATACTTATGGTCACTCAGTACAGGACTATCATATGCACTCATACTCCTATATAGACACTCAAACACCGCCACTCATCCATAGAGGTACTCACACACCTAGTCAGTCATGCAAATAATTAAACACACTGCCATTTACTCACCTATACAGTTATACACATACCAGCTCACTTACTCATACAAATACTAGCACATTCTTACGCTCTTATACAATCACTGATACAAGCACACACTCATCCATACAGTCACTCTCACAATCACACACTCTCGCTTATAGCTATTTATATACTCCAACACACATATATACTGCCTTTCACATATGTAGTTACTCACACATGTACCACTGGGACATACATTCACTCACTAACACACTCTTACACACACTTACCCACCCATACAGTCTATCACAGATGCACTCTTGAAACCATCCACCCAGTGAATCACCCACTCACACATCTATGCACAGAGTCGCACACACCCCACCCACACAAACACTCAGGCACCCATACAGATACTCAGACAACCAATCAATAACTCATATAGACACTCATGTAGCTATTCACAAACCCATGCACCACTTACACAGCAACAGACAGACGGATACAGACATTCACCCAGTTTAGTCACTAACCCATGCATTCAGTAAGATACATTTAATCACTCACTTATCGAGTTAGTCACGCACCTACTAAATCATCCATACAGACACTTATACACCCACTCATTCTTCAATACGCCTTTCCCTATATATATTAAAAATATTTAAACTTTACAGAAACACACAGTCACTGGATGATGTCATCAGTGATGTCATTTGAGATGTCATCAGTGATGTCATCAGTGATGTCACTGACCATGTCATTAGTGATGTAATATGTGACGTCATCAGCAGTGCATTGCGGGGGCACGAGTTATAGTTACCTGAACTAACTATAACGGGGGAATTTCACGGGTTTTGTACGAGTGCAATGTCCAACTAACTATAACTGTCCCTAAAACCTTATGGTTTTTTCAGTGAATACATATATGTATACACACAAATATACATTTATACATGTATATATATATATTCACTGAAAAAATAAATGTTAGAGAGACGTTATAGTGAGGCTCAGGTTTCACTCGTACAAACCCAAATAAATTCAGCACTTATAGTTAGCTCAGCTAACTATAACTCGCACCCGCAATGCACTGCTTCTGACCTCACATATTTCATCACTCATGACATGGTCAGTGACATCATTGATGCCATCACTGATGATATCTCACGTGACATCACTGATGACATCATCCACAAAATCATTAACGTACCTACTCACGCCCCCATAGAATCTTTCATGCACCAACTCCCACTCCCACAAAACCATTCATAAACCCATTCACAGACCCATACCAGTACTTACACACCCACTCACAAATTCATAGATCTACATACACATTTCCACTGACTCACCCATACAGCCACTCATTTACTTACTAATATAGCCACTGACATATCCACGCATACATCCATACAGCCACTCACACCCGAGTCAGTCACCCATAGAACTACTCACACACCTACTCCCTCAACCATACAGTCAATCACACAGCCACTTACTCACCCA
The DNA here is from genome assembly GCA_963921515.1 of Calotriton arnoldi. Classification (NCBI taxonomy): domain Eukaryota; kingdom Metazoa; phylum Chordata; class Amphibia; order Caudata; family Salamandridae; genus Calotriton; species Calotriton arnoldi. The sequence continues at coordinate 15,936 of CAWUFW010015256.1, forward strand.
TACAGTTACACACACACCCACTTACCTACTCATAAAGATACTAGCACGTACTCACTCAGCTCTACAGTCACTAACACAAGCACACATTCACCAATAAAGGCACTCTCACATTCACTCACTCAGCTATACAGTCACTCATTTACCCCATCACTCACCTATACTGCCTTTGACAGACTCGGTTACTCACCCATATACCAATGGATCATCCACTCACCCAACACAGCCATACACACACTCACTCACCTATACATCCCCTCTGACACATATTCATTAATACATACAGCCACTGACTCACCAATTCACTCATTCTTACAAGCAGTCACACCCCCTCACCCACCCACAGAGACAGTCAGACAGCCATACATGTACCCAGACAACCAATCAATCACCCATACAGCCACTCATGTACCTACTCACACACTCATACAGCCACTTATACACCAACTGATAGACTGATACAAACATTCATGCAATGAATTGCTCACTCATATATTCACTGAGACACCTAATAACTCACTTATACAGTCAGTCATGCACCCACTGAATCATCCAAACAGGTGCATATACACCCACTGATTCACCAATATACTGTGGTATATATAGTTAACAGTCGTAAACTTTTCAAAAACATCCATAGTCACTCGATGATGTCATCAGTGATGTTATTTGAGAAGTCATCAGTGATGTCACTGAGCATGTCATGAGTGATGTAATATATGAGGTCATAAGCAGTGCATTGTGGAGGCGTGAGTTATAGTTAACTGAGCTAACTAAAAGTGCTGAATTTCTCTGGTTTTGTACGAGTGAAACCTGAGCCTAACTATAATGTCTCTCTAACCTTCGTTTTTTTCAATGAATTTCAAAGGTTTTTTAAATACTATTTTCCAATCATAACGTCCCTACAATCTTTGTTTTTTTTAGTGATTTATTAATTTTTTAAATAGTAATTCCTGACTATAACATCCCTGCAACTTTTTATGTTTTCTGGTAATTTCTAAGGCGTTTTAAATTCTATTCCCTAACTACAACATCCCTGTAACTTATGAGTTTTTTATAGTATTTTTAAGTGTTTTAGTTTATTTTTCCTATCTATAATGAGTCTTTAGTGTGTATTTTTATAACCTTATATTTTCTTTAGTGGAGTAAGATGCGTTTTTTTCCTTTCATTTGTTATATCCACGACGACGTCGCTAAAAATGTGGTGAAGCTGAACGTCCATCTACATCTTTAGCAAGTGCATCACCGCCTGGACAAAGAGTGCCCTCTGAAGTTCAACAACGGTCTCAAGATATTGCACCTAAATGTAGCTGGATGGCAACTTATTGTATGGACTGTGGAGTTGTGGTTAGTGCTGTTGAGCAGAGCATAACAGCTTTAAGCAACAGTTGCAAGACTTACAAATGTTGATTTTGTCTTTCGGTCCTTGTCGTATTCTCATGTTTTTCTAGAGCTTCTTCCAGTTTTTCCACTGCCAGTTGCATTTAATTTTTGCTTAAAAAAAAAAAAAGTTGAAAAATCACAAGAAAAACCCCAAAACCTAAAAAAACAAAAACATTTTTACAGTTATAAAAACAACTGAATGACTGTATAAGTATGTCTATAATATTTGCAATAATGAATGACTGGATGAGTGGCATATTGAAGAATGAATGAATGCAAGAGTGGTACATGGATAATGGAATGAGTGCATGGGTAGTGCCTGAGTTAATAGATGAGTGCATGGGTAGTGCCTGAGTGAATGGGTGACTTCATAAGCAGTACCTGAGTGAATGGATAAATGCATGGGTAGTGCCTGAGTGAATGGATTAGTGCATGAGTAGTGCCCGGGTGATTGGATGACTGCATGGGTAGTGTATCAGTGAATGGGTGAGTGCAAGGGTACTGCCTGGGTCATTGGATAAGTGCATGGGTAGTGCATGAATGAATGGATGAGTGTATGGGTAGTGGCTGGGTGATTGGATGAGTGAATGAGTAGTGGCTGGGTGGTTGGATGAGTGCATGAGTAGTACCTGAGTGAATGGATGAGTGCATAGATAGTCCCTGAGTGAATGGATGAGTACATGGGTAATGCCTGAGTGAATGGATGAGTACATGAGTAGTGCCTGAGTGAATACATTAGTGCAAGGATAATGCCTGGGTCATTGGATAAGTGCATGGATAGTGCATGAATGAAAGGATGAGTGTATGGGTGGTGGCTGGGTGATTGAATGAGTGCATGAGTAGTGGCTGGGTGGTTGGATGAGTGCATGGGTAGTGCCTGAGTGAGTGGATGAGTGCATGGGTAGTCCCTGAGTGAATAGATGAGTGCATGGGTAGTGCCTGAGTAAATGGATGAGTACATGAGTAGTGCCTGAGTGAATAGATTAGTGCAAGGATAATTCCTGGGTCATTGGATAAGTGCATGGGTAGTGCCTGAGTGAATGTATGAGTGTATGGGTAGTGCATGAGTAAATGGATGAGTGCATGAGTGGTGTCTGAGTGAATTGGTGACTGCATGAATAGTGCCTGAGTGAATGGATGAAGGCATGTTTAGTGTCTGAGTGAATTTATTAGTGCGTGAGTGGTGCGTGGGTGATTGGAAGACAGCACGTGTACTGCCTTGATGACAGAATGAGTGCAAGTGGAGTGACTGTATGAATGAAAGACTGTAAGTGTAGTGCCTAGGTGATTCCATAACTGCATTAGTAGTGCCTGAGTGAACAAATGACTCTATACGTACCGCCTGGGTGATTGGGTGAGTGCCTGAGTAGTGGCTGTGAGATTGGATGAATGCAAGTGCAGTACGTGAGTGATTGGATGGCTGCCTCAGTAGTTACTGGATGATTGGAACTGTAGTACCTGGGAAATGGGATGAGTATAAGTAGTGACTTGATCCATCACAAGATTAGTGATTTGACACACGTAATATATCCCGACCTCCAATCACTGTGAAAAAATATAAACAGACAAAAATGTATTCGAATTTCATTTTGAACATTAGGCATCCAAATAACATACAATATTTTTTCACCAAAACGTTCATTCAACATAGACAAATGTTTTACTGTTTTTACAGTTTTCAGCTTTCATGCTTCTTCACTTTCAACAGTAATCTGTATGAAGCATCATCATCAAACAGTGGGAAAAACAATCAATGAATTGTAAAAAAAAAAAAAAATGTGCACAGTACATTGTTAAGAAGACGTGACATAAGATAGGTGCGATAAATCTTTATTCTGTCTAACACCACCAACAGGTTCCAGTCAGCTGGAGGCAGCTGCGGAATGCTGGCTCACAAACGGTGGAACGTACCAAGGCAGAACACGGCAGGGGAAGGTAAAGGATCAAACCAAGCAGATTACAACACACCTCCCAGAGCAAGAAGGATGAAGGAAAGAAAAGGAAGAAGAGTCAGAGGGAAAGAGACAAAGAGGATAGAAGAAAATTGGGGAATGAAAGGCAGAAAAACTGCAGAGCATGATACAAGAGTGAAGAAGACAGAAAGAAGGGAAGAACTTAAACCAATTACAAAGTCTTTGTGCCAAATAGGACAACCACTGTTCCTGGATGATCTGCGAGGAGAAATGGGATGTTTTTTCATATTAATAGCTTCCTCCAGAACAGAATGGGGAGACTGGCATTTTACCACTTTGTCCATTCCCCACGTTTGTCCATTTTCTAACTGGACTACATTTCTCCCAACACTCGTTATTTTGAGGGGTTCAGAAAAACGGGAGTAGTTTTTTCTCCTTGCTTTAGGAAGGTTGATGCGTACCCATTCACCTGGATTGAGCACTTGTGTTTTGATATTCTTCATGTAGTCATTGTAGGAGAGTAGGATCTGCTTCACATGGGTACCCCCACTTTTGCTGATGCTTCACTGTTTTTCGACCTTAGTCTGGCTGGGGCCCTGCTAATCAGAACCCCAGCCTAGCTGCTTCCTCTCTAAAATGGTTTCCATGTGCCTTAGGCACATCTCTGATTGGAATCTGGAGTGCCCTTATAAGTCCCTAGTATATGGTATACTATGTACCCAGGGCATAGGTACCTCAGAGGCCTACCAGGGGCTGCAGCGTGTATTGTGCCACCCCTGGAAGACCATCCAAACTGACACCACAGGTCTGCTACTGCAGCCTGGGTAAGGTGGTGCATGCACCCCTTACTGTGATATAGGCTACCTATATCACTATATACATACATACATATAAACCCATAAGTCACTCCTATGGCAGGCCTTATCAATCCTGAAGGCAGAGTGCGTGGTTCCTATGTGAGAGGGTGCCCCTGCATGAGCAGGGCCCCTCTGCAGCATTCGGAGATCCTTCTCTGATGCTGTTTGTAGTGCAGCCTGACCATATACTCTTAAGCGCATTATAACCTCGCGTTAAATGCTAACTTTGGAATGGCTGCACCGAAACATGTTGTGTTTGGTGTCAAACATCTTGGAATACTACCCCCCCGCCAATTCTGGCAGCGGGGGTAGCATTCCACCCTTCTAGAGGGAGAGACATGTTAACCCTGGCTTGGCCGGTAACTTCTTTCTAAAGCCCTGGCATCACAAAATGGATGCTGCTGCCACAGACACAAGTCTGGCCTCCTGCTGCTGACCGAAACTCCAGCAGGGGAGGCCTGGACAATAGGTTTCCTGTCCCAGGGAGGTGTGACCACCTCCCCAGACAGGATAGTGTGTATTGGGGCTGGGCGGGAGCACTCTCGGGTGCTTTGAAGTCCTGCACTGGGGGCACACTTGGTGTCCCTGTGCATACCCCAGTTCAAACCGGATCAGGGGCTTGCAGCCCCTGCTTTGGCGCGAACTGGACAAAGGGAAAGGGGTGTAGCCACCCCTCTGCCCTGACCCACCCATAGGTGGGACCACAGAGTAAGTCCAACCCCTAAACTTAGTATAAGTATAGGAACCCAGTCCTTAGGACTTTAGATTATCCCTGGACGAAACTCTGACACAGAATCCTGGACCTTCGACGCTCTACTACAAGATTAGAGGACAGAAGAATCTCCCTTGGGGTCAAGGAGTGACTCCCCTGCTTGGCAGGCACCAAAGAAGCAATTGTCCGGTCTGCATCGCCTAAGCTTCCGTTGGACGCCGAAGTCTTTGCATCACCAGAGGTGGATTTCCAGACTTCCCCGAGGTTGCCCTGAGTCCCCAGCAAAGCTGAGGCCCGTAGCTGTCGTGGGTAACGTGGAACCGTGACCCCTGGACAACACACGCATTTGCAAGTGCATCCTCTTTTGGGTCTCCCACGAAGTCGTGCTTTGGGCTCCTAATAGCCCTAGCCTCCAGCACCAACTGCACCGAAGATCACTGGCCTCCACTCCACGAGTGTCCTGTGAGCCAGCTCCACGTGCACCGTCTCGAGGCTCCTTCGCGGTCGCTAGCCCATTGGCTAGTAGCCCTTCACGAAGGCCAATCTTTTTCTACTTGGGCTCCCTCGTTGCTCCAGGCTTGCCCTCACTTACCTTTGCTGGGTGAGTTCCTCAGACCTTGCCGGTCTGCACAATTGTCAATCTTCATCTTCATCAAGACTTGCCGTTGCCAAGGCTTGTTGGGTCCAATCCGGTCGCCGACACCTCAGCACTCGACAGACATTGTGTACCAGCCCGAATCTTGCTCCTGGTCACCGACAACGCCTCTTGGACCTCGTGGCTGAAGAGTCAAGATGACCGTCAACCTACCTGAAGCACTCGACATCGGTGGGCATCTGCTCATCGCCTTCCTGGTCACTGGCTAGTGACCCAGACTCTGTCCCCTCTGCTTTCAGGTTCTTCAGATCTCCGATCCACTCTTGGATCCACCCGGACACTTTCCACTTGGTCGCCAGCAGCACTTTGCAGCAGATCGCCATTCAAATCGACGACGAAACCCGACCCCGAAAGGCACCTATGCACCCGGCTTCCCTGGGTGAGGTAACACGAGTACTCCGGTGCTCCCGTGGGTAGAGACTCTAGAACGACCTAGTTCTCAAAGGGTTTGCTCCAAGTCCTTCTTTAAGTGTCCCTTTTCTTTAAATTCCAAACCGTGACTTTCTCCATAGAAGTTAACGGCGAATCGCGGCTGTGTTACTACACTGCACGCGTCTCCCGTGGGTCCCCTGTGTCACTACCTTGGGTGGTTCCTTGTGGTCCAAGCACTTCTAGAGGCTCTAGGCCTAGTGTCTAGCTCAGTCGTGGTTCTTATACCACTTTATTGGTATATGGTTTGGTACGCCCCTAGGGCCCAAACGTGTATTTGTGCTATTACTGTGTTTAAATAACTTATAACTTATGTACTTCGAACTCTAGCCTCATAAAGAGACTAGAGGGGTGTGTTTAGCAATACATACATATATTTTGAATATATACCTGGTGTGGTGCTCTTTCATTTGATCACTCAAGAGATTATAGACTGGTAAAACAAGCTGCTTTACATTCCTTCAAGACTTAGCCTGAAGGCTGCTCTCCATAGCTACCACTAGGATAGCTTTCAATAAAGGTTGTCTTTAACCTATCTCCAATAAGGGGTTGTTTGGACTGGTGCAAGGTGCCCACTATAATTAGTGGACAGCATATGCCAGGCCAACTTCTCACATTGGTGTGCAGCGTGTGGGATTCCAGCTTGCTATTGTTTTACCAGATAATCTCAATTGAATTGATCAACTGAAAACCACTAAAGGTACCTAAGGTACATATAAATTAAGCTTAGTATACAGTAAGTTCTACTGAACTTAGAGTTGTGTGTTAAGGGATAGCACACCCTTTCTACAACTCAAGAGAGTTTAGTAGGCCACACTAGAGTAGGTAGTGCATACACCACACCTCACTAGTGATGTCTTCAAAGCCAGGACCCAGTGAGTCCTTGCCAGAAGCCAATGGGCTTCTTCCCTCCAAGTATGATACACTCCCATTCTTGGAATTGAGAGCAATATGCAATGTGAGGAAACTGAAGACAGGCCAAAGTCCCACCACCCAACATCTGAGAGAGATGTTAATGGCTGATGATCTCAACAGACACTTAGGGACTGAAGGGGTAGGTGCAGAGGGTGGGGCAGAAGATGAGGATGGGGCCAGGGGTAGCAACACCCCCAGCCCCCTCTGGAACTGACCAGGAGGGTGACAATGACCCTGACCTGGAAAACCCAATTCCTCCTGTGGATGAGGAGGAGGCTCAGGATGACCTCCACTTTGTCCCCCAGGAAGGATTGTGAGTGTGCCTAGAAGGTCTAGATCTCCTTCTCAGGAGTCTAACCACTCTGGCACCTCAATAGGGACCTCTGTCTCCTCTCATAGGAGGGAATCCTCTCATGAGAGGAGAAAGAGGCTGATTCAGTATGAGGAAGCTCAGCTTGAACTCAGAAAACAGCAATTGGCCCTAGACAGGGAGTCCCTAGATCTCCTTAGAGAGAGAAAACAGTTGGGACTAGAGTCCCATGGTGGCAGCCATATCCCTAGAGATAGGGAAAGGTCTTATGACCATAGAAACCTGAGCAAGATTGTCCCTCCCTACCAGAGTGGGGATGACATCCACAAATGGATAACTGCTCTAGAGAGGGCCTGTAAAGTACAGAAGGTCCCTCGGGAGCAGTGGGCAGCAATCTTGTGGCTCTCCTTTGCAGACAAAGGTAGAGACAAGCTCCTCACTGTAAGAGAAGAGGATGCTGATAATTACAAGGTCTTGAAGAGTGCTCTTATTGATGGGTTTGGCCTAACAACTGAACAATACAGGTTGAAGTTCAGAGATGCCCAAAAAGCACAGACTCAAGACTGGGTAGACTATGTGGATTGTTCTGCCAAGGCTCTGGAAGGCTGGTTGATGGGCAGTAAGGTGTGTGACTTCACAGGATTGTACAATCTGATAATGAGGGAGCAGATTCTTAATAACTGTCAAAATCAGCTGTTGCATCAGTACCTGGTGGACTCTGATCTGACCTCTCCCCAAGAATTGGGAAAGAAGGCAGACAAATGGGTCAGAACCAGGGTGAGGCAGAAGGTACAGAACCAAGGTGGTGACCCTAAGAAGCAAGATTCTAAGAACTCTGATAAGGGTGGGGAGAAGGGTAAAGATCAAAAGTCTTCACAAGGCCCCCAAAAATCTTCTTCAGGTGGGGATTCACAGTCTACCAAAGGGAAAGGCCAAAGAAAACCATGGTGCAAGGTCTGTAAGCAAAAGACCCACTGGACCAGTGATTGCACCAAGTCCAAAGACTCAAGTCCAGCCCCCACCAAGGCACCTGTTCCCCCTAGTACAGTTACAGTTGGTGGTGGGAGTACTACAGCCAAGGGTTTAGTAGGGTTGACCCTGGGTACTGAGATGGGCTCTGACCTAGTCAGAGAACTCACTCAGGCTGTGTTAATCTGTGATGGAGGCATGGATGTGACCTCCTCTGTGAGTCCCAGTAATCTGGGCAAGTACAGACAACAGCCTTTAATCAATGGACAAGAGGCTTTGGCATTTAGGGACACAGGGGCAAGTGTCACCATGGTGACACAAGACCTTGTGAATCCTGGGCAAGTTATACTTGGTGAGATGTACCAAGTGACCAATGCTAGCAATGTCAGAACAGACCATACTCTGGCAGTTGTTAACTTCTCCTGGGGAGGGGTAACTGGCCTTAAGAAGGTTGTGGTAAGTGCAGACCTACCAGTCGAATGCTTGCTTGGCAATGACTTAGAAACTTCAGCTTGGGCAGAAGTGGAGCTCAGGACCCATGCAGAAATGCTGGGGATCCCTGCAGATGTGTTTGCTGTGACCAGGTCACAAGCCAAAATGTCTAGCACTGAACAGGCCTTGGATTCTGGAATAATGGACCAAGTGCCTTCCAAGAGGAGGAGTAGTAGGGTAAAGGCAGTGCCTTCCCCCTTGGCTCAGAAGGAAGATCAGTCCCTTGAGGGGGATGATCTCAGTCCTGAGGAAGGAACTGTCCCAGAGGAGCTTGAACCTGAACAGGTTGAGTTCTTGGGGACAGGGGGACCTTCCAGGGCAGATCTGAGCCAGGAGCAGCAGAGCTGCCCCTCTCTTGAACCCCTCAGACAGCAAGCTGCTGCTGAGGCTGCTGGGAAAGCTAGTGGTCCCCATACTGTGTATTGGGATGATGGACTCTTGTACTCAGAGTGTAGAGACCCCAAGCCTGGTGCTACCAGGAGGTTGGTTATACCTCTGAAGTTCAGGGGCATCCTATTGACACTAGCCCATGATATTCCCTTAGCAGGTCACCTGGGCCAGAACAAGACTTGGGACAGAATTGTCCCTCACTTTCACTGGCCCCACATGTCTGAAGACACCAAGGAGTTTTGTCGCTCCTGTGTAACCTGCCAGGCCAGTGGCAAGGCAGGTGGCACTACAAAGGCCCCCTGATACCACTACCTGTAGTGGGGGTTCCCTTTGAAAGGGTAGGGATTGACATTGTTGGTCCCATGGATCCCCAAACAGCATCTGGGCACAGGTTTATCCTGGTGGTAGTGGATCATGCCACCAGGTACCCAGAGGCTATTCCCCTTAGGACCACTACAGCACCTGTGGTGGCAAGGGCCTTCCTGGGAATTTTCTCAAGAGTGGGCTTTCCTAAGGAGGTTGTATCAGACAGGGGTGCTAACTTTATGTCTGGATACTTAAAAGCAATGTGGAAGGAGTGTGGAGTGACTTACAAGTTCACCACACCCTATCACCCACAATGCAAGGGTTTAGTTGAGAGATTCGACAAAACCTTGAAGGGCATGATTAAAGGGCTCCCAGAAAAGCTTAGGCGAAGATGGGACATACTCTTGCCCTGCCTTTTATTTGCATACAGGGAGGTGCCTCAAAAGGGGGTTGGCTACAGCCCTTTTGAACTTTTGTTTGGTCACCCTGTCAGGGGTCCACTGTGCTTGGTGAAGGAAGGATGGGAGTTACCTCTCAAGCCCCCAAAGCAAGACATAGTGGACTACGTACTTGGTCTCCGCTCCCGGATGGCTGAGTATATGAAAAAGGCAACTAAAAACCTTGAGGCTAGCCAGTAACTTCAAAAGGCCTGGCATGACCAAAAGGCTGTACTGACTGTTTATCAGCCAGGACAGAAGGTGTGGGTGTTGGAGCCAGTGGCCCCAGCAGCTCTCCAAGACAAATGGAGTGGACCCCACACCATTGTTGAGCAGAAGGGTGAGGTTACCTACTTAGTAGACCTAGGAACACCCAGGAGTCCCCACAGGGTTCTCCATGTCAACAGGTTAAAACCATATGTGGACAGGGCAGACATGGGCTTGCTCATGGCTACTGATGAGGGACAGGAGGAAGAGAGTGACCCACTCCCTGACCTGCTCTCACAGAACCCTGATGATGGGTCAGTGGATGGTGTAGCCTTGGCAGGCAGCCTCACTACCCAGCAGCAAACTGATTGTAGACAGGTGCTCAATCAGTTTAGACACATGTTTTCACTGACACCCAGTCAGACCACCTGGTGCACTCATGAAGTGGACACTGGGGACAGTCTGCCTATTAAAAATAAGATTTATAGGCAACCTGACCATGTCAGGGACTGTATCAGGACTGAAGTCCAGAAGATGTTGGATTTGGGAGTTATTGAACCCTCAGATAGCCCTTGGGCTAGTCCAGTGGTCCTTGTGCCAAAACCTCACACCAGTGGTGGAAAAAGAGAGATGAGGTTTTGTGTGGACTACAGGGGTCTCAATGCAGTCACTAGGACTAATGACCATCCAATGCCAAGGGCAGATGAGCTAATAGACACTTTGGCCTCAGCCAAGTATCTAAGCACATTTGACTTGACAGCTGGCTACTGGCAGATCAGACTAGCTGATGCTGCAAAGGCAAAAACAGCATTCTCAACCCCTAGTGGGCATTATCAATTTGTGGTGATGCCCTTTGGTCTGAAGAATGCACCTGCCACTTTTCAGAGGTTGGTGAATACAGTCCTTACAGGTCTGGAAGCCTATAGTGCAGCATATCTAGATGATATTGCTGTCTTTAGCTCCACCTGGGAGGATCACCTGGTCCACCTCAGAAATGTTTTACAGGCCCTGCAAAAGGCAGGCCTGACTATCAAGGCCACCAAGTGCCAGATAGGGCAGAGTCAGGTTGTGTACCTGGGCCACCTTGTGGGTGGAGGCCAGGTTCAACCCTTGCAGAGCAAGATCCAGACCATCATGGACTGGACTGCTCCAACTACCCAGACTCAGGTGAGAGCCTTCTAAGGCCTGACTGGGTACTATAGGAGATTTGTCAAGGGGTATGGATCAATAGTGACACCCCTGAATGACTTAACTTCCAAGAAAATGCCCAAAAGGTTCAGTGGACAGTTAGCTGTCAAAAGGCATTTGATGACCTGAAGCAGGCCATGTGCACTGCTCCCATTCTACAGAGTCCTGATTACTCCAAGAAGTTCATTGTTCAAACAGATGCATCTGAATTGGGGGTAGGGGCTGTACTGTCACAATTGAATGAAGAAGGTCAGGATCAGCCAGTAGCTTTCATTAGCAGAAGGCTGACCCCTAGAGAGAAACGTTGGTCAGCCATTGAGAGGGAGGCCTTTGCTGTGGTCTGGGCTCTGAAGAAGTTGAGGCCATACTTGTTTGGTACTCACTTCCTTGTTCAAACAGACCATAAGCCCCTCTTATGGCTAAAACAAATGAAGGGTGAAAACCCCAAACTGCTTAGGTGGTCCATTTCCCTACAGGGGATGGACTTCACAGTGGAACATAGACCTGGGAGTAACCATGCCAATGCAGATGGACTCTCTAGGTACTTCCACTTAGAACATGAAGACTTAACTGGGCAAGGTTAGTTTAATGTCCCTACGTTTGGGGGGTTGTGAAGGAGAGTAGGATCTGCTTCACATGGGTACTCCCACTTTTTGCTGATGCTTCACTGTTTTTCGACCTTAGTCTGGCTGGGGCCCTGCTAATCAGAACCCCAGCCTAGCTGCTTCCTCTCTAAAATGGTTTCCATGTGCCTTAGGCACATCTCTGATTGGAATCTGGAGTGCCCTTATAAGTCCCTAGTATATGGTATACTATGTACCCAGGGCATAGGTACCTCAGAGGCCTACCAGGGGCTGCAGCATGTATTGTGCCACCCCTGGAAGACCATCCAAACTGACACCACAGGTCTGCTACTGCAGCCTGGGTAAGGTGGTGCATGCACCCCTTACTGTGATATAGGCTACCTATATCACTATATACATACACACATATAAACCCATAAGTCACTCCTATGGCAGGCCTTATCAATCCTGAAGGCAGAGTGCATGGTTCCTATGTGAGAGGGTGCCCCTGCATGAGCAGGGCCCCTCTGCAGCGTTCGGAGACCCTTCTCTGATGCTGTTTGTAGTGCAGCCTGACCATATACTCTTAAGCGCATTATAACCTTGCGTTAAATGCTAACTTTGGAATGGCTGCACCGAAACATGTCGTGTTTGGTGTCAAACATCTTGGAATTCTACCCCCCGCCAATTCTGGCGGCGGGGGTAGCATTCCACCCTTCTAGAGGGAGAGACATGTTAACCCTGGCTTGGCCGGTAATTTCTTTCTAAAGCCCTGGCATCACAAAATGGATGCTGCTGCCACAGACACAAGTCTGGCCTCCTGCTGCTGACCGAAACTCCGGCAGGGGAGGCCTGGACAATAGGTTTCCTGTCCCAGGGAGGTGTGACCACCTCCCCAGACAGGATAGTGTGTATTGGGACTGGGCGGGAGCACTCTCGGGTGCTTTGAAGTCCTGCACTGGGGGCACACTTGGTGTCCCTGTGCATACCCCAGTTCAAACCGGATCAGGGGCTTGCAGCCCCTGCTTTGGCATGAACTGGACAAAGGGAAAGGGGTGTAGCCACCCCTCTGCCCTGACCCACCCATAGGTGGGACCACAGAGTAAGTCCAACCCCTAAACTTAGTATAAGTATAGGAACCCAGGGGCAGATCTACAAGAAAGTGCCGCAGCGTGGCGCTGCAAGCCCTTTGGCTGCGCCACGCTGCGGCACTTTCAGAGCACAGGAATGCGACATATTTACAAGAATATGTTGCATTCCTGTGCTTCTCCCTGCGCTGGCGCACAAACAGTTGCCAAGCGCCGGCGCAGGCACCCTTGCACCATGGTGCAAGGATGCCTGCGCCATGGGGAGATTGTTTCTGTGCAAGAAGGGGCACCTTTCTGCACAAAAACAATCAGTACAGGCTTTTCCTCTTTCAATGCGTGCTGCAGAATGCAGCACGCATTGAAAGAGAAAAACGAGGAGAAATGAAAACATTTCTCCTCGGTGCGCCTCGCTACGCCACCTCTAGGGTGGCGTAGCTTCAGACGCATCTCCAGAGTTACGATTTCTCGTAATTCTGGAGATGTGTCTTGTTCCATGGGTGTTGCGTGGGAACACCCACAGCAACACCCATGGAACGCCCCTTCACCGCAAAGTGCTGCGTGTGAAGGGACGGTATTTACAAGGAGAGGAAAAGTCACGCATGGTGGCTTTTCCTCTCCTTGTAAATATCGAGGAGCCTCTGCGCCACCAGTACGTCACGAAAAGTGACGTACTGGTGGCGCAGGGGGCTTGTAAATCTGCCCCCAAGTCCTTAGGACTTTAGATTATCCCTGGACGAAACTCTGACACAGAATCCTGGACCTTCGACGCTCTACTACAAGATTAGAGGACAGAAGAATCTCCCTTGGGGTCAAGGAGTGACTCCCCTGCTTGGCAGGCACCAAAGAAGCAATTGTCCGGTCTGCATCGCCTAAGCTTCTGTCGGACGCCGAAGTCTTTGCATCAACAGAGGTAGATTTCCAGACTTCCCCGAGGCTGCTCTGAGTCCCCAGCAAAGCTGAGGCCCGTAGCTGTTGTGGGTAACGTGGAACCGTGACCCCTGGACACCGCATGCATTTGCAAGTGCATCCTCTTCTGGGTCTCCCACGAAGTTGTGCTTTGGGCTCCGAGTAGCCCTAGCCTCCAGCACCAACTGCACCAAAGATCACTGGCCTCCACTCCACGAGTGTCCTGTGAGCCAGCTCCACGTGCACTGTCTCGAGGCTCCTTCACGGTCGCTAGCCCGTTGGCTAGTAGACCTTCACGAAGGCCAATCTTTTTCTACTTGGGCTCCCTGGTTGCTCCAGGCTTGCCCTCACTTACCCTTGCTGGGTGAGTTCCTCAGACCTTGCCGGTCTGCACAATCGTCAATCTTCATCTTTATTGAGACTTGCCGTTGCCAAGGCTTGTTGAGTCCAATCCGGTCGCCGACACCTCAGCACTCGACAGACATTATGTACCAGCCCGAATCCTGCTCCTGGTTACCGACAATGCCTCCTGGACCTCGTGGCTGAAGAGTCAAGATGACCATCAACCTACCTGAAGCACTCGACATCGGTGGGCATCTGCTCATCGCCTTCCTGGTCACTGGCTAGTGACCCAGACTCTGTCCCCTCTGCTTTCAGGTTCTTCAGATCTCCAATCCACTCTTGGATCCACCCGGACACTTTCCACTTGGTCGCCAGCAGCACTTTGCAGCAGATCGCCATTCAAATCGACGACGAAACCCGACCCCGAAAGGCACATATGCACCCGGCTTCCCTGGGTGAGGTAACACGAGTACTCCGGTGCTCCCATGGGTAGAGACTCTAGAACGACCTAGTTCTCAAAGGGTTTGCTCCAAGTCCTTCTTTAAGTGCCCCTTTTCTTTAAATTCCAAACCGCGACTTTCTCCATAGAAGTTAACGGCGAATCGCGGCTGTGTTACTACACTGCACGCGTCTCCCGTGGGTCCCCTGTGTCACTACCTTGGGTGGTTCCTTGTGGTCCAAGCACTTCTAGAGGCTCTAGGCCTAGTGTCTAGCTCAGTCGTGGTTCTTATACCACTTTATTGGTATATGGTTTGGTACGCCCCTAGGGCCCAAACGTGTATTTGTGCTATTACTGTGTTTAAATAACTTATAACTTATGTACTTCGAACTCTAGCCTCATAAAGAGACTAGAGGGGTGTGTTTAGCAATAAATACATATATTTTGAATATATACCTGGTGTGGTGCTCTTTCATTTGATCACTCAAGAGATTATAGACTGGTAAAACAAGCTGCTTTACATTCCTTCAGGACTTAGCCTGAAGGCTGCTCTCCATAGCTACCACTAGGATAGCTTTCAATAAAGGTTGTCTTTAACCTATCTCCAATAAGGGGTTGTTTGGACTGGTGCAAGGTGCCCACTATAATTAGTGGACAGCATATGCCAGGCCAACTTCTCACAGTCATATCTTGTTTTGTACTTCATTTGTTGTAGATCAATTCTTCTGGCAATTTCTGATCTGTCTACATTTTATGTGCTGTCTTTGCATAACCATCGTGCAGTGAGATGGGTTTTGGGTTTCCTACCTTTTAAAGAGATAAACGGAGATACTCCTGTAACACTATTTGGTGCAGTTCTGTATGCCCATATCATTTCTTGCAAGGCTGATTTTGTTGGGATATTCGTGATTTCTGCTCTTTGAAGACATTCCTTGATAACTCTATTCATGCGTTCTACTAACCCATTAGCCCTAGGGCAATATAGAGCAGTTTTCTGGTGAGAAATGCATAAGTCTGGGAGGAAATTCTTCATGTGATCGGATGTTAGTTGGACCCCATTGTCTGGTACTGTGGTATATGGTAGGCCTTCTTCATAAAAAGTATCTTTTAGAAATTGAATGAGAGACTTGGTGTCAATTTGATTTACACATTTAGTAATCACCCACCTAGTATGGTAGTCTATAAGAACAAAAATGAATTGTTCGTTCAGATGCTTGAGGTTTAAAGGGCCAATAATATCTAGAGCAAGTTTTGACCATGGTCGAGTGGGGACATGGACAGGAGACAAAGGGGGTTTTCTGACTGTGAATGTTTTATCACTTTTAGCACACTCGCCACAGTTTTTGAATGACTCCTCTACCATGGCATCCATTCCTGGCCACTAGTATTCTTCACGTACCTTGCCTTTAGTTAGGCTACGACCCAAGTGTCCCATGTGTGCTAAGTTTACAATTTTGTTCCTAGCGCCCATGGGAGGCACTATCTTCTCTCCACGATAAATTACCTCACCAAATACACATAGTTCAAGTCTCACTTCCCAATATTTCTTGAGAGCTTCAGGTAGAGCGTTCTTGTTGTCAGGCCAACCACCCACAATGTATTTCCTTAAAAGGGGTACTGCTTCGTCATGCACATTGCAGTCCTCCCAAATCTTTTTATCCAAGACTGCTACTTCAAAAATCACATCTCCATCTTCTTCCTCTGGTGTGCTAGAGCTTGCATAAAGAGGAGCACAAGACAGGAAATCAGCTACTACGTTGTGTTTGCCAGGCACATATTCTACCTTGAAGTTGTAGCTTTCCAACCCCACAATCTATTTGGCTATTCTTGGTGTGGTCCTGACAGAACACTTTGTCGTGAATACATAGGTGAGAGGTTTGTGATCAGTCTTGACAGTGAAAGGAATACCCCACAAGAAAAATTTTAAGTGTCTGACGGCCCAGTAGCACGCCAGGGCCTCTTTTACTACTACCGAGTAGTTTTGTTCAGCTCCATTTAATGTCCTTGAAGCAAAAGCAATAACTTGCTCTTTATCCCCTACCCTCTGGGTGAGGCTGGCTCCCAACCCTCTGTTGCTGGCATCTGTGGACAAATAGGTGGTTTTCATAGGATCGAATCTGCCTAAGAAAGGTGCATTGGTGATGCATAACTTGATGGCTATAAATGCAGTCTCACAGTATTTGTCCCATACAAAAGGTTTCTTTTCTCTAAGTAACCTGCGTAGGGGTTCTACTAGGCTGGCATAGTTTTGTATAAATTTAGAGTAGTACTCTGATAAGCCTAGAAAGGATTTAAGTTGTTCAACGTTGGTAGGAGCAACAGCATTTAGGATAGCATCTACTAGATTCATTTTGGGCTTGATACTGTCTCGGAAAATGGTATGACCTAGATATTCCACAGAGTTTACTCTGATTTGACATTTCTCCTTTTTTTAGAGTTAGGCCAGCTTTACTCAACTTGTGCAGAACTTGCCTCAACATGTCATTATGCTCTTTTAAATCTCTGCCATGTATGAGGATATCATCTTGGAAGCACAAGGTGCCAGGAACATCTTTGAGAACATGCTGCATGATTCTCTGGAACGCGGCTGCAGCTGAGGCCAATCCAAAAGGCATGCGAATATATTGGAATGCCCCTAGGGGAGTGATGAACGAGGTGAGGTGACGACACTCAGAATGCAATTCCCCCGATGATAAGTAAAGGACACTAAAGAAACTGGCGTCCTTGATGAGTGTTAGAATCTCATGGATCCTTGGTAGTGGGTGTCTGTCCACCCAGATATTCCTGTTTAGGTCTCTGAGGTCAATGCAGAGCCTGACATCCTTGCTATTGGATTTGGACGTGATAACAATAGGAGCTAACCATTTAGAGCTCTCTATGGGTTTGATGACACCTAATTCTAATAAACGGTCCAACTCCTTTTGAAGAGGAACTTGCATTAAATGAGGAATTGGCCTGACTTTATGAGTAATGGCTTTGTCTTTAAGTTTTATGTGGTGTTGGAAATCTTTTAGGAGTCCAAATTTATTAGTGTAAACCTCTGGGAACTCTTCGCAGATGTCGTGCCCACACACAGAGCAATCAACCAATAGTACTTGGTCAGGACTGTTAGGGTCAGTTTTATGCCCAATTCCTTTTGATGTTTCCAACCTAAAAGGTTGGAACCCTTTTCTGTGATGTACACTTTACCAACAGTGCTCTTACCTTTATACTCAAACAACATGGTGGTCATCCCGACCAGAGGAATAGGATCACCATTATACCCTCCTGGCTTAATGTCAGTGGCTTGGAGAGTACTTAGTCTGTTGGGAAACATTTGTTCAAAATCTTTGCCCTCCAGAAGGGTGTATGGGGAACATAAGTCTGCATAGACCTTGACCTGTTTGTTGTCTAGAGTGATACCGCACTCTGGAAATTTGACACTATCATCTCTGTTCTCTACTTGGAACACAAGTTTGGTTTCTACAGGTGTAGTTTGTTCGATCAAGGAGACAGTTTTTTCACGAGCATCACGGCAAACTCTTGCCAAATGTCCTTTACGTCCACATTTGTGGCACTTGACATTCTTGGCAGGACAGGACGGGTTATTTGCCAGATGTGCTGGATTGCCGCATCTGTAGCACTTAGCTTTAAAATTTGCTCCCCCTTGTTTTTTTTGTTTGTGATCCTTCTCCAGCTTAAAATTCTCCTTACTCTCTTGTTTAGAAATGGCATTTACCTCGTTGCATGAATCTGCGCTTCCTCTCATCTCCTTTATGCATTCTGCGGTATGCTCTATTCCCAAAGCAATTTCAATGGCTTGTTTAAGATCAGGGTTTCCTGCCAACAGTTTCTCTTGTATTTTGTGGTTGTTAGTACATCTAACTAATTGGTCACTGATAGGGGAGTCAGTTAAACCCTCAAATTCACAAGTATTGGACAAACCTTTGAGCACCGCAATGTAGGATCTAGGGGCATATTAGCAAGACCCACGTTAAAATTATCACCGTTTTAGCGGCAGGAAACTGCCGCTAAAACTGCGATAATGGGCTTGCTAATATGCGTTATAGAATTCCAATAGAAGCCCAGGTTAGATGTCCTGCACATCTAACCTGGGCTTCTATTGGAATTCTATAACGCATATTAGCAAGCCCATTATCGCCGTTTTAGCGGCAGTTTCCTGCGGCCTTCAATTCCTACATTGTGCAGCAGGATGTGTTGTTTCCTGAAATGAGAAAATGTGTCCCCCCCAATGGCTATTAGATAAGATTTAAAGAGCTCTTTCCATTCTTTCCAAGGAATATTAGGTTCTCCCACTTCGTTCAAGAAAGGAGGTGGTAAGGACATATTTAGAGCAGCCATGTTGTAAAAAGGGAACAGTAAGAAGGAGTTGCAAGCCAAAGAAGTATAGGGGTGGTTGTGGAGAATAAAAGAAGGTTGTACTTGTAAGAGGAAGGTTGATTTTACTGGCGAGTTTGTTGTGCCCCACAGTGGAGAAGAAGAAGCCGTGAGTGATACCTTGCAGTAATCTCCAGGAGACAATATCCGTGGTTGAAGAGCAGATATGTATTGTGCTTGCTGTGCCTGTCAGCGAAAGGCAACTGAAATGACGAGCAATTGCAGGAAAGCTGTGAGGATATAAAGGAGCTGTGCCCGTCAGCAAAAGGAAAAATGGCTGTAGGGCTTGCTGTGCCCGTCAGCGAATGGTATGGTGACTGACGAGCAGGAATCAGTGAATGAGAAAAGTGCTGTGCCCGTCAGCGAAAAGGTATAATGCCTGACAAGAGGAAACAGCGAATATGAATTATGCTATGCCCGTCAGCGAGTAGTAGATGTGACTGGCAAGCCTGCTGTGCCCGTCAGCGAGAAAATCAAGTGACTGACGAGCAGCTGTGCCCGTCAGCGAAAGAAAGGTATGAAACTGTGGAACAGTTGAGCCAAATACGCAGAATAAATCAGGAAAACAAAACTCGCTCCCTGTGGCAAATTGAAAAAGGCGGAGCCGGGGGCTGTCTTTGCCTTCTCCGCTCCGTGTGGCAACTTGAAGAAGGCGGAGCCGGGGGTCGTCCTTGCCGAGTTTCTGCCCCGATGAGGGAAGGTGTGACGACATCGGAAATCCTGCCAGGAAGCGGGGCGGGGAAAACTGCAGGGGAAGCGGAGCCTCTTCTCGTTACCGCTGTGCCCCCACTCCACACTCCGTGAGGAAGAGTGATGCTGACAGGGAGGCGCTGTGGCAATGCTGACGTGAAGATACAGTCAAGGAGACAGCGGAGATCAGCGCAAGTTTGCAGGGCTGCAGCTTGGCACCATTTTCCTCACTAGGAGTGTAGACTTGCTGGCAGGGGAAACAGAGCATCTACTCGTTACCGCCGTGCACCCGCTCCACACTCCATGAGGAAAAACAACACTGACAGGGAGGCGCTGAGGCAACGCTGACTGTGAAGATACAGTCAGGGAGACAGCGGAGATTAGCTCAAGTTTACAGGGCTGCAGCTTGACACCAACCGCCTCACTAGGGGTGTAGACTCGCTGGCAGGGTGGGTACTGGTACCAGAACTGAAGGAAAGAGAGGTTCTCAGTGACACACTGCAAGAGCACTCCTCACAACTGCCAATAAAGAATAATTCAAGATAGAGCTGTGTAGTCTCCTAGCAGAAAAAGGCTCAAGGAACTTGACAAGAAGTTGGAAAATCACGTAGATGACACGGCAAAGTGGTGCCTTCCGAATGATGAAAGGAGATTTCTCGTAAGAGACAGTACCTTAAAAGCAGGGAATCTTCATGAAGTTACCGCTGTTCTGAAGTACTTCTGTAGCTTCGTTACGTACAGCTGGGGATGGTGGTGTGGCTGCCCCAATGCAGCTAGTCGTCGCCAGTGTTAAGAAGACGTGACATAAGGTAAGTGCGAAGAATCTTAATTATGTCTAACACCACCAACAGGTTCCAGTCAGCTGGAGGCAGCTGTGGAATGTTGGCTCACAAACGGTGGAACGTACCAAGGCAGAACACGGCAGGGGAAGGATCAAACCAAGCAGATTACAACATACATCAATTCAAATATGTCATAATGTGCACAACACTTACTACAAGTTTTTTAATACTGGCTTGCTGATAGGCTACTACCTTAATGAAACCAACTATATGTTAAAACTGTTTCTGATATTTTTATATTTGGTACAAAATGTCCAACAATTATGAAGCAGTCTTCATTTTTGGATATCCTTTTGTAAACATCATCGCTGTTAGGCCAAATGATTTCTAAAATGTTCTTAGTCCATGTACGAAAAACATAACACAAAGTTCTATGTAGAAGTTGCTGTAGCAGAAACAAAAGGGGACTTTTCCTTAGTGGTGAAGAGACTTTTCACATGCAACTTAAGGCTACAGGGATTATAGTACCTCCATTTACTTTTCATCTGTAGTAACACAATGTAGTCCTCAAATGTTTTATAAATTCCTTTCCTGCATTTAAAAAGAGCCTTTCATTTCTAACAGTTGCTGTAGACAATACCCCTAATAGGCCGAATAATGTCTCAGAAACACATAATCCATATATATGTTAACACAATACCACGTTTTCTCATCCTAAATTTTTCATAGAACTTTGGCTCTAGAAATAGCAGTTATGAGTTTGGTAACTTTTTAGGCAGTCTTCATTTGAATGTCACTGTATGCAATTGCACTCTGTTCATCCTGTTTGGCATCTTAAATATATAGGGGCAGATTTACAAGCCCCCTGCGCCACCAGTACGTCACTTTTCGTGACGTACTGGTGGCGCAGGGGGCTCCTCGATATTTACAAGGAGAGGAAAAGCCACCATGCGTGACTTTTCCTCTCCTTGTAAATACCGTCCCTTCACACGCAGCACTTTGCGTTGAAGGGGCGTTCCATGGGTGTTGCTGTGGGTGTTCCCACGCAACACCCATGGAACAAGACACATCTCCAGATTTACGAGAAATCGTAAATCTGGAGATGCGTCTGAAAGCTACGCCACCCTAGAGGTGGCGTAGCGAGGCGCACCGAGGAGAAATGTTTTCATTTCTCCTCGTTTTTTCCTCTTTCAATGCGTGCTGCATTCTGCAGCACGCATTGAAAGAGGAAAAGCCTGTACTGATTGTTTTTGTGCAGAAAGGTGCCCCTTCCTGCACAAAAACAATCTCCCCATGGCGCAGGCATCCTTGCACCATGGTGCAAGGGTGCCTGCGCCGGCGCTTGGCAGCTGTTTGTGCGCCAGCGCAGGGAGAGACACAGGAATGCGACATATTCTTGTAAATATGTCGCATTCCTGTGCTCTGAAAGTGCCGCAGCGTGGCGCAGCCAAAGGGCTTGCAGCGCCACGCTGCAGCACTTTCTTGTAGATCTGCCCCAGAGTGTAGTGTCCAGAGGTTATATTAACTCTTTCATGAATTATGATTGCTATAGTTGTGAAAGTTCTTTTTTAGATGGAAATTTGTCCAGCTTTAACATATGTAATTTTAGTTCCTAATTTAGTACCATCCACTTTGCATTGTTGAAGCATGACTTTGACATATTTTCCATAGCTTTGTAGAAACAACGTTGACCTAAGTTCTGATCTGCAGTTTGGACAGGTCATATCTTGATGGGCGTTTGCAGTTACATTTTCAAAGGGCACAGCTTTACAATCTGGTAATGTCACGTAGAGGAATCATTCTGAATTGATTTCAGTGCTAGATGTAAATTCACTATCTTCACAGTTATGGGTATATTTATAAGTTAAACCAAATAATTAATCGATATTCACATCTTCTTTGTCAAATAGTCCTAGCATTACCATTAAAAATTCTTCAGCATTCTGCTGAAGATTTTGAGAGAACATTACTGATCCAGTACAGTCATCGGTGAGTTTTCTTATTCCAGTAGAAGAATGTATAATACTTCTGTCACTTCTTAATTCTTCAAGTAAACTACACAGTTATGAAGGCATTCTTTTATCTACCTTTTCTTTAATAGAACTTGCAAAATTAGGCAAATGGTATACTGCATTTAAAACTACATTATCATAACAGTTTACTCCAGATTTATTATCAAAATGTTACCCTTCTTTTTCCTCATTGTGCTGTAGTTTTCTTTTCTTTCCTCCTTGTTGTTTTTCTTTTTGTTCATCTTTCTGTTCAAATCTGATAGACTGCTTTGATATTTTCCACTTTGGACACATTATCGCTTTTTGAAGAACAGGATACTGGCCTAAATGAGGAGCATATCGAGCTCTTAACCGATTATACTCCCTTATACAACTCACATCAGGACTTACTTTCTTCTCATCAAAAACAATCAGAAATAAACCAGACAAAGTTCTAATTCACGATAAAGCAACACATGACATTCCTTCTTTGAATTCACTACTACCAATGTTAACAAGACCTGTATCTACACATAAACCTTGCGATTTGTCTATAATTACTGCATACGCTAAGGACACTAGGAACTGCTTTCGCTGGACATACAAGTCTTTCACAAGTAGGAAACGTACAACGCATTTACCAATCTGCTTAACTTTAGAAATATCATCAAATTTTATGACTAAGTATTCCACATAATTTCTTTTTGAATAATTAATGAATTTCATAATTTTACCCTGTGCGCCATTCACTAGCCCTTCTTCAACATTTAAATTACGACAAAGATTACATGACAATTTTTACAGATACGTAACTGTTTTTCTAATCCTGCAGTTTTCGACACAGATTTTTCTAAACTGTCCAATTTTGATTGCAGTTTTTCCATTAGTAGCACTGTAACTCCTTGATGTTCCATTTTATCATTTGCTCTAATTTCGATGATCTCTTCTTTTTCCAGTTGCAATAATTGTTCATTGAATTTACTACACTCCTCAAGAGTTGGTATCAAACATACAATAGACTTCTCTTCCTTAACAAAATTATATATTACTTCAGCAGCTGAAAGATTACTTGGAGACAATTTTTTTATGAGACGGGTTTGTAATACTGTCTCTCCGTCTTTTGTGAGGACTCCCACTCTTATGTCCTTTAGTATATCTCCATAATACACATCTGATGCTTGGCGCTTATTTTGGATTAACTCTTTGATTGAAAGTTTTCCCAAATGTTTACATTTCTAATACTTCCTAGTGAATTCTTGTTTCATTATGTAGTAGTTTCTTGAATACAGGCTGTCTTTTTATAGGAGTTAGTTGTAGCAGGTCTCCAAAAACCTTTAAGGGTTTCTCTCCAAAAAGTACATTGTAATCAGTTTTTAATATTTGCTGCATTCTTAAATGTATAAAAGCTAGCATTAGGTTAGACACCATGCTGACTTCATCAATAATTAGTAGCTTTAATTTCTTTAATACTCTTGCCACTTCATGACAAGCATCACCAGATAATTTTTTGTATTGTAATTTGTTGTCATGTTCAACAGGCATCATTATTAATCGATGAAGGGTAACTACTTTAACATTATATTAAGCTAAGCATGTTGGTGCAGTGACTACACATGACAAATTGGAATCTGTTGTCTTCTGTGGGTAACTTGTCAGTACTTTAATCAAGAAACTTTTTCCAGTTCCAGCTTGACCACTTATGTGCAATAGAACTGGTTTATATGTACAACATGCACACTTTATTTTCTCATTTAGAAATCCATGTTCTACTTTACCTTTTACCTCTTCAAACATTACTTTCTGATCTGCATTCAATTGCTGTATTAGTAGTTCTAGATCCACAGTTTCCTGTCTTACTTGCTGCATTGCATTCTCCACCTCATTCATAGCTATTGCAGCTTCATTTTCAATGATTGGCTGTCCAAGAGGATCTTGACTTCCAGGTGCTGAACTTTGACTGCTCTGAGAACTCTCTCTTCCTATCTCAGCAGCAATTGTTTTTTTCCTGTTCAATCTCATCTCTCAACATTTGAAGATACACTGGAAACACAGGGCACTCAATGTTGTCTTTCACAGAGTTGAATGAGTCTTCATAACAGTCAAATTCTCCAAGTAGCTCACTTTCAGTTCGCCATGGCTTAAATAACTGTAACAAGGCTAAATAGAAAAACTCTTTTTTGTCTGCATTTTGGCAACTTAGCTTTCGATGGTTGATTAAATTTCCTTTGTTATTTCTCACCAACCAACCTTCACATCCAGCCACAGCATATTTACCTTCATCTATGTTTTCACTGACATTACTTCTGAAAGTATAATGTTGAAGTATTTAATAGAGACACATCCTTTTCAGATGAGGATTTCTTCTTGAATAGTATGCATCCAGCATATTACTCTTCAGAAAATCTATATTGTGTGGTTCAAATTCTGCAAGATATTGAATTTCAGGAAAAGACTTCAGTACTCTGTTGTGAGTATTTGCAAGCCCTAAACCCACCAATAGAACTCCTCTAGGTTTAGAAAACAAAATAGCTGAGCTTAACCGGTCTACACATTCATAGGAGCCTATCTCTGTGTGAGAAAGCATTTTCAAATTAAAACTGTACAATTTATTCGTAAGAGTCTTTTTGGCTGAAATCTCCACCCACATCTCCTTCATCTCAGTTTTCTCTGATTTTGTTATATAAGATGTAACGTACTGAGCACCAGCAATTGAGTTGTCTCATGTTTGCATTCCACATCTTCAGAATCACAGGGTTGAAGTCATTAATGTACCTGGAGGCCTCTGTTCTTCTTAAGTTGTATGTATTTTTCAGTGATTTCCTTGTAAGTGTATATCTGACAGCAGACAAAAAGCTGTTGTGAGATGACAGGTCATGGGAATCCGAAACAACATCTTGTATGAAATTTCCCTTTTGATCTGTATTTTCGCTGACTGTATTTTCCTCATCTATGATTTTGGAATCGTAGAACTTGTTGTCTTAATATGTTGTCACTACTCTCCTTTGGGATGGAGCAAGCTGCATACTGCTCAATAAAAGACAACACAGACTCATCACTGTCTGTTCCAAACTTTGGGGCATCTTTTACCCACAACAGCATGTGAATATGGGGAGCACCTCTGGCTTGGTACTCTTTATGCCAAAGAAATCAATAACTTCACCAAGAGGAGGTTTTGTTTAGTTCAAGATGAAAAACATCATTGCATGAAATCTGTGATGAAAATATCTGCAAACATTTGCAGGGTCTAGTGAGCACAGTTATCCTGCTGTCTTCAGATGAATGTCTTTTATATTTGAATTTGCCTCCTGCAAGAATTCTAGCAGGTCATCCCATTTATATTCAGCACAACTCAGCATCATAAACCAAGTAGGTGCTCCAAAGTTCCTCAACATACACTTGAGTTCACCAGGACCCCGATACCAATATGCATTAGTCCCACGCTGGCATGCCATTAAGTATATTAAATTGTATTTCAAGTGCTCATCTTTTCCTTGAACTTTCTCCAAAAGTCCCATTGCTGATATATTCTGCAAATTAACTCCTGTTTTTAGAATATGATTCACAGCATATGAGAGTCCAGACAAGTCACTCAAATAATTGGTGAAATATATATGGAATACACTGACAAAATCTAGGGTCTTCTGAATAAAGTCTACTATAGCTATCATCAGCTGCAGGTATTTGCACAGGCCGCTCATCATACCTGCCTCCTGCATATTTCACATGCAACACCCATGGATTCTGCCGCATTCCCAGATTTACAACAATACGTAAACCTGGGAATGCATCAGAATCCTACGCCTCCTCAGGGGAGGTGTAGGGAGGCACAACGAAGAGAAATAGTTCCTCGTTTTTTCCTCTTTCTATGCATGCTGCATTCTGCAGCACGCATAGAAAAAGGAAAACACCTCTTGTGATTGTTTTTGTGCAGGAAGGTGTCCCTTCCTGCACAAAAGCAATTATCCCTGCAACACAGGCACCCTTGCACCATGGTGCAAGGGTGCCTCCATTGGTGCTTGGTAGCCAGTTGTGCACCAGCTTAGGGGAGAGCATAGGGATCCATCATATTGTTGTAAATATGACGCATCTCTGTGCTTTAAAAGTAATGCGGCATGGCGCAGCCAAATGGCTTGCGGCTCCGCACTTCATTACTTTCTTGTAAATTTAGCCCCAAGTGTAGAAGTACATACAGTGTCTCAACACTGTAAATCCGATAGCACAACATAAGAGCTATTTGCGTGCCTCTCTTCCACTGTATCATTGGTGTATTTAGTATCGCAGTACTTTTCTAATTAAATGTATCAGATTTCAATTTTGGTAAACAGTGCATAAAAAAATCTGCACATTAATCTCTATCTGAGCATAGAGCTTACTAATTCTTCTGAGTACTTACAAAGAGTGTGTGACAGGTTGCATATATAATTCCACAGATGCTTCTAAAAGACTACATTTTGCTCATAAAAAATTGTAAATACATGGTTTTGCGGTTGAATATATCAGTACTCCCTGGGTGATTGAATGAGTGAATAGGTAGTGCCTAGGTGGTTCCCTGGGGATACAGGTAGTGCCTGGATGATTCCCTGAGTATGTGATAAGTCCGTAGGTCATTTCATATCTGCATAGTTACTGCATGCATGTTTGCATGAGTATACCACTAGTATATGGGTGTTTTGGATGAGTGCATGAGTAGTGCCTGAATGATTAGACAAGTGCATGACTAATGCTTCAATAATTCAATACATGCATAGATAGTGATGGGATGATTAAATGAGTGTAACTTTAGTCCCTGGATGATTGCAGGAGTGCATACATAGTATATCGATGATTTATAGAGTGCATGGATAGTACATACATGATTGTTTAAGTGCATGGATGGCACCTAGCTGATTGGATGAGCGCATGAATAGTGTTTCAGTGATTAGATACTGCCCATTTGTTTTGGGCTGAGTGAACAGGTAGTGCCTGGATGTTTAGATAGCTACATGGGTAGTGCCTGGATAATTAAATGAGTGTATCAGTAGTGCCTGGCTGAATAGATGAGTTGATGACTAGTGTCTGAGTGATTGCATGAATCCATTGTTAAAGCTTGAGAGATTGGGTGAAAGTAAGTGTACTGCTGGGGTGATTGTATTAGTGCAAGAGTATTGTCTCAGTAATTAAATGATTGCATAGGTACTGGATGGATTATATGTTTACTACAATGGTACTCTCTACGTAATTAGATGAGTGCATGGGTAGAGTCTAAGGGGCCGATTCCGATCTCGGTCGGAGGCGCACCCAATACCATTCGGTCGGGAAAAAAGCCATGCGAAAGCCTGTTTCCCGACCGAACCGTACGCGGGTCCGGCCGAGCGAGTACGATGCGAGTCGCCGACCGACTCGTCCGGGCGTCCCGACAACTCCGACCGACTCGCTCGGACTCGAACCGCTCCGACCGACTCGGTCGGACCCGGTCGCACCGCGCAATGGAGACGTTTCCCGGCCGGGTAAGTACGATGCGCGCCGCGAGCAGTCCGACCGAGCCGCGCACTCCGGCTCGTAAGAGCTGTCGGAGCCGTACTTTGGGGGTCCGTGTCGGACCCCCTGTACGCGTAGCCGCGCGAGGCGCACACAGGGGGACCCAAGGGTCCCCCTACCTGTGCGTGTACGCCGCGAAGCGCTTCGCGGCGTACCCGCTGTAGGGGCGCCCTTGTCCGCCTCGCACCCATTGAGGCAATGGGAGCCCGCGTACGCGTTGTACGACCGGCTCCCATTGAGTTCAATGGGAGTCCGACCGACTCGTGTCCGATAACATACGGCCGCATCGTACTCGTTCGGTCGGACTGCACGGGTCCGATTCGGTCGGAAATCTCTCCGGGTCCGGCTCGGTCGGAGAAATTTCCGGCCCGAATCGGAATCGACCCCTGAGTGTTTGCATGAGTGTACACGTGTGCCTCAGTATTTCAATGAATGCATGGGTTGTAAGTGGGTGTTTAGATGAGTGCATGGGTTCTGCGCTAGTGTTATAATGACTGCATAGTTACAGCCTTGTTAATTGCATAAGTAAATGGTTAATGCCTGGGTGATTAGATTAATGTATAGGTAGCGCCTGCATAGTTCAATGACTACATAATTTCTGCCTGCCTGATTGCAAGAATACATGTGTAGTGTCTAGGTAATTGCATAACTCCATGGATAGTGAATTGCTGATTTGATGACTGCCTGTCTAGTGGCTGGGTGATTGCATGAGTCCCTGAATACTGATTGACTAACTGTGAAAGTACCTTCATTGGTGTTAGATAAATAACAGTTGTGACATATTGGTTTTCTCCTTCTGTCCGTATCAAACTACCTGTTTTACTGTATATGTGCTTTTTTACTCAGCTATGTGTGAGTCAAGACTAACTATCACACTTGATATATAATTGGATACATGGCTCTCTAGGAGCATACATTGCTTTGTTACTGAGCGTGCACATGCATCAGTAAGTTTCTAAAATGGAAAACAACATTTTAAAACTTTTCGAATCACAAAACCTTTTGTGAATGGAATACCTACATCATTTCTCATGCACTTCTTCTGCTTCTAAAACATATATTCAGCATTTCTCAAACAAAAGTTACACTCCAAATGAGGGTAGTACAAGAACTCTAAAGGCATTCTGCACTATTATTCCTCCTCAAATTTAAACAAACCATGTCTAAAGAAACCCCCCCACCATATACATAAAATTTTCTTCAGCCATACTGAACATAGATCATTATGTAAACATATATGCCATTACTTAATAGACGTACTCGTTCAAACCATCTTTCCAAAAATATATACCTCTCTGCATCTTTAAGTAAACTCAAAATTCCCACCGTATATATAGCTATGTTCAACCACAAAAACCATATCTCACCATCTAAGCATATGCAAATCGGTCATATAAGTTAAAAACTACATTGACAAACACTTCCCAATACATACCTAACAAGTATTACTTCTTTCTAATTCATATACAGGCAGACAACATGTTCTCATCTTTTATTCGTGACTACACTACTCCTGTTTAATAATTTTACTAAAAGTACTGCAACTCCCAGAATGCAAATAACAGATGTATCTATTCTGTACATGATGTTTAGACATTTAAAAGATTCTTAGTTCCTCATTGAAACTTTCCACAATACTATACTGTTATTTTTCAATAAAGTACACAATGTAATAAAGAGACACTAATTAATGTTTCTTTTACTTCCCAAAACATTCACCACTAACCTCTTAAACACATACCCTCTAATAGATACAGTCCATCTCAAATATTTGTTCATAGCACTGTGATACTCTTTTTTATCAAACTCCCATAAACATCTTAATTTCTAATGTAATTTTTATAAAGGATTAAATAGTTATGTACATACCAGTGAATTCAGTTTGTAGATTATATTTTTGTTTTAGCTCTTTGTGGATAGTTTTGACACTGTTAGGATTTGTAAAAACTAAGCACAAGAATGGTACATCACTCTCCTACAAAGCAACCATAAAATGGCAACCTCTTCAACTTTGCTCTCAGTGGTCATGAGAAAGGCAGGAAATGAAATCATGTATTTCCTTTTAGACTACACTATCTCCACTTGTGAATGTTTAGTATCTGTTAACCCTTTTCCTCTCTTTAAAAAAGATATTCCTATCTATGTGTGTTTGCAATGTATTCGCGATGATTCCGGGAAAAAAACGAGAGTTTAAACCTATATCTAGCTTCATTTTTTAACAATTAAAATACTGTTTATTACATAGTCCTGAGTTGGAAATTAAAGCTTGCCATTAATTAAATCGTGTCATCACTCCTCAACTTAAAAAAAATGTCTGTCTCTTTGACACCCTTCTGCCCCAATACATTCTTAGTTCAGTGTACCTTGCAACCCAGTGGAACCAGTTGGCCACAAGTTCATAGCACATTCTAAAAGGAACATGTTACTTCCAAATAAAATATAGCAGGTGTTCTTTACGCTACAGATTCAAAAGCATACCCATGTCTGTATTACATTTCTTTTTTTTAACAACAGCCATTAATAAGACTTTTTGCTAAGGCATCCAACACACTACCTAATTTTATTCACTTTCATGCTGAAAGCATCCATTGAAATATATCTTTAAAAAAAACACCTCCATTTTAACTGCTTTTCTTTTGGAAAACTACCTCATTCATCTCCAGCCTTCTCCAAACTACTATTGCTCCTTCACTTCAAAATGCTTAGAGTATGGATTGTGGGCCACAGCTATATCTATTGGGCTAAAGAGGCTGCAAAAAAGAGAGGTATTGACAGGGACCTGGGTTTGCCAAATGTGCAGATTTCTTGGTTTGGCCAGAGAGGGTTAAAGTTTCATCAGTTGCTGGCTTTGGTTAAATCCATTGTGGATTCCCAAGCTCCTCATCTCATGACTGTGCACTGTGGTGGCAATGACCTAGGCACATTGACTGAGGTAGGACTGGAAATCCTAATGAAAGAACCCTTTGCAGAACTGATGTTGCTTTTCCCTCACATTGCCTTTGTGTACTCCAATATATGCCAAAGACAGAAATGGAAGTGGTCAAATCAATTCTGTCCACAGATTGGAAAAGCCAAGAAATATGTTAATAAAACTGTTTCTGCATTTCTCAGAGCCATTCGCATGGTCTGTATCTATAACAAGAATTACAAAACACCGAAATCTCGGTTATGGAAACCTAGCCAGTTTTTTCAGAAAATTAAATTTACTAATATAAGATTCAGAAAAAATAGTTAGTAAAGGAAAAATGTCCTTTCTTGAGTCCCCTCACTCACCAGGGTTTCCCATGGTGACATGCTTCATCATAGGGGCCATCCCAACCCGCTACGGGCTGAGGCGTGCTACGACTTGCGACACTACGTAGGAGCACTACTTGTGAGTGACTATGTGTGGTGCAGTGATGGGGTGGAGTGGGTGAGACTAAAAATATCTAGCTAGTGGGCAAAAAGAATTTATTCAGGCTCCTAGCCGATATATTAAAAACGGGGTTGGTCGCTAGGGTGTCTGTTTTTAATTAGTCAGGGGTCCCTAGTGAACGTCAACTAGTTTCGAGCTACCCCAGTGCTCTTCTTCAGGACAAACAGGGTCCAGCCCTGTTTAGTACCACTCCAAAGTGACCTAAGGTTAGGAAAAAATGCTGCAAAATACTAGCAGGCAAGAGTTAATACATACAGTACTTTGATCACGTAGTATTAATTATGGAGCAACAATGTGCTTCATGGTCTGAGAGGGGCTGGAGAGATCATCGCCATTGAGAATGAAAACTGCTCCGGCTGTTGCCTGCTTCCCTCCCGACCGCTAGATATTTTTAGTCTCACCCACTCCACCCCCATCACTGCACCACACATAGTCACTCACAAGTAGTGCTCCTACGTAGTGTCGCAAGTCGTAGCACGCCTCAGCCCGTAGCGGGTTGGGATGGCCCCTATGATGAAGCATGTCACCATGGGAAACCCTGGTGAGTGAGGGGACTCAAGAAAGGACATTTTTCCTTTACTAACTATTTTTTCTGAATCTTATATTAGTAAATTAAATTTTCTGAAAAAACTGGCTAGGTTTCCATAACCGAGATTTCGGTGTTTTGTAATTCTTGATCATTTTTGGAGGGTGGACCTAGCATATCCCTCTTTCGCCCCTTATTTTTCTGATTCTGTATCTATAACAACAATCTGCATTTTGACATGCATGGAATTTATAGAAGTGATGGAGTGCACTCTACAGATGAAGACAACAGGGTGTTTCTAAGTAACCTGAAAATCTGCATCCGGTCTTATGTGTAGCAGCCATAAACACACTCTTGTCAGAGCCACCCTAATACCTGAAATATTGTGAAGTTTTTTCGAAAGCTTTTTTTAGTTTTTGACAATCTTTGCGACGATGTTGCGATCCTCGCAAATACGTCGCTAAAATGGAAAAGAAAAGCAGACATTCAATGACCACCAACACATCCAAAAATAATATGTAAAAAAATCCATTCTGAACTTTGCACTACACATATTACTGTATACATACTTCCATCAAAGCATGTTTAAACTGATATTTTTGTCCTAAGTTTCTTTAAAAACCATCTTTCAGACTTATTTTCCATTTTCGCGATTATTCATGACGTCAAGATGATGTCGTTAACCGCAACGATCAAGCTTTTCCATAAAGTCTAAAACACATATATCTACACATAGTACAGTATTTTACACACTAGAAGTTTCTTACAGTATTCTCTAAAATCATGTTTTTCTAGAAAGTTTCTATAAAAACCATCTCTAAAACCAATTTTCTGGTTTTGCGGTGACACCGGAGATCGCAATGATGTTGGTACCCGCGAGCATCACGGATACGTTGCGAAA
Organism: Calotriton arnoldi; assembly: GCA_963921515.1. Lineage (NCBI taxonomy): Eukaryota > Metazoa > Chordata > Amphibia > Caudata > Salamandridae > Calotriton > Calotriton arnoldi. Next base: position 48,633 of record CAWUFW010015256.1, read on the forward strand.
ATGGAAAGCAAAAGCAGGAATTCAATAGCCACCACCACATTCAACAATTATACCTATTTTACTAATTCTAACCATCACACTAGATGAATCACTATCTAATAAACTCTATAAAAACATGTATCAATATCTCAATATCTCTATAACAGTCCGTATTAGTGATTCACTCGATTATGTGTGTGCATGCATAAGTCTCTGAGTGGATCTGTCACTGCATATATAAGACTATGAGTGGATATCAGAGTAGACTCATGGGTCTTTCAGAAAGTGTGTCACTGGCTGCATAAGTCTCTGAGTGCATCTCTATATCAGTGAATGTATGAGTGGAAGTATAAGTCTCTCAGTGGTTTTCTGAGTCAGTACGTTATTGTCAGACTGGATCTGTGACTGAGTCAATCAATGTCTCAGTGGGTGTGTGAGTGGAATTATAAGTCTCTCAGTGGGTCTGTGAGTTGATGCATGAATGTCTAAGTGAGTCTCTGACTGGGTGTGTGAGTGTCTGAGTAGGTCTCTGAGATGGTGCAGGAGTGTCTGAATAGTCTGTGAGTGGGTCTATGAGTCTCTGACTTATTTATTTATTTAAAGGTTTTATATAGCGCTGGCTGGACCCAAGAGTATCAGAGCGCTTTACAAGGTTTGGTAATGCAGAATTGCAATATAACTTTTGTACATTGAGGTAATAAACAAGGCAATTTGAAAATTTGAAACAGTATTCATTTAAATGAGGTAAATTAACTAGGGAAGCATAAGTCAAACAACTGATCGAAGATAGTAGGACTGATAGAAAGCAAAGTTAGTTAGTGAAATGAAGAGGGGGGGGCGTGAAAGTGAAGGGCGACTGTGGAGGGCGAGGGGTAAGGGGAAAGCAGGTGTAAGTAGGTGGGTACTACCCAAAAAATAAAAGGGGGGGAGGTGGCCGTAAATGAAAGAATTGAAAGGAGGGGGGAAAGGGGGTGATACAATAAGTAGAGGGGACCTATACAGTCGGGTCAGGGGTAGGAATTAGTGTCCGGGGACAAGGTATTAAGAACCCCAGTATTTGTTGAGAAGGTGCAGCTTGAGGTCTTTTTTGAAGCTGAGGTAGGAGGGGTTGCAACGTAGATCTTTAGGGAGGGCATTCCAGACGGAGGGCGCATTTCCAGAGAAAGAGCGTGACTGTGTTGATTTCTTTTTTAATAAGGGAGGGACTAGGACGAGAGCGTTAGTGCTCCTCATTGTTCTAGTACAGCCTGCTTTGTGGAGTTTATCAGAGAGGTAAGATGGGGTGCTTTGATGGAGGGCTTTGTGCGTGATGCAAGCAGTCTTGTAAGTGGATCTGCCTTCAATAGGAAGCCATTTGAGGTCTTTGAGGACAGGGGAGATGTGATCAAACCGTTTACAGTCAGTAATAAGTCTGGCAGCAAGGTTAAGTACGGATTTGATAGGGGCTAGGTGGACTTTAGGAGTTCCCGAGAGAATGGCATTACCATAGTCGAGTCTCGACAGGACCAATGATTGCACGACTGTTTTAAAGTCATCAGCAGGAATAAAGGGTTTAATTTTCTTGAGATGATGGAGTGTGAAGAGAGCACCTCTGGCCGAATTTTTTATGTGGGGAGTAAGACTGAGGCTCTGATCGACGCTGATGCCGAGGGATTTGACTGAGTTAGAGATGGAAAGAGTGCAGTTGAGAGCTTTGATGTCAGAGATCCAGTGTTGAATAGGGAGCGAGTTGTTTTTAGGAGAGAATAGAATGATTTCCGTTTTTTTAGGGTTGAGTTTGAGGTGGTTGTGATGGAACCAGAATTGAATCTTAGTCAAGGCCTCGTTGAGGTGTAAGACGTCTGCATGGGATTTGATCTTACAGTAAAGTTGGGTGTCATCAGCATAGAGGTGGTAACTGATTTTCGCTTGCTTAAGAATGAGGGTGAGGGGTTCCATGAAGAGGTTGAATAGAGTGGGAGAGAGAATAGAGCCCTGGGGGACGCCCAAGGAGACCGGCAAAGGTTTAGAGAGGCAATCGCTGACTTTCATTTGTTGGGTTCTGTTTTGGAAAAAGGAGGTGAACCATTTGAGAACAGTACCACTGAAGCCAAAACGGTCTTTGAGAATATTGAGTAAGGCAGCGTGGTTAACAGTATCAAAAGCAGCAGAGAGGTCAAGGAGAATGAGAAGGGAGGATTCGCCCTTGTCTAGGGAGTGGTGGATGTCATCAATAATGTTGAGCATGGCAGTTTCGGTGCTGCAGCCCTTTCGAAAACCTGATTGTAATGCGTCCAAGAGGTTGAATGAGTCGATGTGTTTGTCCAACTGGAGCAGGGCGCATTTTTCCAGGGCCTTAGATAGGAAAGGAAGGTTAGAAATAGGGCGCAGGTTATTTAAGTCATTGGGGTCAACTGTAGCGTTTTTGATGGTGGGGGTAATTTGTCCTAGTTGGAGGAAAGCAGGGACACTACCGGTGGTTAGGGAGGAGTTGATGATAGTGGTCCAATATGGGGCGATGATGTGTTTTAGGTCTTGGACAAGATAGGCAGGGAGGGGATCTCTGATGTGCGAGGATGGTTTAAGCTTGGTGATGATGTTGAGGACTTCCCGTTCTGAAACTGGACAGAAGTTATTCCAGGATGCATTGTTTTTTAGCTGGGGGATGGTGTAGTAGGGTTCAGAAGGGGTGACAACGGGGGGGAGTTGGGAAGGGTCCGGGGAAGGGTAGCTGTGAATGGAGACTTAGAGGGGATGTTAAGGAGGGGTGGTAGGCTATGCGGGAGGGGAGTTAAGATGAAGGATTGATCAATCTTAGTGATTTTATCCGAGAAGAAGCTAGCAATTTCTTCACATCTCTTGACTGTAGCCATTAGTTTGGGGGGGGCTGAAGCAGCTTGGTTTTTGACAATGCTAAATAATTCCCTAGGTCGGTTTCTTGCCCGGTCAAGTTGTGAACGGAAGAAGGAGGCCTTTTCGTTAAAGATGTGTTTTTTGTAGTTGGCCCTTGTGGCTCTGAGGAGGATAAGATTTGAGGGGGAAGGGTGTTGCCTCCACGTGCGTTCAGTCTGCCTAAGAGCGCGTCTCTCATTGTTGAGGTCAGTGTTGAACCAGGATTTGGAGGGGTTACGTTTTTGCAGTTTTAATTTGGCTGGAGCGATTTGGTCAAGGACTTCAACGATGGATTTGTTGTAGTGTTCCGTAAGGTCGTTAGCACTTTGGGAGAGAGGAGTAAGCCGTAGATGTGCTTTAATCTTAGTCTCCAGTTCGCCCGGAGGAATAAGGTGAAGATTTCTAGTCAATTTCTTTTGTTTGATGGTATTTGTGGCTGGGGGGGCACAAAGCTGTTGATCGTGAAGAGGATGAGGTGGTGGTCGGACCAGTCAATGGGGATGATGTGTGAAAGAGAAGCCAGTTCCTTGCTAGTGATGATAGCTTCAAGAGTGGCACCTTTGGAGTGTGTTGGAGAATGGCAGAGTTGTTTCAATTCACTGATATCAAGTAAGTCATTGATGAGACTAACCGAGGGATCATCATTTTTGTTCCATTGGAGGTTAAAGTCTCCGAGGAAGAGGTTTCTAGAATTGGAAATCGATGAATGGATAAGGAGATCAGACAGTTCTTCCACAAAGGAGAGAGGGTCACCAGGGGGATGATAGATGTTATGTAGACGAATAGGGGGGGAACCCTGAACTATAAGTTCAGCACCAAGGTATTCAAAAGTAGTATGGTCAGAGTGCAGGACAGGTGAGAGTTGAAGTTCTTCTTTATAGATTATGGCAAGGCCCCCTCCAATTTTATCAAGTCTGTCTTTTCTGAGAATGGAGTAACCAGGGGGAGAGAGCAGGTCAAGGATTGATGACGAGTGGGCATTCAGCCAGGTTTCCGTGAGAAAGGCGACGTCAATGGCATCACTAAGGATAGTTTCCGCGATTTCTGTTGCATGACAGGCTGCCGATCGGCAGTTAACCAGCATGCAGTTGAGGGGTTTAGGGTCGTTTTTTGTGGGGGAACAGGAATGGATAGTGGTGAGTTGTTGTGGGAGTCTAGGCGAGACTGGAGAGGAAGGGATCCTACTTGTCCCCAGGATCACAGGGATAGATGAATGAGGTGAAAGGGTGTTCGTAGTCGAGGTGATGGGGGAGTGGGATTTGAGGTCAAGGAGGTCGGAGGAGGGAAGATGGTTCAGGGAAGAGGGTGGGCTGAGTAAACAATTACTGCAAGGTGGTCTAGGTGGAGAATTGCCGTAAGGGGAATTATTCCCTTGGTGATGGAGTGCGGTGTTAGTTTGTACGGAATCCAAGGGTTAGGTATGATTGGAGGGGTTCCTTGAGGAGAGGGAGTTGACGTCATTTCTGAGAGAAGAGAGTTCTAACACGAGGGTTGCGAGGTGGAGTTCAATATTGAGGAGTGACTGGGTAAGAAGTGAGATAGTGAAGGGGGCTAGGAGGTCGGGGGAGAGGGGTATGTTCCATGCTGGTCGGGGATGGAGGTCTAGGGAGTGGACAGGGTGGGAAGCCAGGTGGGGGGATGTGGGGGGTGTTTAGGTTGCAGGATTGAAGTGGAATTAAAGGGTGCGAGAGGGCATTCCCAGGGGGTCAACTGGGTGTCATGAGAAGAAAAGGGGGCATGGGGGGGTGATGAGGGCTGTTAATTAGATAATGGGGGGAAGGTTACTAGGAGAGAAGGAGATTGGAGTTATTAGTGGAGCCGTCGGGGGATCGGGGGGAGGGGGTACATGAGGAGGAGGGGGGGTTTGGGTGATTGAGGGAATTGTAGGAGGGTTACTAGGAGAGAAGGAGATTGGAGTTATTGGTGGAGCCGTCGGGGGGTCAGGGGGAGGGGGTACATGTGGAGGAGGGAGGGTTTGGTTGGCTAAGGGAGTAGTAGGAAAGTCAGGAGGAGGGGGGATGCAAATGAGGTAGGGGAAAATACATCAGGGAATCAAGGATTTCATTGATGATTAATGAGTCAGGGAAAGGATGGGTTGGGGTAGAGGTGGGAGGGGAAGAAAAGGCATCCTGCGATTGGGAGGCTGAGAGGTTAGAGGTAAGTGTAGGTAGTAGGTAATGGGATAGGGAACTGAAGTGGTGCTCAAAAATGGTGAGGTGGTTTTCGGAGGATTGTATAAGGATATTTCCTGATTTGAAAATAGAGATGTCGATTTCGCCAGGAAAAGTTGGTGAAGGAGTGGTGGATCGTTTCAAACCATAAGGGATTTTGCAGGAATTTGTGATAGGAAGGTGGTGGAGAAAGATACTTTTCCATTTAGAGGGGCGTTTAGAGTAGAAGATGTAGTTAGTTTTTATGATGGAGGTTAGGCTAAGGTAGTTGTCAACAAATAAGGTTTCTTGGTGGCATATTAGAAGTTTGCGTTTAAAGTTTTTCTTGCCACTTTTGGAGAGGTTTGGGGAGTAAAGGATGGACCAAGAGTTAGGGCCATGCCTAGTGATGGGTGAGTCCAGTGTCGCGAGAGTATGGTTGAGGGGAGGCATGATGGTTCAACTGGTGTAGTCAGGGGGCGAGGGGAAGGTGTGCGGGAGGGAGAATGGGGTGGGGCACAGAGGGGATGGGGAATAAAAGAGAGGGGGGGCGGGGGGAGTCAGTGAGAGGTAATATCCTCAGATAAGAGTGGGGGCCGTGCGATGAGGTGGCTCAAGAGGGAGGCATTAGGGGGAAGGAAGATGGGAGAAGGGGGAGAGTCCAGGAGTAGAGACAATAGATAGGGTCAATATCTTGAGAAAGGAGAGTATGGAAAGGTAGAACCAGTTGGGGGAAAAATAATAAAGTGAAAATAGGGAAGAGGAAGGGGGAAGGATGTAACAGAGGGGAACAATAATAATACACAGATCCGTGAGACACTAATAATAAACAAATCAGTGAAGTACAAAGAGACAAAGGTACTAAGTGCAGCTGTACGTCTTCTTCAATAGTAGGCTATATAACATTCAGATAAATTAAAAAAATTAAAACCAAGAAAGATAAAATGAGGTAGACCAATTATGAGTGTACATAGAGCAAAGGTAAGTAATAACTAGCAACTATTCAGAAAAAGTTACGAACATAAACAATCCAAGAATAAAAATAACAAAATGAGGTAAATCAGAAAGATGGGAGAAGGGGGAGAGCTGAGGAGAGCAGAAGATGGGAGAAGGGGGAGAGTCCAGGAGTAGAGACAATAGATAGGGTCAATATCTTGAGAAAGGGGAGTATGGAAAGGTAGAACCAGTTGGGGGAAATATAATAAAGTGAAAATAGGGAAGAGGAAGGGGGAAGAATGTAACAGAGGGGAGCAATAATAGTACACAGATCCGTGAGACAATAATAATAAACAAATCAGTGAAGTACAAAGAGACAAAAGTACTAAGTGCAGCTGTACGTCTTCTTCAATGGTAGGCTATATAACATTCAGAAAAATTAAACATTAAAACCAAAAAAAGATAGAATGAGGTAGACCAATTATGAGTGTATATAGAGCAAAGGTAAGTAATATAACAAAGGTAACTCATATGTGAGTGGGTACATGAGCCTGTGACTGGATCTATGAGTTGGTGCATAAGTGTCTGAGTGGGTCTGTCTATCAGAGAGTGTAAGTATCAATAAGAGAGGGAGGAAAACAAATCGAGCTAGTTCATTTCCTCATTTAGACATGTATAATCAATAAGAACTGGCTCTAAGTGAAGCCTGTAGTTTGCGTTTGGGAAACCAATAGGTTTCTTAGGAAAACCCTCACCCACCAACCTAGTTGGTGGCATGCTTCATCATCAGGTCCCACCCAAGGTGCCGAGTGCACCCTGGGTGTGCTTCAATGCCTGGACTACAGCGGAGCGGAGTTTTTTTGAGTGTTGTGATAGGTGTGGTGGTTAGTGATATTAAAACTATCTATAGGCTCCCCTTCAAATAGTGAAAGTAGCTTTAATAGTGGGGCCCTATGACAGGGTTAAAAAACATGGGCGGATACGTGTAGGGTATTATGTTTTGTCTCTGGTATCCTAAATGCAGGTCTACATGTTTCAGCCAGGCTGTATCCTATGCTGGCTTTCGTCAGGACCAGGGGTGGGAAAAGTGCGTGATTCAGTCAAATGGAAGATTTCCAAGACTGGGGTGCAAAAAAAGTGCGCACGACCTAAGGTGTGATAAGTTGGAGAGAAACTATTTGTTTTCTCCTTCTGTTGCTTTCAGAAATTTATTGCCGTTTTTCAAGTTTACGGCATGGATCCCGCCAGGGGGCAGTGCCTGTAGTCACACGATCATTAAGGTCCACTGCCCTCCCATTATACCTGTTGCGGCCTGCATACGGGATCCCGAGGATCAGTGAGTGTGTCAGTGGAAGCAAAAGTCTCACACTGGGCCTGTAGGTGGGTGTTTGAGTGTCTGAATGGATCTGTACAAGGGTGCATCACTCTCCAAGTAAGTCTGTAAGTGCGTGCATGAGTGCCTGAATGGGTATGACAGTGTGCACATCAGTATCTGAGTGGGTATAAGACTGGATATATAAGTGTGTGAGTGGGTATGTGAATGGGTGTATAAGTGTCTGAGTGAATATGTGAGTGGGTACATAAGTGTGTGACAGTCACCGGCTACTGTTTACAAATATATATACTTTTTATATTTCTGCCAATATTCGCGATGAAGTTGTAAGTCGCGACTGTACATGTGGGGCCACACTGGCAGTCGTGGCATCGTTGCGAATATCACACGCAATTAAAAAATCTATTTTGGACACATAACTTGTGGCACTGACAACCCCATTTCTCAAACATGGGGTCAGAGTACCTCCACTCTGACCCCTTGTGTTAGCTTTTCAGAAATTTTCAGCCCTGCGAACCATTTCAGATCAATAAAATGGTGGCCGCAAGTTTCTGTTCAGGTTGTGTCCAGCCAATAAGAGCATTCCCGTTGGCTCGCATATTCGTGATTAAATGAAAAACCGGCACAAAATATCAGCGGCCAGAGATATCACTATAATTTTCAGCTTAAATTTCTCAAAAACTACTGACTAGATTTACACCAAATAGGCAAAGGGCACTTCCTTGAACAAACATCTACCTCCCTTCCAAATTTGGTGTAAGTCCATTCAGCAGTTCGGGCTGTAGGAGTGGCTAAAGGTTCCTATGGGAATTAACATAACAAACGCACCCTTATTTCGCACCCCAAATTCTCGGTCCCTTCTTCACGGATCACCCCCAAACTTTCCATGGCAAACAGAACCTACCTTGAAACTCTTTTTTGGAAAATTTCATGAAGATTGGTCAAACGACGCCAAAGTTATAGGCAAGTCAAAAAATGCTTTTCCTATGGAAACTAGGTCCTAACTGTAACTACCTACTGGCTACCGCTAGTTGGTAAATATATATGTAGGTAAATATATATATATTCACTGAAAAAACCATAGGTTTCAGGGGCGTTATAGTTAGTTGGACATTTCACTCGTACAAAACCATAGAAATTGCCCCGTTATAGTTAGTTCAGCTAACTATAACTCGCGCGCCCGCAATGCACTGCTGATGACGTCACATATTACATCACTGATGACATGGTCAGGGACATCACTCATGACATCACTGATGACATCTCAAATGACATCACTGATGACATCACTGATGACATCATCCAGTGAATGTGTGTTTTTCTGAAAATTAAATATGTTTTATATATGTATATCTCAAGGTCGATGGAAGAATAAATGGGTATATAAGTGTCACACATTTGCCATAAATTCAGAATGTTAGCACTCTAGTTGTTCATTAGATCCCTGTAGTAAAGCTACTGCTCACCAGGGAGTTAACTGGAAGTCTACTGCTGGTATTGAAAGTGATTGTTTCAGTCTGCATGTCAGAATGTTCTAATGAAATAGAAGAGGATTTGAGATCTCACTTAAAACATGCCCTAAATTTTCTTTCTGCAGCACTAACCATAATTTATATGGCAAAATGAACCCCCTCATTTTGTTCCTTTTTAAATTAAATGTTTTAAGTGTTACCAGTTTATTCCAATCAAGATGGCTTCAGGTGTGCCATACTTTTGTCATAAGTAAGACTGTTAGCACTCTAGTTGATCTTTAGAACACTCTGGGAAGCTGCAGTAGAACACAAAGGCATCAACTGACAGGCTGCTCCTGTTGAAATATAACAGGAAGATATTTGAGATCTCACTTAAAACATGTCCTAATTTTTCTTTCTACAGCACTAACCATAATTTCTATGACAAAATGAACCCACTCATTTTGTTCCTTTTAAAATTAAATGTTTTAAGAGTTACCAGTTTATTCCAATCAAGATGGCTTCAGGTGTGCCATACTTTTGTCATAAGTAAGGCTGTTAGCACTCTAGTTGTTCTTTAGAACACTCTGGGAAGCTGCAGTAGAACACAAAGGAATCAACTGACAGTCTCTGCCCTTGTTGGATGTACATGTTTTACTGAGAATGTCAGACTTCATTCTCACATGACTGAGAAAGATAATGTGAATTTACAGAAAATATGCTCTCATTTTAGCTTCTGGAGCACCTTCCAAAACTGTATGGGACAAGCATGAGAAAATAGTTTTCTCTCAAACAGGATTCATGATATCCCAGCAGAAGGTTTTTCACAGGGTAAAATCACCTTAGAACACACCACAATTCCTGAAATTAGTATGGTACCATCAACAAATGAATTCTAATGTAACTAAAGTCTGTTATCACCCTTTATAGTTCTCCTTTTGGTAACCCTCAAAATCTTCGATTCACTACAATGCATTTCAATGGGGTACTATCATTTATATTGGTCCCAAGATGGCTGCCAGCAATTCCAGGATGAAGTGCTGACAGCCAATCAGATCTCACGATGACATATGTGGTTAGGCTCCGCCCAGATATATATGTGTTTTCTTTTTCAAATTTCTCAGGAACTACTGAACGGATTTACACCATTTAACCAAAAGGCACGACTCTGAACCAAGGGCTACCTTTTTGCCAAATTTGGTGTAATTCCGTTCAGCAGTTCGGGCTGTAGCTGCGACTAAAGGTTCCTATGGAAAATTGCTAGGGGAAAACACGTTTTGGGACCCCCCTTTTTTCTTGGCCCCCACTTGATGAATCACCCCGAGACTTTCAGGATAGGAGCGGACCGGAACGCCCCACGAGTTTTGAAAATTTCGCGAAGATTCATCAACCGGCGCCAAAGTTATTGGAAATAGAATGTTGTGAATTTCCTATGGAAAATAGGTCCTAACTATAACTAGCCTACTGGCGACCGCCAGTAGGTAATATATATATATATTACCTACTGGCGGTCGCCAGTAGGTAGTTATAGTTAGAACCTAGTTTCCATAGGAAAAGCATTTTTTGATTTGCTAATAACTTTGGCGTCGTTTGACAAATCTTCCTGAAATTCTCCAAACAAAAAGTCTATCCAGGTCAGCTCCTATCCTGAAAGTTTGGGGGTGATTCGTCAAGCGGAGGCTGAGAAAAAAGGGGGGTCCCAAAACTCGTTTTTTCCATGTTAATTTCCATAGGAAATTTTGCGATGAGCTACAGCATGAATTGCTGAACGGAATTACCCCAAATTTGACAAAAAGGTAGAGCTTGGTTCAGAAAGCGACCTTTTTTTTAAATGGTGTAAATCCGTTAAGTAGTTTTTGAGAAATTCAAAAAATAAGAGTCAAAAAATCAATTTCCCATAGGAAACTTTGTGCAAGGCTACAGCCGAAACTACTGAACGGAATTACTCCACATTTGGCAGAAACGTAGTGCTTGGGTCAGAAAGCCACCTGTTTAAAAATGGTGTAAATCCGTTTAGTAGTTGCTGAGAAATTAGAAAAATAAATGTTTTGATATCTGGGCGGAGCCTAAGTCGCGTGCGCAAGCTTCACTGTGATTGGCTGCTAGTAGTCCAAACCAGGAAGTGTTGGCAGCCATCTTGTGGCTCGGTAGAAGCGAGTTACCCAAAAACGGAGAAACAAAGGTATAAAACAAGAGAAGGGGGCAGGGTAGAAAAACCCTGACCCCCTAGGCCTGCTCAGGGGTTCCCAGAAGGAGCCCCAGGGCCCAATAAATCATTTAAAAAAAAAACATCGGCAAAAATTTGCGCTGGGGTCGCGGGTTCTCGCATTTCATTTTAATGAGGCCCTTGAGTGGGCTAGGTTCCGTGGGTATTTCTTAAAAAATAATAGCAGGGACTCGCAGGGGTTGCGGGGGTGCGCTGGGGTCCGCACAGCCCCGGGGCTTCACTCATGTTGGGAGGAGGGTTGCGCAGCCCCCCTTCTGGAGCCTTCTATGTGCCTGTAACTTTGGCGTCGTTTGACGAATCTTTATGAAATTATCGAAAAAGTTTCTCTTTTTTTGATTAGCTCGTATATTGAAAGTTTGGGGGTGAATGGTGTAGGAGGGGCTGAGAAAAAAGAGGGTACTAAAACGTGTTTTCTGCATGCAATTTCCATACGAAAGTTTACAGAAGACTACAGGTGAAACTGCTGAACGGAATTACGCCAAATTTGGCAGGGAGAAAGGTGATGGTCCAGAAAGCACGCTTTTGTTTAAATGGTGTAAATCCGTTCAGTAGTTTTTGAGAAATATCAAATTTTACAGATATCGATATTTGAGAATTTTGACATGTGATTGGCTGAGGGGTTACAAGCACCAGCTTGCGGCTTATTGGCTGTGAATGGTTGAAACCAGGAAGTGTTGGCAGCTATTTTGTGATTTACTCCGTCAGCTCGCATCTCTCCGTGTAGAAGCCATCGGGTTCGTAGTTTTACCTCTGCGAGGCAACACTGGCATCTGTGTCTGTGTGAGATATGCCTTTCACGCTGCCTCTCTTCATATCACCAGGTCGCGGCTATGCCTTTAGAAGCCCGTCTGTCCGCTCGGAGCTCTGTGAGTCAATCTGTCGGTACGATCCCCTACACTACCCAAAGACTACCCAAACACCACTGCACTCGTAAACTCTAAAACACTACCCCAGCACGATCCCCTACACTACCCAAACACCACAGCACTACCCTAAACCCTAAATCTACCCCCAGCACGACCCCCTACCCAAACACCACTGCACTACCCTAAACCCTAAAATACTACCCCCAGCACAACCCCCTACACTACCCAAACACCACTGCATTGTCATAAACCCTAAAACACTACCCCTAGCAGGACTCCCTACACTACGCAAACACCACTGCAGTACCCTAAATCCTAAAACACTATCCCCAGCATGACCCCTACACTACCCAAACACCACTAGACTACCCTAAACCCTAAAACACTACTCCCAACATGACTCCCTACACTACAGAAACACCACTGCACTACCCTAAACCCTAAAACACTACCCCAGCACGACCCCCTACACTACCCAAACACCACTGTTCTACCCTAAACCCTAAAAGACTACCCAAGCATGACCCCCTACAGTACACAAACACCACTGCAGTACCATAAACACTAAAACACTACTCCGAGGACGACCCCCTACACTACACAAACACCACTGCACTACCCTAAAACACTACTGCCAGCATGACCCCTTACACTACCCAAACACCACTGCATTTTCGTAAACTCTAAAACACTACCTCCAGCACGATTCTTACACTACCCAAACACCACTGCACTACCTTAAACCCTAAAACGCTACCCCCAGCATGAACCCCCAAACAGTACACAAACACCACTGCACTACTCTAAATCCTAAAACAGTACTCACTGCATGACTTCCCACACTACAGAAACACCACTGTGCTACCCTAAATCCTAAAACACTACTCTCAGCACGACCCCCTACACTACACAAACACCACTGCACTGCCGTAAACCCTAAAACACTACTCCCAGCATGACCCCCTACACTACCCAAACACCACTGCACTGCCGTAAACCCTAAAACACTACTCCCAGCATGACCCACTACACAAACACCACTGCACTACCCTAAACCCCAAAACAGTACTCCCAGCATGACCCCTTACACTACCCAAACTTTACTGCATTGTCGTAAACTCTAAAACACTACCTCCAGCACCATTCTTACACTACCCAAACAGCAGTGCACTACCTTAAACCTAAAATGCTACCTCCAGCACGAACACCCTACAGTACACAAACACCACTGTACTACCCTAAATCATAAAACAGTACCAGTCCGTCGGTTCGCAGGTCTGCGACTGCGAGCCGTCATGTCCCTAGCTGTACATGTGCGAGCCAGTCCGTTAGGTGATAGGTGTGTCTCTGCTAGCAGGGCCGTTGGCCCGTTGGTGTCCTCTTGCGAGTTAGACCCGAGCTCTCCCTCTGCGAGCCAGCACGCTGTTGTGTGTTTGCGAGCCGACGGCCCGTAGCTCTCCCTGTGCGAGCCGACGGGCCGCAGCTCTCCCTCTGCGAGCCTGCCCGACGGCCCGCAGGTCTCCCTGTGCTAGCCGGATCGCAGCTGTCACTCTGCGAACCAATATTGGGACTATAAGGCGGCTCTAAAAAGAGCCCTTGTGTTTATTAGTTGGAGCTACATATAAGTGCGGATGCACAGCTTCAGGTTATTCAGAAAAACTCGATTTCCCCGATCTGTGAAGTGTACTCCATCACTTCTGTAGATATCAGCCATATCAAAACATATGTTGTTGTTGTAGATCGACCCCATTCTATGGTCTCTGAGGTATGCAGACACAGCTTTGTTGACATTCTTCCTAGATTCTTCAATCTGAGGACAAAATTGGTATGACCATTTCCACTTCTGTCTTTGGCATATATTGGAATATACAAAGACAGTTTGAGGCAAATGCAACATCAATTGTCGAAAGGTGTCTTTCATTAGCATTTCCAAACCTACACCAGTCAATGTGCCTAGGTCGTTTCCACCACAGTGCACAATCATGAGGTCAGGGTGTTGGAGATGCAAACAGGTTTTAACCAAAGGCAACAATTGGTGCCACTTCAATCCTCTCTGTCCAAACCATTAAATGTCCACATTTTGTAAACCTAGGTCTAAGTCAATACGTCTCTGTTCTGCATACCTCTTGCACCAGAAAACATAGCTATGTCCTACGATCCACACTAGCATTTTGAAGGTATGGCTGGGAAGTATGGATAGATCTCTGTAGCTCATGCAGTCCGTTCGTAGAATAAGAGATATGTTTAAAGGTGGGGAACTACTTTTTTTTCTCATTCAAAACGATAACTGATTGGGAGATGAAAAGCATTGTTTTTTAAAAGTAAGGTGCACATTCGTTTTTTGGAAAAGCATCTTTGTGATTGGTTAAGAAAAAGCAGTTTAAACGTGCAGTACATATGATAGGAGAAAAGTTGGTCAACTCAACCACACCTGCTACTTGCATTTGGAAGGCACTGTTTGAACTTAAAACAATTGTGAACTTTTAACCTGCACATGCCGTTAAATGTTCGAGAAAATGTTGCAAAAAACTATCGTTAAGTTTAAAAAAAATTATGAACTTTTAACCTGCACGTGTTGTAGAATGTTCTAGAATGAGTGTTGATAGAATATGTTGCACTTCTGCCTTCTATGTGTCCTTGAATATTAAAAAAACTGTTTATATGGAAAATTCAAAAATAACCAATAGAGAGAAGTTTTGCAATGTAAAAGAATCAAGGAACTATTCTAATTTGTTATTTACATGTATTTATGTGTGGAGTAACAAAATTACAGACACAACAGCACCAGGAAGAGGAACAAGCAGGGAGTGGGGGGACGGGGGGAGATGGGCACAATGGCACACATGCACAATTAAGTACAGCACAAGTACAGACAAACCATGGCTAAAATGAAACACACCAACAAGGAGCACAAGTCACACAACCCGCCAACATCACACCACTGAACAAGCACAGAAGTGAAAACCACACTGCCTGAAAGGGAGAAGGGTGAACAATGCCTCACATGAAGGGACATCTCACACAGAATGCAGCACACACACATAGGAAGCAGAGCACACCAACATCCAACACAATGTTGTCCAAACACAAACATTCGCACAATCGAACACAGGACACAAATGCACTCGCCTGTGGCGGTTAAACGTCCAAAAGCGTCAGTACGAAACAGGCACATGAGAACGCATAAGTACAAACCCACAGTCCGGATGGGGTAGCAATTCACGTATGGCAGGCTGCCAGAGAGTCCGTGACACACACATTGGCATACAAATGAAGACACAACACATTTGGAGACAAGTGAAAATGTGGAAACTTTATTAAAAAAAGTGCGTGTCAGTACGGCCAAGAGTAGTGCCACGATATACAGACAAATGCAGCAGCGTGCCTGAATAAGGAACGTAGGAAAACGTCCATGTTCACCTCGGAGTAGTCCATCACCAACACACGTCAGTGTCAAGCAGCGTTGGTTGTCCGCGCCTCGGACATGAGTCGACACCAATGCAGCCATGTCCACTGTCGTCTTGGGACATGTGACCAGATGCACAACGTGCAATGATGCGGCGGGACACGTGCAATGTGGCACATCGAGTCGTGGTTGCAGGTACCTTGTCACTCGTCCATGAACGCAAGTGAAGCTGCGTATGCCACTATATCTAATGAGTGATGGTTGGCCACAATATTTGACATGTCGTCGACGTAATCCATCAGCTGACCGGGAGAGATGTGCTGACTCCAACCACTGTACCCAATGTGCACCAAAGCAGAATCGGGAAGTGGGTCAATTTGCTCACTGCATACTACGACATGTGCTATCTCCCAGGCCCAGTTCCCAACATGCATGCCAAACATCCATGCATGCCATAAACGGGCATCACCATGACACTCCTGGTCGTGGACCAACAGGGGGCGCACACACCCGTCGTAATCCATGTCAGCTACGCACACGTTGGAGAGGCACACGTCCATGCACCACTCGGATAGGCACGTGCGACATTGCAATACAGGTTGAACGCAGGTGACGTCTGCAATGCGGAAGCTCAGCCGGTAAGTGATCCGGAGCACTGCCATAGGCAGTGCACCCAGGACATGCAGCAGACGTGCAAGGTATAGGTCGACGTGAATGGAGTCGACCATGTGTTCAGGATGCCCTGCCATTGCGTCAGTGGCTCTGCTTGTAGCTGCACTGGCTTGCCGTGTGCCAGTCTTGTGGATGAAATGGCACAGCTTGGTGCAATGAGCCGGGTCTGTGTGCAATGGGTGCAGGGCAGGGGTGTGGTGGGAGTACGTGTGAAGGCCATTTCACGCACGCTAACTACGACGAAGGACTTTTGAGTGTGGGATGTGTACTCGTTGTTCTCAAATCGGGCAGTGCGTAGTGTGGGAGACGGATGCAAATATTATCGTATCTGTCAGGGGGGGCTGGCCACTTGCAAGTTCCTTCTCGGAGCAGCAGATGTGTTAGCGCAAGATAGCTCAAACAAAGAACCTTTCATCCCTACAGTAACTTCTCCAGCTGCATTCATACAGGATGTGTACAAAGGCCGGTCGTGGGTGTTGTGGGATGTCTGCGACCCTGGTCATCATGGATGAGATGCCGAGCACGTGGCACATGGGCAGGTTCACTGTGTGTTACGTTGCCAAACAGCTGCTCCTCCCTGCCACGAGCCCCCACACTTTTGTGCGCTGTTGTATCCCGTGCACTCCTACGGCACACCATTGTAATGCCTATTTGCGCATGTCCTGCGGCATTCCAATCACACCTTGACACTGCCGTTTGGAGGTGGTGCATGCCACTTTACAACATCGACTGCTGCGGCCCTTGTGGCGGCCACACCAAAACACAGAGACACACTTACCGCACTTCTTGCACACGGACATGTCCGAGACACCCCGTTCCCCTTGCCAGATAGGCACACCCCTGCGCTGACCTGTGTACGTCGGACCAGCACACGCCGCTTGTGCATGCAGGAGGATGCGTGCGTAGCTACATGTCCAGGCTCACTGCCAACGCTGAGGTGACATGGTAACGTCCGCTGAAGACAGCACACTGTGATGTTGCAGGGCCCGTGCCCATCATGCTAACACAATGACCACACGGAGACACTTGCTCAGATGTGGGTTCGGGGGGCGTTGGCGGTCCTGGGGTTGGGCGATGAGTGTTGTGGCCCTCATGGGTATCCGTGTATCATGCTCATTGACTCTATGGCACCTGTGGGTGTTCCGGTGTGGCTCTTGGCTGTGTTCCCTTTCATGCTGCAGGTAGTCGTCGTGCTTAACACCAGTAGAAAGCAGGTGTAAAATCCCTGGTGCTAACGCGCCTTATCGCCGGAATTTGTTTCGCATCGCAGTTTTTGGCTTTCGTTGTGAAAGTTGTGATGTCGTTTTTTCGTGTACAGAAAAATAAACGAACTGGGCAGTGTATCCCGTCAAGATTCAGCACCTGACCCACTATTCCCAATCAATATAAATACAATGAGATTTCTTCATTGATTTTGTGTGTACACTGCAAATGCACTCACTACCACAGTGCAATTCAATACAGTATTTTAGTATTTAGAATAAATGGCTAAGGTGCACCTCGTGTGTTTTTGCACGGGAACGCCTACTCTGCATCTCATTATCAGCACTTTAATGCAACTAAAGTTGAGATAAATCTAACACACTATTCAGAAGCTGGTGCAAACTGCAGACATCACCAGTATTCCCGCGATAACTGCCCCAAAATTTAACACCATGGTGGACACCACTAAATAACAGTAATAAGAACGAGAAAGAGTCACACAGCACTTAAGTAACAACCAAAAACTTTATTTAATTTTTTTTAATTTCAAAACTTTATTTTTCCGTACATATAGAAGATAAACTAAATTTAACAAACTGAACACAAAACAACAAGGCGGAAGACTCCTGTCGGGTCCATTAATGTTGACGACACAGCCTGGAAAATAAAGCACAAAATAAGGACGTGTGTAATGCGCATATCAAAGGAGTGAGACACAGAGAATGAGAGAAGAAAAAAAAGCCAGAGAGAAAAAGAGAGGGAAGGAAAGAAAGGGAGTGAGAAAGGGAGAAGGGAGAGAGAGTGAGAGAGATAGAAGGAAAGGAAGGAAGAGAGTGAGAGAGAGAGTGAAGAGAGGGAAGTGAGAGAGAGAGAGAGAGAGAGAGAGACACTGCCGCCCCTGCGCATCCATGACCAAATAATTACCTGCTGCCACTGGAGTGTCTACCAGTGGGCACTCCACGTGCCTGTGAAAGCTCCACGGCCCAGTCCCGCCACCATGGCTTGGTGGACATTATGTGGACCCGCTCCACGCCCAGCAGATCCCACACATATCGCTGAGTCCTGAGTCATCAATGGCGGAGACCACATCAGCTTTTGGTGCCGCTAACCCTGTGCAACTCAAGTCCGCACCATGTGGTGGTAGGCCCCTGATGGCCACATCAGCTTCAGGTGGCACTAACGCTGTGCAACTCAAGTCCGCGCCACGTGGTGGTAGGCCCCTGATGGCCACATCAGCTTCGGGTGGCACTAACCCTGTGCAACTCAAGTCCGCGCCACGTGGTGGTAGGCCCCTGACGGCCACATCATCTTCGGGTGGCACTAACCCTGTGTAACTCAAGTCCGCGCCACATGGTGGTAGGCCCCTGACGGCCACATCAGCTTCGGGTGGCAGTAACCCTGTGCAACTCAAGTCCGCACCACGTGGTAGTAGGCCCCTGACGGCCATACAGCTCAGGGTGTGACTAACCCTCTGCGCAAGTTTTCATAACTCTTTATGATTGAGATCCGCGGAGCGTCCGCCATCCAGTCACCACCGGCAATAAAGGATGTGACGTTGTCGATCCATTATATTTGTCTGGTCACATGGCCTGTGACGCATGTGCCGGATGGGTGTGGTGTGTGTGCAAACCTGCCTTGAGGGAGTGGCCGTGACATGTTGACAACTAGACCACTGACCTGCACACCAACAGCGAGTACGCCTGCGACAGGTAGCTATGTGGGGGGGTGAAAACGTGTTTTCTCAATGGATTTTCCATAGGAAACTTTAGACAAGGCTACAGGTCAAACTGCTGAACGGAATTACGCCAAATTTGGTAGGGAGAAAGGTCTTGGTCCAGAAAGCGCGCTTTCTCGCATCGAGTGAAAATATAAAAGAAAGGTCCCGGGGGCAATTTAATATACCGGAGCTCTGTCTGTGCGAGATAACCCTTTAACGCTCCCTCTGCCCAACATCACCACTTCGCAGCTATGCCGTTAGAAGCCAGTCCGTCGGCTCGCAGCTGTCTACCTTTGCGAGCTAGTACGCTGCTGTGCCTGTACCTCTGCGAGCTACTACGCTGCTGTTCCTTTGGGAGCGGACGGCTCGTAGTACTGCGTCTGTGAGTCGAGCGGACGGGCCGCAGTTGTCCCTCTGCGAGCCTGGGTGCGAACTGTTCATAAGTCACACTACATAAGCATTGAAAAGCCATTTTGTGATTCAGTCCGTCAGCTGGCATCTGTCCGAGGCATTTCTGAAAACATACCGGAGTTCTTTCTGTGAGAGATACCCCTTTCACGCTGCCTCTCCCCACATCAGCAGGTAACGCACCCTCTTCCCACATTAGCAACATACCCCCAACAACGTTCTTGGGCCCGGAATTGTCCGTGTGCGGTTGGACAAACAAGAATCTTAGTCATGTATAGATTTACATATAAAACATTTTATTTAAACAAAACAACAACAAATAAAACTGAAGGGAGTCTGGTGCTGTGGTTGCTGCCACGAAGTTGGGGTCACTGCAAATCAGGGCTCAGGACACAGTTCCACATGTGGGATCGGCTTGTATTGAACAGGGTTAGTGGCACCACGTGTTGCGCCTTGTGTTGGACAGGGTTAGTGGCACCAAGTGTCGCCGGCCTTGCATATGGAAATATGCCTCACTGATCGAAGGGAGTCTGGTGCTGTGGTCACTGCCACGGACTTGGGGTCACTGCCATTCAGGACTCAGGACACAGTTCCACATGTGGGATCGGCTTGTATTGAACAGGGTTAGTGGCACCACGTGTCGAGCCTTGTGTTGTACAGGGTTAGTGGCACCACGTGTCGCCAGCCTTGCATATGGAAATATGCCTCACTGATCAAAGGGAGTCTGGTGCTATGGTCGCTGCCACGGACTTGGGGTCACTGCCTTTCAGGACTCAGGACACAGTTCCACATGTGGAATCGGCTTGTGTTGAACAGGGTTAGTGGCACCACGTGTCGCCGGCTTGTGTTGAACAGGGTTAGTGGCACCACGTGTTGCGGCTTGTGTTGAACAGGGTTAGTGGCACCACGTGTCGCCGGCCTTGCATATGGAAATATGCCTCACTGATCGAAGGGAGTCTGGTGCTGTGGTCAGTGCCCCGGACTTGGGGTCACTGCCATTCAGGACTCAGGACACAGTTCCACATGTGGGATCGGCTTGTGTTGAACAGGGTTAGTGGCACCATGTGTCGCCGGCTTGTGTTGAACAGGGTTAGTGGCACCACGTGTCGCGGCTTGTGTTGAACAGGGTTAGTGGCAGCACATGTCCAAAATTCGAATTGCGAGCTCTGCTGCCCGCAGTGTAGACTGCTAATGAGTGTTCGTTTGCACTTGAAGATGAATTTGGTGATTGTACTAAAGCTATAACTGATATAAAAAAGTTCTTGAAGCAAGGATACTAAAAGGATATTATGTAGGTTTTAGGCCTGTGATAGTTACTTGCCTACTGGACTCTGTAATTAATGAATCAAGACTTAATTTTAATTGTGAGCTCTGATGACCGCAGTGTAGGCCAGAGGTAGTGGTCAGCAAGGGCCCATAGCCACGTGGCGTTGAGTTGAGGTGCAAAGTTAGTGGCACCAGAAGCATTGAGAATGTATGAGCCTGTGATGCTGCTTGGTGCGGACGGGCCGCACTGGGAGCAACATCTCTTGCCTACTGGACTGCGTCATCTGCAATCGCGACTGTATCTGAATTGTGAGCCTTGCTGACCGCAGTGTAGGCCAGAGGTAGCGGTGAGCAAGGGCCCACAGCCACGTGCATAGGTTGGTGGCCCCACCGGCCAGCGTAGATCAGTTTCAGTGGCACCACGTTTCGCCGGCCTTCCATATGCAAATACACCTCACTAATCGCAGGGAGTCTGGTGCTGTGGTTGGTGCCACGAAATTGGGGTCACTGCCATTCAGGAGTCAGGACACAGTTCCACATGTGGGATCGGCTTGTGTTGAACAGGGTTAGTGGCACCACGTGTCGCGCCTTGTGTTGTACAGGGTTAGTGGCACCACCTGTAGCCGGCCTTGCATATGGAAATATGCCTCACTGATCGAAGGGAGTCTGGTGCTGTGGTCGCTGCCAAGGACTTGGGGTCACTGCCATTCAGGACTCAGGACACAGTTCCGCATGTGGGATTGGCTTGTGTTGAACAGGGTTAGTGGCATCACGTGTCGCCGGCTTGTGTTGAACAGGGTTAGTGGCACCATATGTGGCGGCTTGTGTTGAACAGGGTTACTGGCACCACGTGTCCAAAATTCGAATTGCGAGCTCTGCTGCCCGCAGTGTAGACTGCTAATGAGTGTTCGTTTGCACTTGAAGATGAATTTGGTGATTGAACTAAAGCTATAACTGATATAAAAAAAAGTTCTTGAAGCAAGGATACTAAAAGGATATTATGTAGGTTTTAGGCCTGTGTTAGTTACTTGCCTACTGGACTCTGTAATTAATGAATCAAGACTTAATTTTAATTGTGAGCCCTGATGACCGCAGTGTAGGCCAGAGGTAGCGGTCAGCAAGGGCCCATAGCCACGTGACGTTGAGTTGAGGTGCACAGTTAGTGGAACCAGAAGCTTTGAGAATGTATGAGCCTGTGATGCTGCTTGGTGCGGACGGGCTGCATTGGGAGCAACGTTTCTTGCCTACTGGACTGCGTCATCTGCAATCGCGACTGTATCTGAATTGTGAGCCCTGCTGACCGCAGTGTAGGCCAGAGGTGGCGGTGAGCAAGGGCCCACAGCCACGTGCATAGGTTGCTGGCCCCACCGGCCTGCGTAGTTCATGTTCAGTGCCACCACGTGTTGCCGGCCTTCCATATACAAATACCCCTTACTAATCGAAGGGAGTCTGGTGCTGTGGTCGCTGCCACGAAGTTGGGGTCACTGCCATTCAGGAGTCAGGACATAGTTCCACATGTGGGATCGGATTGTGTTGAACAGGGTTAGTGGCACCACGTGTCGCGCCTTGTGTTGTACATGGTTAGTGGCACCACCTGTAGCCGGCCTTGCATATGGAAATATGCCTCACTGATCGAAGGGAGTCTGGTGCTGTGGTCGCTGCCACGAACTTGGGGTCACTGCCATTCAGGACTCAGGACACAGTTCCACATGTGGGATCAGCTTGTGTTGAACAGGGTTAGTGGCACCACGTGTCGCCGGCTTGTGTTGAGCAGGGTTAGTGGCGCCACCTGACGCCGGCTTGTGTTGAACAGGGTTAGTGGCACCGCGTGACCAAAATTCGAATTGCGAGCTCTGCTGCCCGCAGTGTAGACTGCTAATGAGTTCGTTTGCACTTGAAGATGAATTTGGTGATTGTACTAAAGCTATAACTGATATAAAAAAAAGTTCTTGAAGCAAGGATACTAAAAGGATATTATGTAGATTTTAGGCCTGTGATAGTTACTTGCCTACTGGACTCTGTAATTAATGAATCAAGACTTAATTTTAATTGTGAGCCCTGATGACCGCAGTGTAGGCCAGAGGTAGCAGTCAGCAAGGGCCCACAGCCACATGACGTTGACTTGAGCTGCACAGATTGGGAGCATACAGTCTTCTTAACCGATTATACACTCTTACACAATTTGAATCGGCACTAATCTTGAATTGTTAGCCCTGCTAACCGCATTGTAGGCCGGAGGCAGCGGTCATCAAGGGCCCACAGCCACGTGGCATTGACTTGAGCTGCACAGGGTTAGTGGTACTTGAAGCACTTAGCGTGTGTGCAGTCAGCAATGATGCGTGGTCCGGGCTGGCCGCACTGGTAGCAATGTCTGTTGCCTACTGGACTGCGTCATCTGCAATCGCGAGTCGCTCTGAATTGTGAGCCCTACTCACCACAGTGGAGGCAGGAGGCAGCGGTGAGGAAGGGCCCACAGGCACATGTTGTTGACTTGAGCAATGTCTCTTGCCTACTGGACTGCGTCATCTGTAATCTCGACTCCATCTGAATTGTGAGCCCTACTGACCGCAGTGTAGGCCGGAGGCAGCGGTCAGGAAGGGCCCACAGCCATGTGTTGTTGACTTCAGCAATGTCTCTTGCCTACAGGACTGCGTCATCTGCAATCGCGACTCGATCTGAATTGTGAGCCTTGCTGTCCGCAGTGTATATTGAAGGAAGTAGTTTGTAGAGACATAAGTCCGCAGTGCTGTGCCGCTGGGGGCCTGTGTGGTGGAAGCCAGCAATCGGCTGAGGAAGCTGGCGGTCATGTTGGCGGCCTCGTGGCAGGGTGAGGGGCACCGCCCTGGCAGACGCTTTGGCCTTCCCACAAGTGAACCACGCCCAGAGCTCTGACCTATTTATTCACACTCCTACGCTGAAGTGGCGTACATCGGACCAGCCCACTCCGGTTACGCTTATGCTTACAGGGGGGGACGACACAGCTACATGACTGAGATCTTCCCTAGTGTTTGACGTAACATGGTTAGGTCCACTGTCCACAACACTACAAGCACCAGTAGGATTTGTGTACATGGAGAGGTGTGTGTTATGCATACTGAGATGTGTCCAGCACATCACCGCTACACTTTGCATTGTGTGCATTGTTAAACATGGGTGAATTGCTTCCTTCACATACAGTTTGTTCACACCTGTCCCAATATTCAGCTATTGTGTGGCTGAGGGGCCATGCCGTTTTCGGACAGTTTGCTGTCTTGTTCTGCGCTGTCTCGGTGGTAGAGGGGGGGGACCTGGGGGTGGTGGTGGGTGTTGTGGCGTTCTTGGGTGTCGGAGCTGCTTGATCAGTAGGTCTATGACATGTGTTGGTCTTCAGATGTGGCTCTGGGCTGGGCTCCCTTTCATACTGTATGTAGTTGTTTAATATTTAAAAAACAAGAAGGCATTATATAGTTTAAATAACAAATAAAAAAAATTACAGTAGGGAGAGGGGTGGTACGGGGGGAGGTCCTGAGGGTTGTGGCAGTGGGTGTTGTGTCCTTCTTGGGTGTCGGAAAAAACTATAGGTTAGATAAACATTATAATTAGAAGTTAGCATTAAAAAAAACATTGAAATTCACTGAAAAAACCATACGTTTCAGGGACGTTATAGATAGAAATTAGTATTTAAAAAACCTTTGAAATTCACTGAAGAAAACCATAGGTTTCAGGCACGTTATAGTTAGAAATTGGCATTTAAAAAAACCTTTGAAATTCACAGAAAAAACCATAGGTTTCAGGCACGTTATAGTTAGAAATAAGCATTTCAAAAACCTTAGAAATTCACTGAAAAAACCATAGGTTTCAGAGACGTTATAGTTAGTTGGACATTTCACTCATACAAAACCATAGAAATTCCACCGTTATAGTTAGTTCAGCTAACTATAACTCGCGCCCCCGCAATGCACTGCTAATGACGTCACATATTACATCATTCATGACATGGTCAGTGACATCACTGATGACATCACTGATGACATCTCAAATGACATCACTGATGACATCATCCATGTGACAATCTGATGTACCTCGTCACACACTAATATAACCTTTGATACACTCACTGTAAAATACAGACTACCATTTTCGATACCATTGACACACTAATACCAGTTACTACATACCCACACAGTGATTCATAGGTCTAGACACACATCTACCCATTCACCCATACAATCAGTCATACATGCAGTCACTGATCAATAGAACACTATCAAATGCACTCATACACCTATATAGACATTGACACACCAGCACTTATCCTAGTCAGTTATGTACTCATCCTAGTCACTCATGCAAAGAATCATTCACAGTTCCATTTACTCACCTACACAGTTATACACACACCACCTCATTTATTCATACAGATAGTAACGCATACTTAGTCTCTTATATAATCACTAATACAAGTATACATTCATACATACAGCCACTCTCACAATCACTGACTCTCATGTATAGTCATTTCTATACACCAACTCTCACATACACTGCCTTTTATATATGTGCTTAGTTGGACATGTGCACTGAGACATCAATTCCCTCACCAAGACGCCCATACACACACTTACCCACCCACACAACTGTTTCCACATGCACTCTTAAACTCATACACCCTGTCAATCAACCACTCAGACATCTATGCACAGAGTCACACACCCCCCACCCAACCACACACACACTCAGTCTCCTATACAAATACGCAGGCAACTAATCAATAACCCATATAGACATTGATGTAGCTACTGACCAACCGATGCAGCAGCTTACATAACAACAGACAGAGTGATACAGACATTCACACACTTTAGACACTAACCCATGTATTCAGTAAGATACATTTAATCATTCACTTAAACAGTCAGTCACACACCTACTAAATCCTCCATCCAGACACTTATACATCAATTCATTCTTCAATACAGCTTGGTATATATATAATACATATTTAAATTTTAAAGAAAGATACATTCACTGGATGATGTCATCAGTGATGTCATCAGTGATGTCATTTGAGATGTCATCAGTGATGTCATCAGTGATGTCACTGACCATGTCATGAATGATGTAATATGTGACATCATCAGCAGTGCATTGCGGGGGGCGAGTTATAGTTAGCTGAACTAACTATAACGGTGGAATTTCTATGGTTTTGTATGAGTGAAATGTCCAACTAACTATAACGTCCCTGAAACCTATGGTTTTTTCAGTGAATATATACATATATATTTTCCACCAGACCCTCTGCTCTCACAAAGTCATGGCGCACACTCGAGTTTTTGATTTTCAGAGTTGCTTTATTGTTCTTGCCCTGTCTCTGACAAACGCGTTTCAGCCATGACGGCCTTTGTCAATGTCAGCTTGACCAACATAATTCAAAACTTATATACACGTCATATCCTTTACCTTAATATCAACAGTGAGAGAGGACTATAAAGCAGTGTTATTATGTCTGAAATAACGCAGCCATTTTGAAGTGGTCAAAACAAACCAAAATGTCTGTGCACCGTATTCATATGTCTATGAATTAATTCAAATTGTCATGCCAACGACTCTCATACGGTGTTACACAATACCATGATATTTTTAACCATACATGGGCAATTTCCACAAAATTCATACATTTGTGACCAATCACGCCCTGGATGGGCTTAAAATTCAAGTTAACATTTATGCAGCCATGATGACAGAAAATTCATATCTCCCCGCATTTGTTGCTAATCATGCCCTGAATGGGCTTACAATTCGTGCTTACGTTTGTTTGACCATAATGGCCATATTGTTCACAATTAGATCTCTCCTTAAACTCTCTCAAATTTTCAAAAATGAAAGTGACGTGTGCAATAGGACAATAGTTAAAAAACCTTATAAAAAAAACCTTATTAAAAAAAACCTTATAAAAAAAGTGAGGAAGAAAAGCGGAAATTGAAATTGAAAGGAGAGGAGACAGAGGGTAGGGAAAATAGTGTCAATTACGAACACATATATATGTGTACAAAAATACAGAACCTATTCTTCTCATTCGTTAATAGTCATAAACAAACTATCCAATGTGAACCCATAATTCTTCTTCGCTATTGAGTCCATTTGGGACCAAAGTGCGAAGTTCAATTATATATTTCGACTCCAGTTGCCTCAGAGCTCTTACCCTGTCACCGCCTCTCTCCAGAGTTGGTACCTGATCTATACAAAAGAAACTCAGCAATTGGCTGTTGCTTTTGTGTTGCTCTGCAAAATGTCTCGCAACTGGATGACTACTATCCTTTCTGGTTATTGCACGCATGTGCTCCAAGACTCTCTTTTTTGAGACTGTGACGATGTTTAGTGAGGAAGAGAGACTAGAGGCAGCGGTCTCGATATTTACAGTGGGACCCCAGGATAATAAAGGGGTGAGAAATACACAAAGGGGTACCCAGGCGCCGAGTACTTTGAAAGGATTGTTTCATGCATTGGAAAAAACGTATGAACAAGAAGTGCGCAAATGGTAGGAATCAACATCATTGCGCCATTATTTGGAGGTAGATCGTATTCCCAGATGCCTGAGGATCTATACAGTACCATCTTACGAGAATCCCTACCCAAATCTAGTACTAGAATGGGCTGAGCATACATCAAATTCTGCGAAAGGCATGGTAGAAATTTTGATCAAATACGCGATAACCGATAGAGCAAAGCTATTGGAGGAAATTAAACGATTGGAAGATCTAATCGCGCAAGATCCAGCAAAGGAAACCTCAGAAAATTTGAGGCAACAAATGAAGTCACAACTGGTCAAATATGAGGAAGTGATCAAAAAGCGCAAACATGAAAAATTTGCCAGAGACCAGTTCGATTATGAATCCGGCAGAGTTCTGACATTTGCTAAAAAGTTTGACTTGCCAAGAAAAACAATACAGGATGCAAAAAGAACGAATATAACCTCGGCAAGAGACACCTCTGAATCTGAATTAGAGACAGACCAATCTGAATCAGAAGGAGTCAGTGGACGATCATTAGAGAATACAGGGGGTAAGATAAATTTTCCCAAGGAGTACCAAGTAATACAGCAATCATGGCGCCGACTCCCGCAAAGATCACGACCCCCAGAACAAGAAAAAGAAAACCCAGACAGAGCAAAAAAAGAAACAAAACAACAATACACTACCAGGGTAACCAGGAGCAAGAGAGGGATTTTCAGGAAATGATAACAAATGATCTTACATTAGTGAACCTATCTAAAAGACAATTAACAACTACTGAAACACGAGTACTACGTAAAGGACTTTCTTTTAGCCCTACGAACAGATGGGACTATGTACAAACAGGTATAGATCTCTATCTATTTATTAGGAAACTAAAACTAAGGAAACTCTTTCACTGGAAAGTCATGAAATCCAAAAATGAAACAGGAAATACCTCAGACCCGTCAGACATTCTGACAGGAAGTGACTTACCAGCATTGAGAGTTCTACTTGATTTGGGTGACGAGCTATCAGACAGAGGAGAAGCTCCGGCTGTTGATGAAACAGAGTTCCTGGATCAAATCGAGCTAGCTCAAGCAGGTGCCACTAGCCACCTGAAACAAAAGTCGAAATTGATTCCTAGGACAGCTTTCGACATGATAGACAGCTTTCACGAAGTTGTCATTAAGGATCTGGATAAATTGAGAAATAAATTAAAAAAGAACGAGAAGAAGCGCCAG
Organism: Calotriton arnoldi; assembly: GCA_963921515.1. Taxonomy (NCBI): domain Eukaryota; kingdom Metazoa; phylum Chordata; class Amphibia; order Caudata; family Salamandridae; genus Calotriton; species Calotriton arnoldi. The sequence continues at coordinate 76,832 of CAWUFW010015256.1, forward strand.
AACATCTCCTTGAAAGAACGACAGGCAATTAAAGCATTGCAAGATGACCCGACAATAGTGATAAAACCGTCGGATGAGGGCGGGAACATTGTTCTACAAGATAGAGTTTCCTATCAGGAAGAAGTTCTAAGACAATTAAATGACACTATTTGTTATGCAAAGATTTCTAGAAAAGAATATAACGACAGCATAATGGAGTTCTATCGTATGATTGATTTTTGGAGAGATAGAGGTATTTTGGGTCAAGATGAGTATGGGTTTGTAAAAGTAGACCATCCCATTACCCCCACCTTTTATCATATCCCCAAGATCCATAAGAACAGCAGACGACCCCCTGGACGACCGATTGTGTCCTCTAAGGGGAGCCTTTTGGAGAACACTTCAACATTTGTCAATGAAACGTTATGTCCTTTTGTATATGATTTGGTCTCTTTTGTAAAAGATAGTACTGAGTTTATCAAACTAATCGCCAACATCATCTGGGAGGAGTCTTTCCTTCTCGTAACCTTAGACATCACAAGTCTCTACACATGCATTAATCATGAGCAAGGTCTAGAGGCGGTTAAAACCTTTTTGAAAACCAGACCTTTAAAATACACAGAACACAACAGGATGGTTATGCAATTCATGTCCTTTTGCTTGCATAACAATATTTTCACTTTTGGGGATCAACTATATATCCAGAAACAGGGCACCGCGATGGGCATGTGCTTCGCCCCCAGCTATGTGAACTTGTTCGTTGGCTGGTGGGAGAAGCACGTGGCCTGGGCCGGGGACAATGAGGTTTGGGCACAGAAAGTGGCCATCTGGGCCCGTTATATAGACGACATATTTTTCATCTGGACTGGTTCCCGTGATGAGTTGGAAGAATATATTGATCATCTAAACATCAATGAGAATAACTTCCACTTCTCTAGTAATATCAGTTCCCGTGAGGTTGCATATCTAGATCTGTTGGTATATGGGAGTGGAAAACAACTGAAAACGAAACCAACTGCGGGAAATGCAATTTTGCATTACACCAGTCAGCACCCACGCTGTTTAGTAAACAGCATCCCTTATGGGGAGTTTCTCCGTCTAAAAAGGAATAGCACCACAGCAGAAGACTATGAGATTGTCAAAAATCAGGCTGTGAAACGATTTAGCCAAAGAGGTTACCCAAAAAAAACTTTACAGTCAGCTGTAGAGAGTGCGAACCAATGCAAGATAGAGGAACTCCTCAATAAAACATCAAGAGAGAGTAATGATGAGATAACCAGATTAAAATTGACGTTTTCCACAAATTCTGGAGAAATACGCCAGATTTTGGGAAACCACTGGAGTATCCTTCAGGCTGATGGTATAATTGGTAAAACCATCACACACCATCCAAGTATCACTTACAGAAGAAATACCTCTCTTAAAGACTTACTGGTGCATAGTCATTTCAGTGACAAGGAAAAGAGCTCTTCAGACATAAAGGGTTTTTACCCTTGTCTTAAGTGCAAGGCATGTAAGAGAAGCAACAAGGTAAAAGAATTTCAGGTCCCAGGTAGAGATCAAAACAAACAGATAACTAAACTACTTAACTGTAACACAGAATTCACTGTTTATTGTTTGATGTGTCCATGCAACCTGCGGTATGTGGGAAGCACAATACACCAAGCGAAAAAGAGAGTCTTGGAGCACATGCGTGCGATAACCAGAAAGGATAGTAGTTATCCAGTTGCAAGACATTTTGCAGAGCAACACAAAAGCAACAGCCAATTGCTGAGTTTCTTTGGTATAGAACAGGTACCAACTCTGGAGAGAGGCGCTGACAGGGTAAGAGCTCTGAGGCAACTGGAGTCGAAATATATAATTGAACTTCGCACTTTGGTCCCATATGGACTCAATAGCGAAGAAGAATTATGGGTTCACGTTGCATAGTTTGTTTATGACTATTAACGAATGAGAAGAATAGGTTCTGTATTTTTGTACACATATATGTGTTCATAATTGACACTATTTTCCCTACCCTCTGTCTCCTCTTCTTTCAATTTCAATTTCCGCTTTTCTTCCTCACTTTTTTATAAGGTTTTTTTAAATAAGGTTTTTTTATAAGGTTTTTTAACTATTGTCCTATTGCACACGTCACTTTCATTTTTGAAAATTTGAGAGCGTTTAAGGAGAGATCTAATTGTGAACAATATGGCCATTATGGTCAAACAAACATAAGCACGAATTGTAAGCCCATTCAGGGCATGATTAGCAACAAATGTGGGGAGATATGAATTTTCTGTCATCATGACTGCATAAATGTTAACTTGAATTTTAAGCCCATCCAGGGCGTGATTGGTCACAAATGTATGAATTTTGTGGAAATTCCCCATGTATGGTTTAAAATGATCATGGTATTCTGTAACAACGTATGAGAATCGTTGGCATGACAATTTGAATGAATTCATAGACATATGAATACGGTGCACAGACATTTTGGTTTGTTTTGACCACTTCAAAATGGCCGCGTTATTTCAGACTTAATAACACTGCTTTATAGTCCTCTTTCACTGTTGATATTAAGGCAAAGGATATGACGTGTATATAAGTTTTGAATTATATTGGTCAAGCTGATATTGACAAAGGCCGTCATGGCTGAAACGCGTTTGTCAGCGACGGGGCAAGAACAATAAAGCAACTCTGAAAATCAAAAACTCGAGTGTGCGCCACGACTTTGTGAGAACAGAGGGTCTGGTGGAAAATTATTGCAGTGCACCGCTGATAAATTGGAAGCACCCACCCGGAAGTGAGCGGCAGTTTGGTGAGGACTGTTGGGGAAAAAAAAATATATATATATATATATATTCACTGAAAAAACCATAGGTTTCAGGCACGTTATAGTTAGAAATTAGCATTTAAAAACCTTACAAATTCACTGAAAAAACCATAGGTTTTAGGGACAGTTATAGTTAGTTGGACATTGCACTCGTACAAAACCCGTGAAATTCCCCCGTTATAGTTAGTTCAGCTAACTATAACTCGAGCCCCGCAATGCACTGCTGATGACGTCACATATTACATCACTCATGACATGGTCAGTGACATCACTGATGACATCACTGATGACATCTCAAATGACATCACTGATGACATCATCCACGTGATAATCTGATGCACCTCCTCACACCCTAATATAACCTTTGATACACCCACTCTAAATTACAGACTGCCATTCGCAAAACCATAGACACTCCAACACCAATAACTACATACCCACTCACTGATTCTTAGGTCTACACACACATCCACTCACTCACCCGTACAGTCACTCATACTTACGGTCACTCAGTACAGGACTATCATATGCACTCATACTCCTATATAGACACTCAAACACCGCCACTCATCCATAGAGGTACTCACACACCTAGTCAGTCATGCAAATAATTAAACACACTGCCATTTACTCACCTATACAGTTATCCACACACCAGCTCACTTACTCATACAAATACTAGCACATTCTTACACTCTTATACAATCACTGATACAAGCACACACTCATCCATACAGTCACTCTCACAATCACACACTCTCGCTTATAGCTATTTATATACTCCAACACACATATATACTGCCTTTCACATATGTAGTTACTCACACATGTACCACTGGGACATACATTCACTCACTAACACACTCTTACACACACTTACCCACCCATACAGTCTATCACAGATGCACTCTTGAAACCATCCACCCAGTGAATCACCCACTCACACATCTATGCACAGAGTCGCACACACCCCACCCACACAAACACTCAGGCACCCATACAGATACTCAGACAACCAATCACTAACTCATATAGACACTCATGTAGCTATTCACAAACCCATGCAGCCACTTACACAGCAACAGACAGACGGATACAGACATTCACCCAGTTTAGTCACTAACCCATGCATTCAGTAAGATACGTTTAATCACTCACTTATAGAGTTAGTCACGCACCTACTAAATCATCCATACAGACACTTATACACCCACTCATTCTTCAATACGCCTTTCCCTATATATATTACAAATATTTAAACTTTACAGAAACACACAGTCACTGGATGATGTCATCAGTGATGTCATTTGAGATGTCATCAGTGATATCATCAGTGATGTCACTGACCATGTCATGAGTGATGTAATATGTGACGTCATCAGCAGTGCATTGCGGGGGCGCGAGTTATAGTTAGCTGAACTAACTATAACGGGGGAATTTCACGGGTTTTGTACGAGTGCAATGTCCAACTAACTATAACTGTCCCTAAAACCTATGGTTTTTTCAGTGAATTTGTAAGGTTTTTTAAATGCTAATTTCTAACTATAACGTGCCTGAAACCTCTGTTTTTTTCAGTGAATTTCAAATGTTTTTTAAATGCTAATTCCTAACTATAACATGTCTGAAACCTATGGTTTTTTTCAGTGAATTTCAAAGGTTTTGTAAATGACAATTTTTAAATGTATTAATTGTTATATTTATTTTTTTGATACTGATTTACTACATTGTTTTAAACTATTTATTTTTACATATTTTATTTTTTAAATTACATTGTAATTACATTATACATTACATTACAAAATATACTTTCTCAGAATCAATTACTTTAGTTTAAATACTTTGCAAATAGGCAATAGACTTTTAAGTACAGTAGTTACAGTTGTTGCAATGGGCAACACAATTTCAAACACAATGCAACATTGAGCTCAATGTGAATTTCTAGTTAAATGCAATTAGTTACTTTATGGATTACTTTTCTAACCACAGGACTGGATCCTAGATTCAGTCCTGGGACATCTCCTGTAAACAGTTGAGTAAAAGCGTTTTGGTTACAGTAGTGATTTTTAAGGAATATTATTGTATTTTAAAAGTTGACACACAAACTTTTTCACATAGAATCACCAATGTTATCCTATGGGAGTAAATTCACTTAGCAGGTAAGTAGTGCTATCGTTACTTTTTCTTACTCAGTGGTGGATCCTGGATCCAGCACTGGTGCATCTCCTGTAAACAGTTGAAAGAATGCGTTTAAGTCATACAGGCGATTTTTAAGGAATATTTGTAGTTTGTGAAAATCGACACTTTGAAACTTTTCTGCTGAAAACCAGACAATGGATTCCAATGGAAGGAAATACAAGTTACTGGTAAGTACGGTTAGAATTACTTTTCAGGGTCAGTGCTGGGCTAAAAGATGCAGCACTGGGTTCTCTCCTGATAACAGGTGAGTAAATCGGAATTCGTAGTTCGCTGATTTTAGAGGAATATTATAAAGTTCCAAAACTCCACACACAGAAGAATTTCCAAGTGAAACCAGTCAATGTTAGCCTATGGAAGGAAATTCAAGTTACTGGTAAGTACGGTTAAAATTACTTTTCAGGATCAGTACTGGGCTGAAAGATGCAGCACTGAGGTCTCTCCTGATAACCGGTGAGTAAATCGGAATTCGTAGTTCGGCTGATTTTAGAGGAATATTTGTATGTTTCAAAAATCGACACTTAGAAACTTTTTCAGCAAAAAGCAGGCAATGATATCCTATGGAAGGAAATTCAAGTTACTGGTAAGTACGGTTAAAATTACTTTTCAGGATCAGTACTGGGCTCAAAGATGCAGCACTGAGGTCTCTCCTGATAACGGGTGAGTAAATCGGAATTCGTAGTTCGGCTGATTTTAGAGGAATATTATAAAGTTCCAAAACTCCACACACAAGAATTTCCAAGTGAAATCAGTCAATGTTAGCCTATGGAAGGAAATTCAAGTTACTGGTAAGTACGGTTAAAATTACTTTTCAGGATCAGTACTGGGCTCAAAGATGCAGCACTGAGGTCTCTCCTGATAACAGGTGAGTAAATCGGAATTCGTGGTTCGGCTGATTTTAGAGGAATATTATAAAGTTCTAAAACTCCACACACAGAAGAATTTCCAAGTGAAACCAGTCAATGTTAGCCTATGGAAGGAAATTCAAGTTACTGGTAAGTACGGTTAAAATTACTTTTCAGGATCAGTACTGGGCTCAAAGATGCAGCACTGAGGTCTCTCCTGATAACAGGTGAGTAAATCGGAATTCGTAGTTCGGCTGATTTTAGAGGAATATTATAAAGTTCCAAAACTCCACACTTAGAAGAATTTCTAAGTGAAACCAGTCAATGTTAGCCTATGGAAGGAAATTCAAGTTACTGGTAAGTACGGTTAAAATTACTTTTCAGGATCAGTACTGGGCTCAAAGATGCAGCACTGAGGTCTCTCCTGATAACAGGTGAGTAAATCGGAATTCGTAGTTCGGCTGATTTTAGAGGAATATTTGCACAATGGTGAAGGAAGGGGTGGGGCCTGAAGTGACATGTCTGCAAACACGCCCTGTGGCGCGTTTTAAGTTGGAGAATTAATTCCTCCTCAATCCCGAGGGTCCCTAGGGGCCAACTGGCCCACCAGATACCTCCAGTATGCGCCAGAGAGCTGCGTTGCAGAGAGGTGTTCAGAGGCCATGCCCCTTTTCACAACACTCTGCAACGCAGCTCCGTGGCGCTTACTGGAGGTACCTGGTGGGCTAGTTGGCCCCCAGGGACCCTCAGGATTGAAGAGGATTTAATTCCCCATCTTAAAATGCGCCACGGGGCCTGTTTGCACACATGTCACCTGAAGCCACGCCCCCTCCCTTCATCACTGTGCAAACGCACCCCGTGGCGCATTTTAAGTTGGGGGATTAAGTCCCCTTGAATCCTGAGGGTCCCTGGAGTCCAACTAGCCCACCATGTACCTCCAAAAAGCGCCAAAGAGCTGCGTTGCAGAGAGGTGTAAAAAGGGGCGTGGCCTCAGTACACCTCTCTGCAACGCAGCCCCCTGGCGCATACCGGAGGTTCCTGGTGGGCTAGTTGGCCCCCAGGGACCCCCAGTATTCAAGGGGAATTACTTCCCCTTCTTAAAACGCGCCAGGGGGCGCGTTTGCAGACTGCTGCAGGGAGGGGGTGGGGCCTCCGGCACGATGCCGGTCTTTTTTTTTTTTTTTTTTCTGCCCAGGGGTCCTTGTGGGACCCCCTGAGCAGACCTAGGGGTCAGGGTGTTTCTACCCTGCCCCCTTTGTGCGTTTTGCGCACTTGTTTCTAGTGGGTTTTTTTTTTAATCAGCGGGATCCACGCACCCTAAGCGCATCCCGCTGATTTTTAAAAAAATAAATGCTTTTCTGCCCAGGGGTCCTTGTGGGACCCCCTGAGCAGACCTAGGGGTCAGGGTGTTTCTACCCTGCCCCCTTTTGCGTTTTGCGCACTTGTTTTACTGCTTTCTTGTTCCTCGGAGTAACAAGATGGCTGCCAACACTTCCTGGTTTGGAGTGTTGACAGCCAATTAGCATGCAGCTCGTGGTCAAGAGGGTGCGCGGATCCACCGCGGCCATAGATATCGAAACTTTTATTTTGGATTTTCTCAGCAACTACTGAACGGATTTACACCATTTTTAAAAAGGGTGCTTTCTGAACCAAGCACTACCTTTTTGCCAAATTTGGTGTAATTCCGTTCAGCAGTTTTTGCTGTAGCCTTGCATAAAGTTTCCTATGGGAAATTGATTTTTTCACTCTTATTTTTTGAATTTCTCCGCAACTACTGAACGGATTTACACCATTTAAAAAAAAGGTCGCTTTCTGAACCAAGCGCTACCTTTTTGCCAAATTTGGTGTAATTCCGTTCAGCAGTTCGGGCTGTAGCCGTGGCTAAAATTTCCTATGGGAATTAACATGGAGAAAACACGTTTTGGGACCCCCCTTTTTTCTCGGCCCCTGCTTGATGAATCACCCCGAAACTTTCAAGACAGGTACGGACCGGAGCGCCCCACTAGTTTTGAAAATTTCGCGATGATTCGTCAAACGACGCGAAAGTTATTGGGAATAGAATGTTACTGATTTCCTATGGATAATAGGTCCTAACTATAACTATCTACTGGCGACCGCCAGTAGATAATATATATATATATATATATATATATATATATATATATATATATATATTATCTACTGGCGGTCGCCAGTAGATAGTTATAGTTACAACCTATTATCCATAGGAAATCCGCGACATTCTATTTGCAATAACGTTGGCGCCGGTTGACGAATCTTCGTGAAAGTTTCCAACTTGTTGGGGCGCTCCGCTCCGCTCCTACCCTGAAAGTCTCGGGGTGATACGTGAAGCGGGGGCCGAGAAAAAGGGGGTCCCAAAACGCGTTTTCCCATTCATTTTTCCATAGGAACCTTTAGTCGCAGCTACAGCTCGAACTGCTGAACGGAATTACCCCAAATTTGGCAAAGAGTTAGCCCTTGGTTCAGACTGGTGCCTTTGCTAAAATGGTGTAAATCCGTTCAGTAGTTCCTGAGAAATTCACAATTAAATTCACATATATATCTATGGGCGCGTCGGATCCGCGTACCCTCCCGATCACGAGCTGCATGCTAATTGGCTGTCAACACTCCAAATCAAGAAGTGTTGGCAGCCATTTTGTCCCTCGGTAGAACCGAGGGACAGAAACAAGTGCGCAAAGCGCAAAAGGGGCAGGGTAGAAACACCCTGACCTCTAGGTCTGCTCAGGGGTCCCACAAGGACCCCTGGGCAGAAAAGATTTTTTTTTTTAAATCGGCGGGATGCGCTTAGGGTGCACGTATCCCGCTGAGAAAAAAAAAAGAAACAAGTGCGCAAAACGCACAAAGGGGCAGGGTAGAAACACCCTAACCCCCTAGGCCTGCTCAGGGGGTCCCACAAGGACCCCCTGGGCAAAAAAAAGCATTTAAAAAAAAAAAAATCGGCAGGATGCGCTCAGGATGCGCGAATCCTGCCGAAAAAAAATCGAAGCGCGGTCTCCCGCGCTTCGATGTTAATTGGCCCCGGGTGGCCCAAGTCCCGGGGGCATGGTGGGGGGATAATTTAATGTGTGGGGGCCTCAAAGGGCCCCCAAGCCCCGGGGACCGCCACCCCCGGGGCTTTTTAAAAATGGTGCGGGAGGGCTCTGAGCCCTCCCGCAGCCCCGGGGACCACCACCTCCCCAGGGCTTTTTTTAAAATTAATTTAACAACCTGTGTGGGGGGGCTCCAGCCCCCCCACATGCCCCGGGGACCGCCACCTCCCCGGGGCACTAACAAATTAAAATGGGGGTCCGTTTTGGACCCCCGAAGCCCCGGGGACCACCACCTCCCCGGGGCTGTGCTGATGTAGGGAGGGGGCCGCGCGGCCCCCTCCTGGAGCCCTTGATGGCCCTGGGGACCGCCACCCCCAGGGCCGGCTCCTGCAGTGTCCCGGGGTGCCTACCCCGGGACACTGTAGTTTGCTATGGCAGGACGGGAGCCTCGCGGCTCCCGTCCTGCCATAGCAAACTGCTTTGGATATTGGAAGAGAGAGCAGGGAAACCTGCTCTCTCTTCCAATATCCAAAGCACATTGCTTTTCCACATGGGGAGCAGCATGTCAGCTGCTCCCCATGTGGAAAGCAATGCCGGCTCCCAAGGGACGTTGGGAGCCGGCGGGACTGTGGGGGGATTGGGGACCCCCACAGTCCCCAACGGAGAGGGCCAGCCCCGGGGATGGGGTCCCCGGGGCAAGTAGTGGCCCAGGAGGGGGCCACGCGGCCCCCTCCCCAAAAAAGAAAAATTAAAAAAATTAAAAAAAATGGAAAGGCCGGCCCCGGGGGATGGGGTCCCCAGGGCCTTAAATGGCCAGAGGAGGGGGCTACGCAGCCCCCTCCAAAGAATAAAAATAAAAGGCCATGCCCCGGGAGATGGGGTCCCCGGGGCCAATACAGGCCCAGGGAAGGGGGGCCACGCGGCCCCCTTCCCGTTTTTTTTTAATTAAAAATAAAAAAAAGGGGGTAAGGCCCTGGGGGATGGGGTCCCCAGGGCATAAAAACAGGAAAAAGGAAGGGGGCCACACAGCCCCCCTTCAGGGGACAAAAATTTTATTTTATTTTTTAAAACGATCGGGCCCGCAGGCCCCGCCCCTTCCTTCACCACTCTGCAAACGCGCCCCTGGCGCGTTTGCAGAGGGGAACGAATTCCCCTTGAATACTGGGGGTCCCTGGGGGCCAACTAGCCCACCAGGAACCTCCAATATGCGCCAGGGGCTGCGTTGCAGAGACGTGTAGAGAGGCCACACCCCTTTTACACCTCTCTGCAACGCAGCTCTGTGGCGCTTTTGGAGGTATATGGTGGGCTAGTTGGACTCCGGGGACCCTCAGGATTCAAGGGGACTTAATCCCCCAACTTAAAACGTGCCACGGGCGCATTTGCACAGTGGTGAAGGGAGGGGCGGGGCTTCAGGTGACATGTGTGCAAACAGGCCCCGTGGCGCGTTTTAAGATGCGGAATTAAATCCCCTTCAATCCTAAGGGTCCCTGGGGCCAACTAGCCCAACAGGTACATCCAGAAAGCGCCACAGAGCTGCGTTGCAGAGAGGTGTAAAAGGGGTGTGGCCTCTCTACACGTCTCTGCAACGCAGCCCCTGGCGCATATTGGAGGTTCCTGGTGGGCTAGTTGGCCCCTAGGGACCCTCAGGATTCAAGGGGACTTAATCCCCAACTTAAAACGCGCAACGGGGCGCGTTTGCACAGATGTCACCTCAGGCCCCGCCCCCGCCCTTCACCAATGTGCAAATATTCCTCTAAAATCAGCCGAAATACGAATTCCGATTTACTCACCTGTTATCAGGAGAGACCTCAGTGCTGTATCTTTCAGCCCAGTACTGGTCCTGAAAAGTAATTCTAACCATACTTACCAGTAACTTGAATTTCCTTCCATAGGCTAACATTGACTGGTTTCACTTGGAAATTCTTCGAAGTGTGGAGTTTTGGAACTTTAAACTATTCCTCTAAAATCAGCCGAAATACGAATTCCGATTTACTCACCTGTTATCAGGAGAGACCTCAGTGCTGCATCTTTCAGCCCAGTACTGGTCCTGAAAAGTAATTTTAACCGTACTTACCGGTAACTTGAATTTCCTTCATAGGCTAACATTGACTGGTTTCACTTGGAAATTCTTCTAAGTGTGGAGTTTTGGAACTTTAAAATATTCCTCTAAAATCAGCCGAAATACGAATTCCGATTTACTCACCTGTTATCAGGAGAGACCTCAGTGCTGCATCTTTCAGCCCAGTACTGGTCCTGAAAAGTAATTTTAACCGTACTTACCGATAACTTGAATTTCCTTCATAGGCTAACATTGACTGGTTTCACTTGGAAATTCTTCTAAGTGTGGAGTTTTGGAACTTTAAAATATTCCTCTAAAATCAGCCGAAATACGAATTCCGATTTACTCACCGGTTATCAGGAGAGACCTCAGTGCTGCATCTTTCAGCCCAGTACTGGTCCTGAAAAGTAATTTTAACCGTACTTACCGGTAACTTGAATTTCCTTCATAGGCTAACATTGACTGGTTTCACTTGGAAATTCTTCTAAGTGTGGAGTTTTGGAACTTTAAAATATTCCTCTAAAATCAGCCGAAATACGAATTCCGATTTACTCACCTGTTATCAGGAGAGACCTCAGTGCTGCATCTTTCAGCCCAGTACTGATCCTCAAAAGTAATTTTAACCGTACTTACCAGTAACTTGAATTTCCTTCCATAGGATATCATTGCCTGCTTTTTGCTGAAAAAGTTTCTAAGTGTTGATTTTTGAAACATACAAATATTCCTCTAAAATCAGCCGAAATCCGAATTCTGATTTACTCACCTGTTATCAGGAGAGACCTCAGTGCTGCATCTTTCAGCCCAGTACTGGTCCTGAAAAGTAATTTTAACCGTACTTACCAGTAACTTGAATTTCCTTCCATAGGCTAACATTGACTGGTTTCACTTGGAAATTCTTCTAAGTGTGGAGTTTTGGAACTTTAAAATATTCCTCTAAAATCAGCCGAAATACGAATTCCGATTTACTCACCTGTTATCAGGAGAGACCTCAGTGCTGCATCTTTCAGCCCAGTACTGATCCTCAAAAGTAATTTTAACCGTACTTACCAGTAACTTGAATTTCCTTCCATAGGATATCATTGCCTGCTTTTTGCTGAAAAAGTTTCTAAGTGTTGATTTTTGAAACATACAAATATTCCTCTAAAATCAGCCGAAATCCGAATTCTGATTTACTCACCTGTTATCAGGAGAGACCTCAGTGCTGCATCTTTCAGCCCAGTACTGGTCCTGAAAAGTAATTTTAACCGTACTTACCAGTAACTTGAATTTCCTTCCATAGGCTAACATTGACTGGTTTCACTTGGAAATTCTTCTAAGTGTGGAGTTTTGGAACTTTAAAATATTCCTCTAAAATCAGCCGAAATACGAATTCCGATTTACTCACCTGTTATCAGGAGAGACCTCAGTGCTGCATCTTTCAGCCCAGTACTGATCCTCAAAAGTAATTTTAACCGTACTTACCGGTAACTTGAATTTCCTTCATAGGCTAAGATTGACTGGTTTTCAGCAAAAAGTTTCAAAGTGTTGATTTTCACAAACTACAAATATTCCTTAAAAATCGCCTGTATGACTTAAACGCATTCTTTCAACTGTTTACAGGAGATGCACCAGTGCTGGATCCAGGATCCAACACTGAGTAAGAAAAAGTAACGATAACAGTTTTTACCTGCTAAGTGAATTTCCTTCCATAGGATAACATTGGTGATTCTATGAGAAAAAGTTTCTAAGTGTCAACTTTTAAAATACAATAATATTCCTTAAAAATCACGACTGTAACCAAAACGCTTTTACTCAACTGTTTACAGGAGATGTACCAGGACTGAATCTAGGATCCAGTCCTGTGGTTACAAAAGTAATCCATAAAGTAACTAATTGCATTTAACTAGAAATTCACATTGAGCTGAATGTTGCATTGTGTTTGAAAATGTGTTGCCCATTGCAACAACTGTAACTACTGTACTTAAAAGTCTATTGCCTATCTGCAAAGTATTTAAACTAAAGTAATTCATTCTGAGAAAGTATTTTTGTAATGTAATGTATAATGTAATTACAATGTAATTTAAAAAATAAAATATGTAAAAAAAAATTGTTTCTAAAAATGTAGTAAATCAGTATAACAAAATTAATATAACAATTAATACATTTAAAAATTGTCATTTACAAAACCTTTGAAATTCACTGAAAAAACCGTAGGTTTCAGGCACGTTATAGTTAGAAATTAGCATTTAAAAAACCTTTGAAATTCACTGAAAAAACCATAGGTTTCAGACACGTTATAGTTACAAATTAGCATTTAAAAACCTTTGAAATTCACTGAAAAAACCATAGGTTTCAGACACGTTATAGTTACAAATTAGCATTTAAAAAACCTTTGAAATTCACTGAAAAAACCATAGGTTTTAGGGACAGTTATAGTTACTTGGACATTGCACTCGTACAAAACCCGTGAAATTCCCCGTTATAGTTAGTTCAGCTAACTATAACTCGCGCCTCGCAATGCACTGCTGATGACGTCACATATTACATCACTCATGACATGGTCAGTGACATCACTGATGACATCACTGATGACATCTCAAATGACATCACTGATGACATCATCCACGTGATAATCTGATGCACCTCCTCACACCCTAATATAACCTTTGATACACCCACTCTAAATTACAGATTGCCATTCGCAAAACCATAGACACTCCAACACCAATAACTACATACCCACTCACTGATTCTTAGGTCTACACACACACATCCACTCACTCACCCGTACAGTCACTCATACTTACGGTCACTCAGTACAGGACTATCATATGCACTCTTACTCCTATATAGACACTCAAACAACGCCACTCATCCATAGAGATACTCACACACCTAGTCAGTCATGCAAATAATTAAACACACTGCCATTTACTCACCTATACAGTTATACACACACCAGCTCACTTACTCATACAAATAGTAGCACATTGATACGCTCTTATACAATCACTGATACAAGCACACACTCATCCATACAGCCACTATCACAATCACTCACTCTTGCTTATAGCTATTTATATACTCCAACACACATATATACTGCCTTTCACATATGTAGTTACTCACACATGTACCACTGGGACATATATTCACTCACTAACACACTCTTACACACACTTACCCACCCATACAGTCTATCACAGATGCACTCTTGAAACCATCCACCCAGTGAATCACCCACTCACACATCTATGCACAGAGTTGCACACACCCCTCCCACACAAACACTCACGCACCCATACAGATACTCAGACAAGCATTCAATAACTCATATAGACACTCATGTAGCTATTCACAAACACATGCAGCCACTTACACAGCAACAGACAGACGGATACAGACATTCATCCAGTTTAGTCACTAACCCATGCATTCAGTAAGATACGTTAAATAACTCACTTATAGAGTCAGTCACGCACCTACTAAATCATCCATACAGACACTTACACACCCACTCATTCTTCAATACGTCTTTTCCTATATATATTAAAAATATTTAAACTTTACAGAAACACACAGTCACTGGATGATGTCATCAGTGATGTCATCAGTGATGTCATTTGAGATGTCATCAGTGATGTCATCAGTGATGTCACTGACCATGTCATGAGTGATGTAATATGTGACGTCATCAGCAGTGCATTGCGGGGCGCGAGTTATAGTTAGCTGAACTAACTATAACGGGGGAATTTCACGGGTTTTGTACGAGTGCAATGTCCAAGTAACTATAACTCTCCCTAAAACCTATGGTTTTTTCAGTGAATATATATATATATATATATATATATATATATTCACTGAAAAAAACCATAGGTTTTAGGGACAGTTATAGTTAGTTGACATTTCACTCGTAAAAAACCATAGAAATTCCCCCGTTATAGTTAGTTCAGCTAACTATAACTCGCGCCCCGCAATGCACTGCTGATGACCTCACATATTACATCACTCATGACATGGTCAGTGACATCACTGATGACATCTCAAATTACATCACTGATGACATCACTGATGACATCATCCAGTGACTGTGTGTTTCTGTAAAGTTTAAATATGTTTAATATATATAGGGAAAGGCGTATTGAAGAATGAGTGGGTGTATATGTGTCTGAATGGATGATTTAGTACGTGAGTGACTGACTCTACAAGTGAGTGATTAAATGTATCTTACTGAATGCATGGGTTAGTGACTAAACTGTGTGAATGTCTGTATCCATCTGTCTGTTGGTTTGTAAGCGGCTGCATGGCTTTCTGAATAGCTACATGAGTGTCTACATGGGTTATTGATTGATTGTCTGAGTATCTGTATGGGTGCCTGAGTGTTTGTGTGGGTGGGGTGTGTGTGACTCTGTGCATAGATGTGTGAGTTGGTGATTCACTGGGTGCATGGTTTCAAGAGTGCATCTGTGATGGACTGTATGGGTGGGTGAGTGTGTGTATGGGTGTGTTAGTGATTGAATGTATATCTCAGTGGTACATGTGTGAGTAACTACATATGTGAAAGGCAGTATATATGTGTGTTGGAGTATATAAATGGCTATAAGTGAGAGTGTGTGATTGTGAGAGTGGCTGTATGGATGAGTGTGTACTTGTATCAGTGATTGTATAAGAGCGTAAGAATATGCTAGTATTTGTATGAGTAAGTGAGCTGGTGTGTGTATAACTGTATAGGTGAGTAAATGGGTGTGTGATTAAGTTTTTTGCATGACTGACTAGGTGTGTGAGTACCTCTATGGATGAGTGGCGGTGTGTGAGTGTTTATATAGGTGTATGAGTGCATATGATAGTCCTGTACTGAGTGACTAAGTATGAGTGACTGTACGGGTGAGTGAGTGGATGTGTGTTTAGACCTAAGAATCAGTGAGTGGGTATGTAGTTTTTGGTGTTGGAGTGTCTATGGTTTTGAGAATGGCAGTCTGTAATTTAGAGTGGGTGTATCAAGAGTTATATTAGGGTGTGAGAAAATGCATGAAATTATCACATGGATGATGTCATCAGTGATGTCATTTGAGATGTCATCAGTGATGTCACTAACCATGTCATGAGTGATGTAATATGTGACGTCATCAGCAGTGCATTGCGGGGGCGCGAGTTATAGTTAGCTGAACTAACTATAACGGGGGAATTTCTTTGGTTTTTTACGAGTGAAATGTCCAACTAACTATAACTGTCCCTAAAACCTATGGTTTTTTTCAGTGAATTTCAAAGGTTTTTTAAATGCTAATTTCTAACTATAACGTGTCTGAAACCTATGGTTTTTTCAGTGAATTTCAAAGGTTTTTTAAATGCTAATTTCTAACTATAACGTGCCTGAAACCTATGATTTTTTAAGTGCATTTCAAAGGTTTTTTAAATGCTAGTTTCTAACTATGCCTACAGAGGTAGGACATGTGAAAAAAGAAGAAAAACGCACAGAAAGAAGCAAAAGATGTGCAGAAAGAACCAACAGAGGAGCAGAAAGAGGCCTTGTTGCAAAATCATCCTGTGCCCACAACTTTTTCAGACGGGTACTGGTGGTAACTGACTCTGACTAACCAGAGCCAGTGCTATGCTAAAAGACACTTAGAATACAGTGAAAACACCTACATACACTAGGGAACACTATGCGTTGGGGTACCCCTGTGATTAGCATGACCTCCTCTGCAAGTCCCTAGTACATAATAGGGCAGGGGGATTAAAACTACCTCTTAAAACGCGCTACAGGGCGCGTTTGCACAGTGGTGAAGGGAGGGGGCCTGAGGTGACATGTGTGCAAACGCACCCCGTGGCGCGTTTTAAGTTGCGGGATTAAGTCCCCTTGAATTCTGAGGGTCCCTGGGGCCCAACTAGCCCCCAGGTACCTACAGTTAGGACCACAGAGCTGAGTTGCAGAGAGGCGTTCCGAGGCCACGCACCTTTTTTCACCTCTCTGCAACGCAACTCTGTTGTGCTTACTGAAGGTACCTGGTGGGCTAGTTGGCCCCAGGGTCCCTCAGGATTCAAAGGGAATTAATTCCCCAACTTAAAACGCACCACAGGGCATGTATGCGCACATGTCACCTGAGGCCCCGCCCCCTCCATTCACCACTGTGCAAACGCGCCCCGTGGTGCGTTTTAAGTTGGGGGATTAGGTCACCTTGAATCCTGAGGGTCCCTGGGGCCCAACTAGCCCACTAGGTACTTCCAGTAAGCACCACAGGCCTGCGTTGCAACGCCTGTAACAAATTGTGCAGTTGTGTTTAGGTAGTGAAGAGGGTTGTGCTGGGGGTAGTGTTTTAGGGTTTAGGGTAGTGCAGTGGTGTTTGTGTAGTGTAGGGGGTCATGCTGGGGGTAGATTTAGGGTTTAGGTTAGTGCAGTGGTGTTTGGGTAGTGTAGGGAGTCGTGCTGGGGGAGTGTTTTAGGGTTTAGGGTAGTGCAGTGGTGTTTGGGTAGTGTAGGGGGTCGTGCTGGGGGTAGTGTTTTAGGGTTTAGGGTAGTGCAGTGGTGTTTGGGTAGTGTAGGGGGTCGTGCTGGGGGTAGTGATTTAGGGTAGTGCAGTGGTTTTTGGGTAGTGTAGGGGGTACTGCTGGGGGTAGTGTTTTAGGGTTTAGGGTAGTGCAGTGGTGTTTGGGTAGTGTAGGGGTACTGCTGGGGGTAGTTTTTTAGGGTTTAGGGTAGTGCAGTGGTGTTTGGGTAGTGTAGTGGTTCGTGCTGGGGGTAGTTTTTTAGGGTTTAGGGTAGTGCAGTGGTGTTTGTGTAGTGTAGGGGGTAGTGTTTTAGGGTTTAGGGTAGTGCAGTGGTGTTTGTGTAGTGTAGGAGGTCGTGTTTTAGGGTTTAGGGTAGTGCCGTGGTCTTTGGGTAGTGTAGGGAGTCGTGCGGGGGTAGTGTTTTAGGGTTTAGGGTAGTGTAGGGGGTCATGCGGGGGGTAGTGTTTTAGGGATTAGGGTAGTGCATTGGTGTTTGGGTAGTGTAGGGGGTCATGCGGGGGGTAGTGTTTTATGGTTTAGGGCAGTTCAGTGGTATTTGGGTAGTGTAGGGGTCGTGCTGGGTGGAGTGTTTTAGGGTTTAGGGCAGTGCAGTGGTGTTTGGGTAGTGTAGGGGGTCGTGCTGGGGGGAGTGTTTTAGGGTTTAGGGCAGTGCAGTGGTGTTCGGGTAGTGTAGGGGGTCGTGCTGGGGGAGTGTTTGAGGGTTTAGGGCAGTGCAGTCGTGTGTGGGTAGTGTAGGGGGTTGTGCTGGGGGTAGTATTTTAGGGTTTAGGGTAGTGCAGTGGTGTTCGGGTAGTGTAGGGGGTCGTGCTGGGGGTAGTGTTCTAGGGTTTAGGGCAGTGCAGTGGTGTTTGGGCAGTGTAGGGGGAAATGCTGGGGGTGGTGTTTTAGGGTTTAGGGCAGTCCAGTGGTGTTCGGGCAGTGTAGGGGGTCGTGCTGGGGTGGTGTTTCAGGGTTTAGGGCAGTGCAGTGGTGTTCGGGCAGTGTAGGGGGTGGTGTTTCAGGGTTTAGGGCAGTGCAGTGGTGTTCGGGCAGTGTAGGGGGTCGTGCAGGGGGTGGTGTTTCAGGGTTTAGGGCAGTGGTGTTCGGGCAGTGTAGGGGATCGTGCTGGGGGTGGTGTTTCAGGGTTTGGGGCAGTGCAGTGGTGTTCGAGCAATAAAGGGGTCGTGCTGTGGGTGGTGTTTCAGGGTTTAGGGCAGTGCAGTGGTGTTCGGGCAGTGTAGGGGGCGGTGCAGGGGTGGTGTTTCAGGGTTTAGGGCAGTGCAGTGGTGTTCGGGCAGTGTAGGGGGCGGTGCAGGGGGTGGTGTTTCAGGGTTTAGGGCAGTGCAGTGGTGTTCGGGCAGTGTAGGGGGTCATGCAGGGGTGGTGTTTCAGGGTTTAGGGCAGTGCAGTGGTGTTGGGGCAGTGTAGGGGGTCGTGCTGGGGCTGGTGTTTCAGGGTTTAGGGCAGTGCAGTGGTGTTCGGGCAGTGTAGGGGTCGTGCTGGGGCTGGTGTTTCAGGGTTTAGGGCAGTGCAGTGGTGTTCGGGCAGTGTAGGTGGTCGTGCTGGGGCTGGTGTTTC
Organism: Calotriton arnoldi; assembly: GCA_963921515.1. Lineage (NCBI taxonomy): Eukaryota > Metazoa > Chordata > Amphibia > Caudata > Salamandridae > Calotriton > Calotriton arnoldi. The sequence continues at coordinate 95,816 of CAWUFW010015256.1, forward strand.
AGGGTTTAGTGCAGTGCAGTGGTGTTTGGGCAGTGTAGGGGGTCGTGCTGGGGCTAGTGTTTCAGGGTTTAGGGCAGTGCAGTGGTGTTCGGGCAGTGTAGGGGGTCGTGCTGGGGCTGGTGTTTCAGGGTTTAGGGCAGTGCAGTGGTGTTCGGGCAGTGTAGGGGGTCGTGCTGGGGGTGGTATTTCAGGGTTTAGGGCAGTGCAGTGGTGTTCGGGCAGTGTAGGGGGTCGTGCTGGGGCTAGTGTTTCAGGATTTAGAGCAGAGCAAAGGTGTTCAGGCAGTGTAGGGGGTTTTGCTGGAGGTGGTGTTTCAGGGTTTAGGGCAGTGCAGTGGTGTTCGTGCTGTGTAGGGGGTGGTGTTTCAGGTTTTAGGGCAGTGGTGTTCAGGCAGTGTAGGGGGTCTTGCTGGGGTTGATGTTTCAGGGTTTAGGGCAGTGCAGTGGTGTTCGGACAGTGTAGGGGGTCGTGCAGGGGGTGGTGTTTCAGGGTTTAGGGCAGTGCAGTGGTGTTTGGGCAGTGTAGGGGGTCGTGCAGGGGGTGGTGTTTCAGGGTTTAGGGCAGTGCAGTGGTGTTCGGCCAGTGTAGGTGGTCTTGCTGGGGGTGGTGTTTCAGGCTTTAGTGCAGTGGTGTTCGGGCAGTGTAGGGGGTCTTGCTGGGGGTTTTGTTTCAGGGTTTAGCGCAGTGCAGTGGTGTTCGGGCAGTGTAGGGGGTCTTGCTGGGGCTGGTGTTTCAGGGTTTAGGGCTGTGCAGTGGTGTTCGGGCAGTGTAGGGGGTCGTGCTGGGGCTGGTGTTTGAGGGTTTAGGGTAGTGCAGTGGTGTTTGGGCAGTGTAGGGGGTCGTGCTGGGGCTGGTGTTTCAAGGTTTAGGGCAGTGCAGTGGTTTTCGGGCAGTGTAGGCGGTCGTGCTGGGGCTGGTGTTTCAGGGTTTAGGGCAGTGCAGTGGTGTTCGGGCAGTGTACGGGGTTGTGCTGGGGCTGGTGTTTCAGGGTTTAAGGCAGTGCAGTGGTGTTCGGGTAGTGTAGGGGGTCGTGCTGGGGATGGTGTTTCAGGGTTTAGGGCAGTGCAGTGGTGTTCGGGCAGTGTAGGGGTCGTGCTGGGGCTGGTGTTTCATGGTTTAGGGCAGTGCAGTGGTGTTCGGGCAGTGTAGGGGGTCGTGCTGGGGGTGGTGTTTCAGGGTTTAGGGCAGTGCAGTGGTGTTCGGGCAGTGTAGCGGGTCATGCTGGGGGTGGTGTTTCAGGGTTTAGGGCAGTGCAGTGGTGTTCGGGCAGTGTAGGGGGTCTTGCTGGGGGTGGTGTTTCAGGGTTTAGGGCAGTGGTGTTCGGGCAGTGTAGGGGGTCTTGCTGGGGGTGATGTTTCAGGGTTTAGGGCAGTGCAGTGGTGTTCGGGCAGTGTAGGGGGTCTTGCTGGGGGTAGTGTTTCGGGGTTTAGGGCAGTGCAGTGGTGTTCGTATAGTGTAGGGGGTCGTGCTGGGGTGGTGTTTCAGGGTTTAGGGCAGTGCAGTAGTGTTCGGGCAGTGTAGGGGATCGTGCAGGAGGTGGTGTTTCAGGGTTTAGGGCAGTGTAGTGGTGTTCGGGCAGTGTAGGGGGTCGTGCTGGGGGTGGTGTTTCAGGGTTTAGGGCAGTGCAGTGGTGTTCGGGCAGTGTAGGGGGTCGTGCAGGGGGTGGTGTTTCAGGGTTTAGGGCAGTGCAGTGGTGTTCGGGCAGTGTAGGGGTCGTGCTGGGGCTGGTGTTTCAGGGTTTAGGGCAGTGCAGTGGTGTTCGGGCAGTGTAGGGGTCTTGCTGGGGGTGGTGTTTCAGGGTTTAGGGCAGTGGTGTTCGGGCAGTGTAGGGGGTCTTGCTGGGGGTGATGTTTCAGGGTTTAGGGCAGTGCAGTGGTGTTCGGGCAGTGTAGGGGGTCTTGCTGGGGGTAGTGTTTCAGGGTTTAGGGCAGTGAAGTGGTGTTCGTGCAGTGTAGGGGGTCGTGCTGGGGATGGTGTTTCAGGGTTTAGGGCAGTGCAGTAGTGTTCAGGCAGTGTAGGGGGTCGTGCAGGGGGTGGTGTTTCAGGGTTTAGGGCAGTGCAGTGGTGTTCGGGCAGTGTAGGGGGTCGTGCTGGGGGTGGTGTTTCAGGGTTTAGGGCAGTGCAGTGGTGTTCGGGCAGTGTAGGGGGTCGTGCTGGGGGTGGTGTTTCAGGGTTTAGGGCAGTGGTGTTCGGGCAGTGTAGGGGGTCTTGCTGGGGGAAGTGTTTCAGGGTTTAGGGCAGTGCAGTGGTGTTCGGGCAGTGTAGGGGGCGTGCTGGGGGTGGTGTTTCAGGGTTTAGGGCAGTGCAGTGGTGTTCGGGCAGTGTAGGGGGTCGTGAAGGGGGTGGTGTTTCAGGGTGTAGGGCAGTGCAGTGGTGTTCGGGCAGTGTAGGGGGTCGTGCTAGGGTTGGTGTTTCAGGGTTTAGGGCAGTGCAGTGGTGTTCGGGCAGTGTAGGGGGTCGTGCAGGGGCTGGTGTTTTAGGGTTTAGTGCAGTGGTGTTCGGGCAGTGTAGGGGGTCGTGCTGGGGGTAGTGTTTTAGGGTTTAGGGTAGTGCAGTGGTGCTTGTGTAGTGTAGGGGTCGTGCTGGGGGTAGTGTTTTAGGGTTTAGGGTAGTGCAGTGGTGTTTGTGTAGTGTAGGGGGTCATGTTTTAGGGTAGTGCAGTGGTGTTTGGGTAGTGTAGGGGTCGTGCTGGGGGTAGTGTTTTAGGATTTAGGTTAGTGCAGTGGTGTTTGGGTAGTGTAGGGGGTCGTGCTGGGGGTAGTGTTTTAGGGTTTAAGGTAGTGCAGTGGTGTTTGTGTAGTGTAGGGGGTCGTGCTGGGGGTAGTGTTTTAGGGTTTAGGGTAGTGCAGTGGTGCTTGTGTAGTGTAGGGGGTCGTGCTGGGGGTAGTGTTTTAGGGTTTAGGGTAGTGCAGTGGTGTTTGTGTAGTGTAGGGGGTCATGTTTTAGGGTAGAGCAGTGGTGTTTTGGTAGTGTAGGGGGTCGTGCTGGGGGTAGTGTTTTAGGATTTAGGTTAGTGCAGTGGTGTTGGGGTAGTGTTTTAGGGGTTAGGGTAGTGCAGTGGTGTTTGTGTAGTGTAGGGGGTCATGCTGGGGGTAGTGTTTTAGGGTTTAGGATAGTGCAGTGGTGCTTGTGTAGTGTAGGGGGTCATGCTGGGGGTAGTGTTTTAGGGTTTAGGGTAGTGCAGTTTTGTTTTTGTAGTGTAGGGGGTCATGTTTTAAGATGCAACGCTCCAATACCTGACCAGTCTGCACTACATAAAACTGCAAAAACTAAAAATTAAAAGTGTTTTGCACACTTCTGTCATTGGGCTATATGTGGGCTACATCTGGGTAATATTTGTGCTACATTTGGGCTCTTTTTTCACTGGTGGCCATCTTGGAAGACTTCTTTGTTATGAAGTTTCCTAATTTCCTCATTTACTGCAGTCTCCTCAGTAGGAAATGCTTTCAGTTTTTTACTTTGATTCCATCAAGAAGGCATTCAGATGTGTCACACATTTGCCATAAATTCAGAATGTTAGCACTCTAGTTGTTCATTAGATCACTGTAGTAAAGCTACTGCTCACCAGGGAGTTAAGTGTAAGTCTACTGCTGGTATTCAAAGTGATTGTTTCAGTCTGCATGTCAGAATTTTCTAATCAAATAGAAGAGGATTTGAGATCTCACTTAAAACATGCACTAAATTTTCTTTTTGCAGCACTAACCATAATTTCTATGGCAAAATGAACCCCTTCATTTTGTTCCTTTTTAAATTAAATGTTTTAAGTGTTACCAGTTTATTCCAATCAAGATGAATTCAGGTGTGCCATACTTTTGTCATAAGTAAGGCTGTTAGCACTCTAGTTGTTCTTTAGAACACTCTGGGAAGCTGCAGTAGAACACAAAGGCATCAACTGATAGGCTGCTCCTGTTGAAATATAACAGGAAGATATTTGAGATCTCACTTAAAACATGTCCTAATTTTTCTTTCTACAGCACTAACCATAATTTCTATGGCAAAATGAACCCCCTCATTTTGTTCAAGCATGTGAAAATAGTTTTCTCTCAAACATGATTCATGATATCCCAGCAGAAGGCTTTTCACAGGGTAAAATCACCTTAGAACACACCACAATTCCTGAAATTAGTATGGTACCATCATCAAATGAATTCTAATGTAACTAAAGTCTGTTATCACCCTTTATAGTTCTCCTTTTGGTAACCCTCAAAATCTTCGATTCACTACAATGCATTTCAATGGGGTACTATCATTTATATTGGTCCCAAGATGGCTGCCAGCAATTCCAGGATGAAGTGCTGACAGCCAATCAGATCTCACGATGACATGTGTGGTTAGGCTCCGCCCAGATATATATGTGTTTTTACTTTTGATTTTCTCAGCAACTACTGAACGGATTTACACCATTTAACAAAAAGGGTTCTTTCTGAACCAAGAACTACCTCTTTGCCAAATTTGGTGTAATTCCGTTCAGCAGTTCGGGCTGTAGCCTTGCATAAAGTTTCCTACGGGAAATTGATTTTTTGACTCTTATTTTTTTAATTTCTCCGCAACTACCAAACGGATTTACACCATTTAACAAAAAGGGTTCTTTCTGAACCAAGAACTACCTCTTTGCCAAATTTGGTGTAATTCCATTCAGCAGTTCGGGCTGTAGCCGTGGCTAAAGTTTCCTATGGGAAAATGAATGGGGAAAACACGTTTTGGGACCCCCCTTTTTTCTCGGCCCCCGCTTGACGAATCACCCCGAAACTTTCAGGGTAGGAGCGGGCCATAAAGTTTGAAAATTTCACGAAGATTCGTCAACCGACGCAAGAGTTATTTCAAATAGAATGTTGCGGATTTCCTATGGAAAATAGGTCCTAACTATAACTATCTACTGGCGACCGCCAGTAGATAATATATATATATATATATAGAGGGGGGTCCCAAAACGTGTTTTCCCCATTCATTTTCCCATAGGAAACTTTAGACACGGCTACAGCCCGAACTGCTGAACGGAATTACACCAAATTTGGCAAAGAGGTAGTGCTTGGTTCAGAAAGAACCCTATTTGTTAAATGGTGTAAATCCGTTCAGTAGTTCCTGAGAAAATCAAAAGTTAAGTCACATATATATCTATGGCCGAGTAGGGTCCGCGTACCCTCCCGACCACGAGCTGCATGCTAATTGGCCGTCAAGTGGCTGTCAACACTCCAAATCAGGAAGTGTTGGCAGCCATTTTGTCCCTCGGTAGAACTGAGGGACATAAACAAGTGCACAAAGCGCAAAAGGGGGCAGGGTAGAAACACCCTGACCCCCTAGGTCTGCTCAGGGGTCCCACAAGGACCCCCTGGGCAGAAAAAGCATTTTTTTTTAAATCGGCAGGATGCGCTCAGGGTGCGCGGATCCTGCCGATTAGAAAAAAACCCAGAAGAAACAAGTGCGCAAAACGCACAAAGGGGGCAGGGTAGAAACACCCTGATCTCCTAGGTCTGCTCAGGGGGTCGCACAAGGACCCCTGGGCAGAAAAAAGCTTTAAAAAAATCGGCGGGATGCGCTCAGGGTGCGCGGATCCCGCCGAGAAAAGCAAAACGAAGCGCGGTCTCCCTCGCTTCGTTGTTAATTGGCCCCCGGGTGGGCCAAGTCCCGGGGGCATGCAGGGGTTTCTTTTTAATATGTGGGGGCCTCTAAGGCCTTCCAAAGCCCCGGGGACCGTCACCCCCGGGGCTTAAGAAAATAATGGTGGGGGAGGGCTCTTTGCCCTCCCGCTGCCTCGGGGACCGCCACCTCCCCGGTGCTTCTTTTTTAAATGTTTTAACCTGTGTGGGGGCTCCAGCCCCTCACACGCCCGGGGACCGCCACCTCCCCGGGGCACTAAGAAATTTAAAATGGGGGTCCGTATGGACCCCCGAAGCCCCGGGGACCACCACCTCCCCGGGGCTTTCTAAATGTGGGGAGGGGGGCCGCGCTGCCCCCCTCTTGGAGCCTGTGGTGGCCCTGGGGACCGCCACCCCCCTGGGCCAGCTCCTGCAGTGTCCCGGGGTGCCTACCCCCGGGACACTGCTGTTTGCAATGACAGGACGGAGCCTCGCGGCTCCCGTCCTGTCATTGCAAACTTGCTTTGGATATTGGAGCGAGAGCAGGAAACCTGCTCTCGCTCCAATATCCAAAGCAAATTAGCTTTTCCACATGGGGATCAGCATCTTAGCTGCTCCCCATGTGGAAAGCAATGCCGGCTCCCGTAGGACACGGGGAGCCGGCGGGACTGTGGGGGTTTGGGGACCCCCCACAGTCCCCAACGAGAGGCCAGGCCCCGGGGATGGGGTCCCCGGGGCCATAAGTGGCCAGGGAGGGGGGCCACGCAGCCCCCCCTCCCCTAAAAATAAATTTAAAAAAAATATATTTAAAGGCCGGCCCCGGGGGATGGGGTCCCCGGGGCCTTAAATGGCCTGAGGAGGGGGGCCACGCAGCCCCCCTCCACATTTTTAATTTAAAAAAAAGAGGGCTTGCCCCGGGGGATGGGGTCCCCGGGGCCAATACAGGCCCAGGGAAGGGGGGCCACGCGGCCCCCTTCCCGTTTTTTTAAATTTTATAAAAAAAAAAAAAATCCTCAGGCCCCGGGGGATGGGGTCCCCGGGGCAAAAAGTGGCTGAGGGAAGGGGGGCCACGCAGCCCCCCTCCCAATCAAAAAAAAAAAAAGACCGGCATCGTGCCGGAGGCCCCGCCCCCTCCCTGCAGCAGTCTGCAAACGCGCCCCCTGGCGCGTTTTGAGAAGGGAGTAATTCCCCTTGAATACTGGGGGTCCCTGGGGCAAACTAGCCCACCAGGAACCTCCAGTATGCGCCAGAGGCTGCGTTGCAGAGAGGTGTACAGAGGCCACGCCCCTTTTACAACTCTCTGCAACGCAGCTCTGTGGTGCTTTTTGGAAGTACATGGTGGGCTAGTTGGACTCCAGGGACCCTCAGGATTCAAGGGGACTTAATCCCCCAACTTAAAACGCGCCACGGGGCGCGTTTGCACAGTGGTGAAGGGAGGGGGCGGGGCTTCAGGTGACATATGTGCAAACAGGCCCGTGGCGTGTTTTAAGATGGGGAATGAAATCCCCTTCAATCCTGAGGGTCCCTGGGGGCCAACTAGCCCAACAGGTACGTCCAGAAAGCGCCACAGAGCTGCGTTGCAGAGAGGTGTAAAAGGGGTGTGGCCTCTGTACACGTCTCTGCAACGCAGCCCCTGGCGCATACTGGAGGTTCCTGGTGGGCTAGTTGGCCCCCAGGGACCCTCATGATTCAAGGGGACTTAATCCCCCAACTTAAAACGTGCCACGGGGCGCGTTTGCACAGATGTCACCTCAGGCCCCGCCCCTCCCTTCACCATTGTGCAAATATTCCTCTAAAATCAGCCGAAATACGAATTCCGATTTACTCACCTGTTATCAGGAGAGACCTCAGTGCTGCATCTTTCAGCCCAGTACTGATCCTGAAAAGTAATTTTAACCGTACTTACCAGCAACTTGAATTTCCTTCCATAGGCTAACATTGACTGGTTTCACTTGGAAATTCTTCTAAGTGTGGAGTTTTGGAACTTTATAATATTCCTCTAAAATCAACCGAACTACGAATTCCGATTTACTCACCTGTTATCAGGAGAGAACCCAGTGCTGCATCTTTTAGCCCAGCACTGACCCTGAAAAGTAATTCTAACCGTACTTACCAGTAACTTATATTTCCTTCCATAGGAATCCATTGTCTGGTTTTCAGCAGAAAAGTTTCAAAGTGTCGATTTTCACAAATTACAAATATTCCTTAAAAATCGCCTGTATGACTTAAACACATTCTTTCAACTGTTTACAGGAGATGCACCAGTGCTGGATCCAGGATCCAACACTGAGTAAGAAAAAGTAACGATAACACTACTTACCTGCTAAGTGAATTTCCTCCCATAGGATAACATTGGTGATTCTATGTGAAAAAGTTTCTAAGTGTCAACTTTTAAAATACAATAATATTCCTTAAAAATCACTACTGTAACCAAAACGCTTTTACTCAACTGTTTACAGGAGATGTCCCAGGACTGAATCTAGGATCCAGTCCTGTGGTTAGAAAAGTAATGCATAAAGTCACTAATTGCATTTAACTAGAAATTCACATTGAGGTCAATGTTGCATTGTGTTTGAAATTGTGTTGCCCATTGCAACAACTGTAACTACTGTACTTAAAACTCTATTGCCTATTTGCAAACTATTTAAACTAAAGTAATTCATTCTGAGAAAGTATATTTTGTAATGTAATGTATAATGTAATTACAATGTAATTTAATAAATAAAATATCTAAAAATAAATAGTTTTAAAAAATGTAGTAAATCAGTATCAAAAAAAATTAATACATTTAAAAATTGTCATTTACAAAACCTTTGAAATTCACTGAAAAAACCATAGGTTTTAGGGGCGTTATAGTTAGAAATTAGCATTTAAAAAACCTTTGAAATTCACAGAAAAAACCATAGGTTCCAGACACGTTATAGTTAGAAATTAGCATTTAAAAAACCTTTGAAATTCACTGAAAAAACCATAGGTTTTAGGGACAGTTATAGTTAGTTGGACATTTCACTCGTACAAAACCCATGAAATTCCCCCGTTATAGTTAGTTCAGCTAACTATAACTCGCGCCCGCAATGCACTGCTGATGACGTCACCTATTACATCACTCATGACATGGTCAGTGACATCACTGATGACATCTCAAATGACATCACTGATGACATCACTGATGACATCATCCACGTGATAATCTGATGCACCTCCTCACACCCTAATATAACCTTTGATACACCCACTCTAAATTACAGACTGCCATTCGCAAAACCATAGACATTCCAACACCAATAACTACATACCCACTCACTGATTCTTAGGTCTACACACACACATCCACTCACTCACCCGTACAGTCACTCATACTTATGGTCACTCAGTACAGGACTATCATATGCACTCTTACTCCTATATAGACACTCAAACACCGCCACTCATCCATAGAGGTACTCACACACCTAGTCAGTCATGCAAATAATTAAACACACTGCCATTTACTTACCTATACAGTTATACACACACCAGCTCACTTAATCATACAAATACTAGCACATTGTTACGCTCTTATACAATCACTGATACAAGCACACACTCATCCATACAGTCACTCTCACAATCACACACTCTCGCTTATAGCTATTTATATACTCCAACACACATATATACTGCCTTTCACATATGTAGTTAGTCTCACATGTACCACTGGGACATACATTCACTCACTAACACACTCTTACACACACTTACCCACCCATACAGTCTATCACAGATGCACTCTTGAAACCATCCACCCAGTGAATCACCCACTCACACATCTATGCACAGAGTCGCACACACCCCTCCCACACAAACACTCAGGCACCCATACAGATACTCAGACAACCATTCAATAACTCATATAGACACTCATGTAGCTATTCACAAACACATGCAGCCACTTACACAGCAACAGACAGACGGATACAGACATTCACCCAGTTTAGTCACTAACCCATGCATTCAGTAAGATACGTTAAATCACTCACTTATAGAGTCAGTCACGCACCTACTAAATCATCCATACAGACACTTATACACCCACTCATTCTTCAATACGTCTTTTCCTATATATATTAAAAATATTTAAACTTTACAGAAACACAGTCACTGCATGATGTCATCAGTGATGTCATTTGAGATGTCATCAGTGATGTCACTGACCATGTCATGAGTGATGTAATATGTGACGTCATCAGCAGTGCATTGCGGGGCGCGAGTTTTAGTTAGCTGAACTAACTATAACGGGGGAATTTCACGGGTTTTGTACGAGTGAAATGTCCAACTAACTATAACTGTCCCTAAAACCTATGGTTTTTTCAGTGAATATATATATATATGCAGAATCCTCGCCTTCGACAATTCCCATCCACAGGAACAAAACAAATATATATATGATACTCGTGTCCCGCATTGACCCTCCTTGGTATCACATGCCATTTATCGAGGGCACAGGAAGACAGCACCAAACAGAACAGAGAAGCAAACAGGTCTGTAATTCTTTTTAGAAACACTTTATTCTTTTTTAAAGTTTCTTAATTTTCAGCAATGCGCATGAGCATAAAGTGGGGAAGAAGACCAACGCGTTTCGGCCTGGGGCCTTCGTCGGGGTCATAGAGTGCGCTGTACAGAGTGTCTATAAGTAGGGACTAAGCAGTCCCTCCCACAACCATTAAAATCAAAAATTTTAAGGAACACAGATTATTTGTTTTTGTGAATGACAGTAGCAGTGTAAACAAAAGTTGCAAAGCAGCCCTAATCCATATGTTTATACTCTTTTTTGAAACATTATTGTGACATTATCTATACAAAATGCAAATTATAAGTTGATCAAATGTTTCCACAATTCTGGTAAAGTACCCGAGAAAAACATATATTGGGATATCTATACAAAATGCAAATTGATATATTGAACAAATGTTTCCACAATTCCGGTAAAGTACCCCAGAAAAACATCTATTAGGTAATTGGGAAAATTCGATATTTGATTCATCACAAGTCAGGTCCCACATTAAGGGCGCTGAGACACAAAACACATATAATATAATGTCTAGACTATTGGTGATCTAGAGGGTGGTCAACAGGGTGCCCCAAAATCATATATATTAAGTAGTTTGGGAAAGTTTAGTATTCAATTCATCACAAATCAGGTCCAAAAGAAAGAACTAAACAAAAAACACATAATTTAAAATATTCTGACTGTTGGTGATTTAGCGGGGTCAATGGAGTGATAAAACACATATGTGATAGCCAGAGGACTCAAGACAGTGGAACATAAACTGTATTAACACTGTCAAAACCAGACATCTTGATGATTGAGCAAGTAAGATTGATGTTAAAGTGCATCGTGCTATGCGAGAACAAGCTCAAAACGTTGTTATCATATATATGAGAAATGTTGTCATCATATATAAATAAAAGAGGTTGGTAGATTCTCAAATTGTCACTTCATGAAGGGCAAAGTGGCTGTTCCCGGATATGTTTTAAGGTACATTCAAAGTGCATTCTACTCAATAAATTAATAAATTCCTGGGTATATATAAGCATTAACTCATTAATTTAGGCAGCCCAGAAATCCTAGGTCAAAAATAAGTTTTAAAGTGCGCCATGCTTAACCAGGAAATGTGTTTATACACGATATAAGAACAATTATCTCTCCTGCTTCACTATTCAAAATGCCACAAAAAAGTTTATAGTAGATAAAATACTAGTACCCAGTGTATTAAGATGCATTCTCATATTGCTCAGGGACAAAGTGTCTATTCACAAATAGATCAAAAGTACATGCCAAATACACTGTACTATATAAATTGATAGCTTGAAGGGTATATGTAAGCATTAGTTTGTTTGTTTAGACAGCCCAAAGATATCAGGACGGTCACGCCTGTTAAAGTGCACCGTGCTTTGGTTGAAAAATGGGTTTTTATACACTATGGGAACAACAGTTTTTCTTAAGTCTCTATTATAAGTCCCACAATGATCTATAGTGAGCTTAAAATGGGAAGAAGCGAATACTATTTAAATATAACACTAATGTCCAAGGTATTTAAGTGCGTAGTGTTAAGTAGTAAAGTACCTAAACAGAGAATCCTATAGTCCCTTTAAAATATAATCAGTGCAGTATTAACATCAAAGTTTGTTCGTTGACATCGCTCAAAATGCATAGTGTAATCCCATTGCAAATGGTTCAAAACAATATTCTAGCTTACATTATAACAGTCCTGAGTGTGGCAGAGATATTGTTGGACAGTGTAAAAAAGATTCACAAAAAATTCACAAAAAATTGTGCAATTCTGCGTCCATATTTAATCCCCACGGTATCTCAGTGCCAACCGTTATAATCCATTTGGACCCCATTTTTCTTAGTGCAAGTTCTCGATCACCTCCTCTTATTCTCCAGGGTATGTGTTCAATTCCATAAAATGATAGCTGGTTTGGGGCTCCTTCGTGGTCTTTCCAAAGATGTTTTGCCATCGCATAAGTGAAGTCTTTGTTGTTTATTGCTCTTATGTGTTGCAGGATGTGCAGTTTCAATTTATTTATAGTGCTGCCGATATATTTCTTTCCGCACTGGCATTCAAGGATGTAGACCACATGTGTTGTCTCACACGAGATTCTTTCTATGATCTTTCTTTTCTCTCCAGTGAAGGTTACTACAGCCTGATGATTGCATCCATACCTGCAGGCTTTACACTTATGGCATTTATAGAGCCCATTTGTTCGTAGCCAATTATCCACAATATTTTTCTGTTTTGGTTTATCAAAGTAACTGTGTGTTAAAATGTCACCCAGGGAGGGCGCTTTTCTGTACGTACAACTGAGATAGTGTTGGGTGCAAGACACTAGATCTTCATCATGTCGGAGTGTTTTCCAATGTTGTTGCAAAGTATTTCTGACTGTTCCACTAGAGGTATTGAATTGTGTTATGAATTTTAACTCATCTTTGCTTTCCTCTTTCTTGTCAGTGAGCTGTTTGGGATAAAGTAGGTCCTCTCTTCTTTTGTTCATAGCTCTTAATTTCGCATTGTCCAGGACCACTGTTGGATATCCTCTTCTTGAGAATCTAGTATACATCTGGTCCAATTGTGACATGATTTCTCCTTCCTCAGAGCAGTTTCTTCGGACACGTGGGAATATATATATTGCCTACTGGCAGTTGCTCGCAGCCCCAGGGACCGCCACCTCCCCGGTGCACTAATTAATTATATGTGGGGTAGCCTTGCGGCTCCCTCGCTGCCCCGGGGCACAAATGTGAAATTAAAATAATACGGGGAAGCCCTTTGCCCTTCCCCGCAGCCCTGGGGACAGCCACCTCCCATCGGCAGTAACTTAATTATATGCAGGGGAGCCTCATGGCTCCCCCACTGCCCCGGGGACCGCCACCTCACCGGGGCACAAATGTCAAATAAAAATAATGTGGGGGAGGCCTTACAGCCTCCCACACAACCCTGGGGACTGCCAACTCCCTGGGCAAGTCTTTTAAAATAAATACGGGGACCGTGTGGTCCCCACAGCCCTGGGGACCACCACCTCCCCGTGGCTAAGGAGGGGGGCCCAAGCAGCCCCACTCATGGAGCCCTAGATGGCCCTAGGGACCGCCAACCCCCAGGGCCAGCTCTAGCAATGTCCCAGCGTGCCGACCCCCGGGACATTGCAGTTTGCTATGGCTTGGTGGGGGCAAACACGTGCACTGCTTTCAGCAAGCGAGAGCATAAAATGTTCTCACTTGCTGTGAAAAGAGCATATATCTGTTTCCAGTCACGGCCGGCATTAATCGTGGGTGGGGGGCAGGGGGGTCACGTGGGACGGTCGCGCAGGGGTTAATAAATTTTAAAAACGTACCTTTCCACAGGTCTCACGTTTTCCTGCTCTCCTGCCTCCGGCAAGAACAGGAAGTGGGCAGTCTCCCTCCCCTCCCCTAAGCCCATCAAAACGCTGCAATGGCAGCGTTGTGATTGGTCGAGACACCGACCAGCCAGGCACCTATGGGGAGGCAATTTTCTCCATGTAGGCTGCATGCAGCCTACATGGAGAAAAGGCAGATTGCACAAACAATCAGCGCCCTCAGCAGTGGGCAAGCCACTCCTCCCCTGCCCTAGACCAGACCCACCCACCTGCCTGCCCCCAACCAAACCCTCCTGCTTTCTCGCAGTGCGAGAAGCAGAAACATAAAATGGTAGTTTTATCATTTTATGTTTCTGCTTCTTTCACTGCGAGAAAGCAGTGGGGCGACGCTCCTCCGACCTAATGGAGGACCCACCCCTGTCTGTTTCCCTGGCGAAACAGACATTGCTTTGGGATCCAGGGAGCTGCATGTTTGCAGCTCCCTGGGTCTCAAAGAATTCCGGCTTCCGCAAGAGGCGGGGGGCTGTCAGGGACTGCCGGTTCCTTCAGGCTCCTCACGAGGTTCCATTGGTGAGTGGGTGCCCTAGAGGCACCCACTTTAAATGGGCATGCCCCAGGGGATGAGGTCCCTTGGGCCCAATTTGGTCCAGTGAGGGGGCCGCACAGCCCCCTCCCCCATCTGTAAAAGGCTGGGACCCGGGGATGGGGTCCCCGGGGCCGAAATCACCCCAGGGAGGATAGCGTGCAGCCCCCCTCCCCTTTTTTGCAATTTTTCAAAAACAAAAATAAGCAAATAGCCAGGCCCTGGGGATGGGGTCCCCAGGACACAAAACAGCCCAGGGAAGGGGGACCATGCGTCCCCCCTTCCTTAAAAATACATTTTTTAAAAAGACAACTCGTCGGAGGGCCCGCCCCATTTCTCCACCACTGCTGGTTGGGGGATTTAGTCCCCTTGGCTGCTGAGGGTTCTTAGGGGCCAATAAGACCTCCTGTTACCTCCAGTAAGTCCCACACAGTGGGATTGCTGAAAGGTGGTCGGAGGCCACACCCCCTTTCTCCACCACGCAACATGCTTCTCAGTGCACTCCTCTTAACTATGTGAGTAAGTGTTTCTTTGTTTGGTGGAGATGTCCTCATATTCCTCTGCATCAAGAACAAGTCACCAAAATCAGTGGAAAACACGCTCGGGGGCCTTTAGGTAAGCTGTCCATCAACATGGGAAAAGGATAGAAGAGCTTTGCCTCCTCCTAAAGTGGACAGTGCAGGGCCAAACGGGCCACCTGCTAAGTGTTTTGGTACATTTGCATATTCGTAGTCACTTGACTCTGTTCTCACCAGGAGATGACAAGAAAGAATGCACTTGTCACAGTCAATGTCGAGCCTGTCAGCCCTGCTGATCCCGCCGCAAGTAGTGGGCGGGCCTCGACAGAGGAGGAGTATAAGACTCCCCTGCTCTCACACTAGAGCACTTTGCGTTCTAGTGTTTTGGGTGCCCTTGACCTCGACTTCCGTGCTACTCACCAGCACTCTTCCGGGGCTCTTCCGTTCCAACGCAGGCTCTCTGCATCTCCTCCTCCTTCCATCGCAAGTTCGGCGGTGTCTCCAACGTGGCTCCTGCCTCTCGGTTTCAGCTTAGTATCCTGTTCTCCGACATGGCTCCTGCCTCTCGGTCTCCGCTCAGTATCATGTTCTTCAACGCAGCTCCTGCCTCCCGGGCCCTGCTCTGCTTCCTTTTCCCAATGCAGCTCCTGCTCTGGTTCTCTTCCAGTCCACGCAGCAACCTAAAAACAAAAAGTAAAGAAAAAACCAACAACCAGTGAATCTGTAATTACGGTAACGGTGCTTCAAGCAACTAAAACAGTTATTTTAATAAGCAGATAAAGGACCACTTATCTGAGAATTCTAATGGATGTAGGGTTTTTAAAGAGGAAGCTTGGCGCTCTAGCTGATATGCGTTGTGTGTGTGGTATTGTGAGTGAGGACGGTGCCACCAGGTCGGGGGAAATACCCTGTAACCCCCATAATTGTGTGAGTCGTGAAACTCACACCAGAAATGTGAACAGAATCCTGGGCACACGTTATGGGGATGTCTTACTGGTAGAAATGTCTCAAACGTATGATCTCAAATTCTTAGTGGTCAACACCAGAGTAATCTTTCATAAGTATTTATTAGAGCAACAACATAAAGAAAACAACCAGCCGACACGTGTTTCGTCACACGAGGGAGGTATCCCATGACTCTTCCGGGCTGGGAAGGATACAAGGCATAAAGTAAACCAAAAACCGGGTTGCTGCTGAAAATTCATAATTTAAAACAAAGGGAAAGCGAATAAGGATCACCTTAAAACAGTGGAAACCCTAAGTGTCGTAAGGTGCGAAGAGCATAAAATAAGTTGACTTTGTATGTGTTTGACTGACCAGGTGTCAAAAAAATGTGACTGTATGAAGGAGAAGAGAACGTAAACAAAACATGATAACATAAAAAAACAAAGGTGATTGTAATAAGTAAGGACAACGCGGAACGATATGTGACATGTATACAAACAAAATAATGTGACTCGTGGTGCCATGGTGGTTTGCATGTGACAAGAGATAGTAAAAGCTTGTTCATCTGAAGACATAAACAAACAATCACACATGAATGACGTGAGGAAAGTACCATCCCTGTTGGATACCTATGCAGAAGAAACCTATAGATAAATTAAGCATGTAGTAAAAACTGGCTGAATAGGAAAATTACAAAGGTCCGCCCCAGTGAATTAAAGTAAGGCTAAATGTAGTAAGGTGAAAATGAGCAAGGGAGGCGTACGCAAAAAGACACTATAAATATCTGGGGTGGTAGAATACCTGAGGTAAAGTTTTGACAAAACCGTAAATGTAACGTGGCCAACTACGGTATGAGACACCTGCCGGGGTAGAACAGTGGAAGGTGCAGGTGCCTCTTGAAAAGAAGCCGAAAGGCAGGTAATGCCTGAGGAAAAGGAAAGAAATGGGGGGGAGGGAAATCAGTAAAAATGGCGGAAACAATGCCAAAAGAACCCAGCAGAAAGTGTGCTCACAACGCCTACCTCAGTGGGATCTCTGAGCGTAGAGCCTGGAAAAACGATGGAAAGGATAGCTATTCAGCCAGTTTTTACTACGTGCTTAATTTATCTATGGGTTTCTTATGCATAGGTATCCAACAGGGATGGTACTTTCCTCACGTCATTCATGTGTGATTGTTTGTTTATGTCTTCAGATGAACAAGCTTTTACTATCTCTTGTCACATGCAAACCACCATGGCACCACGAGTCACATTATTTTGTTTGTATACATGTCACATATCGTTCCGCGTTGTCCTTACTTATTACAGTCACCTTTGTTTTTTTATGTTATCATGTTTTGTTTACGTTCTCTTCTCCTTCATACAGTCACATTTTTTTGACACCTGGTCAGTCAAACACATACAAAGTCAACTTATTTTATGCTCTTCGCACCTTACGACACTTAGGGTTTCCACTGTTTTAAGGTGATTTTTATTCGCTTTCCCTTTGTTTTAAATTATGAATTTTCAGCAGCAACCCGGTTTTTGGTTTACTTTATGCCTTGTATCCTTCCCAGCCCTGAAGAGTCACAGGATACCTCCCTCGTGTGACGAAACACGTGTCGGTTGGTTGTTTTCTTTATGTTGTTGCTCAATACTTTTGAAAGATTACTCTGGTGTTGACCACTAAGAATTTGAGATCATACGAGACATTTCTACCAGTAAGACATCCCCATAACGTGTGCCCAGGATTCTGTTCACTTATCTGATAATTGTTCTGTCGTCCCTGGAGATCTGCCTTTTCTTATGTTTGGTCACCTGCATGTTCCTGTAAAGGGTAATATAGAATATAAAGTCAGTATTCCTGACGTTAAGGATGAACAAGGTATTCTCATTTAAACTAGCTAGTCGCTAAAGATGTTCTTTTGTTTACCTGTTTACAGATGGTTCCTCCCAGCTTAAGTTAGGTGGGTACCATTTCAAAACTTGATAACATTTTATTGCGATGTTTTGGGGGGCCTAGATTTCGTTGGTCTTTTCTCCTTTCTCCGTAGCCAGACCATATTGATTTTTTGTCAAGACACTTTAAGTTGATACATAAGGAAGAGGGGAATTATTCAGGTTGGAAGAAAATCAAAAGCCAGTTGAAACACTACTATTTTTCTTTATTTTATTGTATACTCAATGAACCTTTTGTTTTGTCACATTTAGGAAACTTCCCTGATTGACTGACCTTAAGTTTACGAAGAGACATCGAGGGACAATTGTTTTCTTTACCCATATTTTTCTCCCTCTTCCCCTGATTACCATTGCTGCTTTGATGCTGTTGGGCACAACTGGTGAATAGGGGAAGTTGGGTGCATTCATTTTGCATGTCGTTCCTGCGGAAACATAGGTAAGAGCCTGACAGAATGCGAAGCCCACGTTTCTCTTTCCACCCGAGCGACATGGAAGAGGGTCAGGTATCACTCGCAGATTTAGCACACATGATTGGTAATCTTCAAAAGGAAACCCAAGCCTTTGCCTTACGGGTTGATGGTATACAGATGAGTATGACACCTGGTGCCACTGCGAGGAATATTGGGGAGGGTGCAGGAGAACAATTCTCCTCCCAAACCCTCCCTCCACCTCTGGAGTCATGGTAATTCATGTAACCACTCCTCCTTCTATTCCCTTAGCCCCTCCTGAGAGATTCGTGGGAGATCCTACTAAATTCACCACTTTCATCAGTCAGTGCCGACTCCATTTCATGTGCAGGCTTCTTGTTTTCCCACAGAATAAGCTAAAGTAGCATTTGTGCTTTCTTATTTGGGAGGGACTGCAGCCAATTGGTCTATACCTTTGATAGAACAAAATGGCCCTTTAATATATAACTACCCAGCTTTTAAGAAAGAACTTAGAAAACTATTTGCTAGGCATTCTTTTATGCAGTCTGTAGATACAGAATTATTAAATCTGTAACAAGGAACAAAGGATCTGATGATTTATATTTCCACTTTCAACAGGTTAGTAGCGGAAGCCAGTTGGCCAGAAGCAAAACGTGGTGCATTGTTTTATAGAGGCCTCAGAGATGAACTAAAGGATATGCTAGCTTAAGTGGTAGAACCCCCAGAGTCATGTGACGCCCTCATTGATCTGGTGGTGAAATTAGACCATCGACTAAATGAAAGAAAAAGAGAGAAAGGGCGCTCTGAATTATGCACTTTAGCATACAAGAAAAAAAACAGGTAGAAGCAGAGAGAGTTGTAGAAGATTCAGAACCAATGCAGATAGGAAGCATATGGGGTCCACTTAGCGCATAAGAAAGACAGAGAAGGCATGATAAAAAACTATGTCTGTAGTGCGGAAACAAGGGCATTTTCTTAAAGAATGCTCTGTGAAACCAAGCAAAAGAGGAGGGCCGGAAAACTCATAAGCCTGAAGTCTGTAGAGACAAAGATTTCAGGTGGGTCAGGGTTAATCGCCTCACAACGCACTATCCAAAATAATCCCTTGTCTCCTTCTCATCATTTCTTTCTTTCATCATATTTAAAGTGGGGACAACAGGCTATTGAAGCACACATTATGTTAGACTCAGGGGCCACAGGTAATTTCATGGATCTGTCTTGGGCAAAAAATAAGAATATTCCTTTTGTCACTAAGCCTTCTTAGGAGGATGTTAAAACTATAGATGGGAGTAACATCAAGTTAGGTCCAGTAACTCATGCCACTGCGGATATCACTTTGGTGATCCAAGAAACCCACTGAGAAATCATTTCTTTTGACCTCATTCAATCCCCCTAGTTTCCTGCTATTTTAGGCCTTCCATGGTTATATCAACACAACACGTTCATTGACTGGAGGGCCTTGTCATTGTCTTTTGAGTCTGAGTACTGCACTACTTACTGTGGAATAAATCAGAGAAATTCAGGGAATGTGCAAGTGATTACAGATACCTTAACTCCTGAGCTACCTTTGGGTTATCAGGATTTGAAAATTGTTTTTGACAAGGAGGAAGCCACTACTTTACCACCACATAGACCATACAATTGCAAGATAGATTTGGTGGCTGGAGCTCAAATTCCATGTAGTAGGATCTTGGCCCTAACAGAAAAAGAGAATATACACCTACGAGAATATCTAGAAAAAATGCTACGTATCGGTTCCCTTCAGCCCTCTCGATCTCCTGCTTCATCGCCTCTTTTTTTATTCCAAAATGAGAAGGGGGTCTTAGGTGTTGCATAGATTATAGGGCCCTAAATAATGTGACAATAAAAAATCGGTACCCTTTGCCACTCATATCCTCCCTAGTTGATCAAGTAAAAAATGCTAAAATATTCACAAAGTTGGATCTGCGTGGCGCCTACCATTTAGTGAGAGTCAAAGAGGGGGATGAGTGGAAGACATCATTTGGTACCAAGTTTGGCCTCTATGAATATTTGGTAATGCCATTCGGTCTGTGCAACGCCCCCTCTGCCTTTCAGTTTTTTTATAAACTAAGTGATGAAAGACATGTTAGACCTATATGCAATTGCATAGATTGATGATATCCTGATCTACTCCTCAGTTAAGGAGCACGAGTATCATGTTAGGAGTGTGCTCGAGAGACTCAGAGACCATCATTTGCACTGCAAACTGGACAAGTGTCAGTTCCATGTCTCTCAAGTATGTTTTTTAGGATTTATTTTGTCCCCTCAGGGGATCAGTATGGATCCTCAGAAAGGGGAGGCCATCACTTGCTGGCAATCACCCAAAAACATGAGAGACATACAAAGCTTTCTTGGTTTTGCCAATTTCTATAGGCGCTTTATTGATTGCTTTTCGGAGTTAGCTTCCCTTATAACCAAATTATTTTAAAAAAAAGTGGGTACCGTTTATATGGACATCTGCAGCTGAAGAAGCCTTCTGTAAGTTGAAAGAGGCCTTTACTCAGGCTCCCGTTTTAAGACACCCAGATCCCTCTTGCCCTTTTGTTGTGGAAGTAGGCGCTTCATAAATAGCGGTAGGAAGAATTCTTTCTCAAACAGACCCATGTACAGGGAGTCTTCATCCAGTAGCATATTATTCTCACAAGCTGACTCAAACCGAACAAAATTATACTGATGGCGATAAAGAAGAGTTAGCCATTAAGAAGGCCTTCGAAGAATGGCGTCAAAACCTATTAGGAGCACTTCACAAGATTACAGTACTTACTGATCATCGGAATTTGCAATTCCTAAAATCCGCCAGGGCCTTATCGAGGAGACAGCTACGTTGAACACAATATTTCAGTGACTTCAATTTTATAGTACAATTTCAGGCTGGAAAGAAAAATGGGAAAGCAGATGCCCTGTCTTGTCTAGGCTTTGAACCTGAGGAAACTATGTGTGATCCCCTGCCTATAATAGACAGGGAACGTATCATAGGCACCATTTGCTCAGAGGAAGGCTATATGAAAGCAGTTGCAGAGGCACAAAAGTCCGCAGGGATAGAGGAAATAACACAAACATACAGTGCAACTAGGGTTCAAAACCTGTTATACATTCAAGGGGGTTTGTTAGTACCCACACAACAGTTACAGCAACAAGCACTAGAGTGGTGTCATTCACACCCCCTCTCTGGGTATCCCGGCTACAAAAAAACATTAGATCTTGTACGATGACACTTTTGGTGGCCCAATATGGCAACTGACACTAAGCATTATATCCAAACATGCCACATGTGTGCTCTAGGGATGTCATCTCATCAGGCCCCTGTAGGATTGTTACACCCTTTGCCTACTCCTCCAAGCCCATGGCATACTGTGTCTATGGATTTCATTGTTGACTTACCTAGGACCATGCATGGGAACACAACCCTCGAGGTAGTAGTAGACCTGTTAACCAAGATGGCCCACTTTGTTCCTTTGAAGACAATTCCTACTTCCAATCAGTTGGCCTCCTTGTTTGCACAGCATATAGTTAGGTTACATGTCCTTCCTTCAGTTATGGTATCAGACCGGGGACCTCAATTCATTTCCAACATTTGGAAGGGGCTAGGTGCTTGTTTACATATTGATGTCAGGTATTCATCTAGTCATCACCCTCAAACTGATGGTCAGACCGAGAGGGTAAACCAATGCTTAGAACAGTACCTACGATGTCAGTTTTTGCATTCCACATCAGATTGGGACTCCTTTATTTGGATAGCCGAGTTTTATTATAACAACAGCTATCATTCCTTTATTAACTATTCCTCTTTCTATTGCAATTATGGGTTTCACCCCTGATTCATGCTGTTACCCCCTCCTCTTCCTAATCCCACTCCTGCTGCTCTGGAATTCATACAGAAGTTGCATAATATACGAAATCAGCCATAGAAACTCTAGAGAGAGCTAACTCTGTATATGAGCTAAAGGCAGATCTTCGTCAGCGTTTGGAACCTATGTATGCAATAGGGGATGAAGTATGGTTATCCACCAGAGATATTGCAATGAATGGTTTTTGTAAATTCAAACCTCGTTTTATTGGCCCCTACAAGATAAGCAAAATTATTTACCCAGTTGCAATTAAATTGGATCTTGCACCTTCCTTTAAAATACACCCTGTTTTCCATGTCTCGTTATTGAAGCCGGTGGTAGACGGCACAAAAGTCCCTCCTAGACCAGCACCTGTGATCATAAACAACGAACCTGAATATGAGGTGAAGCTATAATTGACTCTAGAAGAGTAAGGCAAAGGTTACAATACCTCATACACTGGAAAGGGTATGGTGTGAAAGATAGCACTTGGGAGCCAGCAAGTCATGTACATGCCCCTCGATTAGTGCGGCTCTTTCATAGACGATATCCAGGAAATACTAAGCCGGTAGGGGGAGTTGTAGGGAGGGTGTACTGTTGAACACACCGCGAGTAGTGGGCGGGGCTCAGCAGAGGAGGAGTATAAGACTCCCCTGCTCTCACACTAGAGCGCTTCGCATTCTAGTGTTTTGGGTGTCCTTGACCTCTACTTCCGGGCAACTCACCAGGGCTCTTCCAGGGCTCTTCCGTTCCAACGCAGGCTCTCGGTGTCCCCTCCTCCTTTCATTGCAGGTTCGGCGGTGTCTCCGACGCGGCTCCTGCCTCTTGGTCTCCGCTCAGTATCATGTTCTCCGACACGGCTCCTGCCTCTCGGTCTCCGCTCAGTATCCTGTTCTTCAACGTGGCTCCTACCTCCAGGTCCCTGCTCTGCTTCCTGTTCCCAATGCAGCTCCTGCTCCCGTTCTCTTCCAGTCCACGCGGTAACCTAAACAAAAAAGAAACGATAAAACCAACAACCAGTGAATCTGCAATTACGGTAATGGTGCTTCCAGCACCTAAAAACAGTTATTTTAATAATCAGATAAAGGAGCACTTATCTGAGAATTGGTCTGTCGTCCCTGAAGATCTGCTTTTTCTTATGTTTGGTCACCTGAATGTTCATGTAAAGACAAATATAGAATACTAGGTCACTAATCCTGATGTTATGGATGGACAAGGTATTCTCATTTAAACTAGCCAGTCGCTAAAGATGTTCTTTTGTTTACCTGTTTACAGAGGGTTCCTCCCAGCTTAAGTGAGGTGGGTACCATTTCAAAACTTGATAACATTTTATTGCGATGTTTTGGGGGCCTAGATTTCGTTGGTCTTTTCTCCTTTCTCCGTAGCCAGGCCATATTGATTTTTTGTCAAGACACTTTAAGTTGATACATAAGGAAGAGGGGAATTATTCAGGTTGGAAGAAAATCAAAAGCCAGTTGAAACACTACTATTTTTCTTTATTTTATTGTATACTCAATGAACCTTTTGTTTTGTCACATTTAGGAAACTTCCCTGATTGACTGACCTTAAGTTTACGAAGAGACATCGAGGGACGATTGTTTTCTTTACCCATATTTTTCCCCCTCTTCCCCTGATTGCCACTGCTGCTTTGATGCTGTTGGGCGCAACTGACGAATAGGGGAAGTTGGGTGCATTCATCTTGCATGTGGTTCTTGCGGAAACATAGGTAAGAGCCTGACAGTCAATGCAGAGAGATTGCACTCTGATAGAATCATTCACCTGCTTCAAGGATTTCAGATCATTTTTCAAGGTGGAATTACTGAGAAAACATGCTTGCTTTGCCTTCACCAAGAAATTAGGATCATTTGTCCTTTACAGAAGTGGAGCTTCAGCTAGGGCACCTGCCATATTTATATTTGTAAGTGCTTCCCTTTGAGGTTTAATTTCTGTGACATGAGCGTCATGGCCGAACGGAACTTCACCTGCCCGCTTATCCAGCAAGTGACCACAGTTTTGCACAAAATGTCTACCCAACTGGAGTACTTTCTACTAGTTAACTAGTAAGTGCTACCTCAATGGGTAAATGTCTACTGCGTATTCTACACTACAGCATCGTAATGGACCACAAGGAAATGTCTCCAGTGACCTTGTGTGCTTTAATTTTGGCAATGGGATTGTTCCTTTAGTGTCTTCTTCCAGAAATCTGTGATACCTTGAATCCTTGAATAGAGAAGACGATGAGACTACAAAGAGGACGCTGGGGGAACCCACCAAAATCCGGCACTGCTCCCACCCCACTTTCAGTGAACAACAAAAAATGCGGTCCGCTTCATGCAGGAGCAATTTTTTCATCAGTTTCCACGCCCACTTCACAGAGGGCAGGGAAACAGATGAAAATTCCACTCCCAACAGGCGGGAGCATTTTTCCTGCTCCTGCCCACGGGGGGGACTTACTGTTTGCTCTCGCTTGGCAGGAGCTTTAAATTGCTCATGCCAAGCAAGAGCAAATAGAGGTTTCCCAGCATAATCTATTATGACTCCGGCAGCCCAATCCCCAGCGCCCAGACATATTATTTATGGGGAGGGGGCACATGGCCCCCAAACTATTTTTGGCCCAGAGGACCCCATCACCCAGGGCCCAATCAATTTAATAATGGGGGGGGGGGCAAAGCCCCTCCTTTCTGAGCCTATTCTGGCCCCGGGGACCCCACCCTGACCTGCTATTATAATAGGTGAGTGCACCAGTGCCCCCCAAGGCATCCACCATACACATGTTGGGGGCAGCATGAAAGCCCCAGACCCCCGCAGCCCCAGCCGGCTCTCTATATACTGTGGGAGCCAGCATTGCTCCTGCTCGCAGGGAGCAGCAAATTATGCTGCACTGTCTGGACGAGAACAATATCTTGATCGGTTTTACTGCCTGCATCAGTGCGAGCAGGGAAACTGATGTCAATTTTGCCCGCAGCCAGCAAGAGCATTTTCGAAGCACCCACCCACTGGGACCAGACTTTTTGTTTGCTTTCATTTGGTGGGCGTTTAAAAAAGACTCCCATCAGGCTCGAGCAAACACATGCTCTCCTGCCCGAGCCAGTGCGGGCAGGGAAACTACTGTGTCCCAGAAGTGAGATCCCTGGGACACAGTATGTGAGCCGGCCCGGGCAGATGGTGTCCCTGGGGCCATTAAAGGCTCAGGAATACACTGTGTAGCACCCCTCCCTTTTTTCACAGACACAGCCTGGGGATGGTGTTCCCAGGTTGTCAGACATGGGTTTTCTGGTTGGCTAGGGTATGCATCTAGGCCAGGCAGAATCCATCACTCTAGTTAGGATAAGGGGATAACACGTCTAAAATAACTCCTGCTCACCCCCTTTGTAGCTTGGCACGAGCAGTGAGGCTTAGCTCAGAAGCAATGTGTAAAGCATTGGCACATAACAAACAGTAATACAGTGAAACACTACAAAAGGACACCACACAAGTTTTAGAAAAATATCCAATATTTATCTGTGTAAAACAAGACCAAAATGATAAAAATCCAACATACAGTAATCAAAATATGAATAATGCAAAAATAGGCTTTATATACAGTTCCTTGAAGTTGATAGCTCCATCTGGGGCTTTCACAGCATCATGAACAAACAAATCCAACCGTTCTGGCTGGTTGCGGCATCGCGAGCCAGCCAAGTTGTTGTGCAGGAGTCATTGGGCAATTGAAGTCGAACTCCAGGAGTTTGACATCAGGAGCGCCGGCAGGCATCAGGGCTGTGGTGTGAAGCAGAGCGGTGCGACATGCGGTGCCCTCAGGTCGCGGTGCAAGCAGCGGGGCATTTTTGCTGAAAGCGCTATCGTCAGTAGGCTCAAGGCTGCGGTGTGAGACGGGGCAATGCGGGTGTTGGGCCCATAGGTTGCGGTGCAAGCAGTGGCATTGGTTGACGAACTGGAGTCGATGGCACTGGTGTCGGTGGACCAAGGCTGCGGTGTGGGACAGGGCGGTGCATTGTGTAACTTACAAGCAGTGCCACTCAGACCATGGTGCAGGCAGCGGCGGTATTTGATTTACAGGCCTTGGGCACACACAGTTCACAGTACTAGGGACTTAGCAGTAAATCAAATAAGTTCATCATGGAAACTCAATCATAACACAATTTACTTGTAGAGCATATGCACTTTAGCACTGAATAGCAGTGGTAAAGTGCCCAGGGTCCTAAAACCAACAAAAAGAAGGTAAAATCAGGAGGCCAAAGAGTAAAACATCTGGGGGTATACCTGTTCAAAAAGCCAAGACTAACACAGGGCCTTTCAAATGCTCAGGGAGGTGTGGGCCCTCCCTTTAAAATAAAACTGAGGGCTTTGCAGGATGGGGTCCTCGGGGCTGAATAAGACTTGGAGAGTGGGGCCACGTAGCCCCCTCACAATAATATTACATCTGGCCGTGGAGACTGGGGTCCCCGGTGCCAAAAACAGTTTGAGTACAGGGTCCCCGGGGTCACAAATGGCTCGGGGACAGGTGACACATACACCCCTCTTCTTAATTAAACAATGCAAGCCTGGGCTGCAATTGTGTTCTTTTGTTGTGATCCTGGGGTAGTTCTGGGAAATTGCGGCAAAACTGCCAATTTTTATATATATATTTATATATTTGTAATACTAAAATGATTTAGAAAGGAGCACCTGTGATACTGAAAAGCACGGCCTACAGGATCACAGGACAGACTAGAGGCCAGTTGGTATTAATAGATGATTGATTAGAAAACTACATGGAAGCTGATTGGTTAGCACCAGATGCATTGACGCGTTTACAGCGTAAGCTTATATTTTGGTAAGGTACAGATGGGTTGCCAAAAGAACAACTGATTGACTGAATGCTGAACTATGTCAAACACTCCCCCTCAGTCAGAGATCTGGACCAAAATCCATCAGTTGTTTGTTCAGCACGCCATTCCAGTTTGGACCCAGACTTATGCAAATCAGTCTTGACCCTGCTCCCCATGGGAACAGTCCAAGCTGAACTTCCAGGCCAGTTTCTCCCTGGACCAGAAACAAGCATCCATGGACCGATTTTGGGGTATCACCCTTCATCAGACAGCATAGCTTGAATCCAGTGCAATCACGAGCACTGGACCCACGTCTGGGCATACCCGTCCCACTAGGGGTGACAAATGAAAAAAAAACAGTTGATGAATGGAATGATGGACAATGTCAAACACTCACCCCCAGTCAGAGATCTGGGCCTAAATCCCTCTTTTTTTTTTGCTCATCACGCCATTCTAGTTTGGACCCAGACATATGCAAATCAGTCTTGACCCTGCTCCCCCCGGGAACAGTCCAGCTAGAACTGCCAGGCCAGGTCCTTCCTGGATGGAAAACAAGCATCCTAGGACCAGTTTCGGGGTACCACCCCATATCTTCCAGGATAGCTTGAATCCAGTGGCATGGCAAGCATGGGACCCACTTCTGGGCATGCCCGTTCCACTGGGGTAATAAATACAAAAATTGATGGACGGAATGCTGAACAATGTCAAACACTCATCCCCAGTCAGAGATCTGGCACCAAATCCATCATTTGTTTGCTCAGCCACACTATTCCAGTTTGGACCCAGTCATAGGCAAATCTGCCTTGACCCTGCTACCCATGGGAAAAGTCCAGTCCGAACTGCCAGGCTAGGCCCTCCCTGGACCATAAACAAGCATCCTAGAACAGGTTTCAAGGTATTATGCCTCATCAACCAGGATAGCTTGAATCCAGTGGCATGGCGTGCACAGGACCCACGTCTTTGCATACCCGTCCCACTTGTGGTGACAAATACAAAAAGAAAAATTGATGGACGGAATGCTAAACAGCATGAAGCAATCACCCCCAGTCAGAGATCTGGGCCTAACTCCATCGTTTTTTTGCTCACCACGCAATTCCAGTTTAGACCCAGCCATATGCAAATCAGTCTTAACCCTGCTCCCCATGGGAACAATCCAGTCCGAACTGCCAGGCGAGGTCCTGCTTGGACCAGAAATAGGCACACTGTGTCACTGAAACCAATCTGTACCCAGCTGATTAGCCCATAACTAGGGTGAAACCGGTCCTGGGTTCCTTGTGATCCATTTCAGGGAGAACCTGGCTTGGCAGCTCCGGCTGAACTGTTTCCATAGGAGCAGGGTCAAGACTGATTGCATATAGCTGAGTTCAAACAGAGGTGGCATGGTGTTCAATAGAACGATGGATTGGGATGCAGCCCCATTACCAGTGTCTGAGATTAATTCAAGCATTCCATCCATCACTGTTTTGTAATCCGGTGTGTTGCCAGTCAAAAGCAGTTTGATTGGTAATCTATGGATGGATGCCCAAGGACACTGAGTGGGCAGCTAGCAATGCACTGTATGATAGAGCTTCAGGATACTACCCCACACCTTCAAGCGCTTTCTTCAAGGCTAATAATGAGAATGCCCCTTCTCCCTGGTTCAAGCCTAAATGAAAGCAAGTCTGGTGCCAATGTTAGGTCTAATCCCAGCAATCCACACAAATATGGAATCACAAAAAAAGCAGCCAAAAGTGAAATACTGTTATTCAGGAGAGGCTTATTATCTTTTACAGTGTAGAGGGAGTCCAGCTATAACACCAATCATAGGAGAAGGATATTGTGATGGCAGGCTGATCTGCACATTCTGGCAAGTGTAGACCATATTGGTTGGGGTTTAGACTTGTGAATAACGTGCTTGTATTTATTTATTTTTTTGGTTCATCTTCCTTTCTTTTTTTCTAAGTAGATGGTCTGAGTCTAGGGGGCATATTAGCAAGACCCACGTTAAAATTATCGCCGTTTTAGCGGCAGGAAACTGCCGCTAAAACGGCGATAATGGGCTTGCTAATATGCGTTATAGAATTCCAATAGAATGCCAGGTTAGATGTGCATTGATGAAAAGCACTCTTTTTAAACGAATTTCACAGATTTTACCTAGAGGTTGGAGGAGCTTGATGGAAGTGTCGTAACCACTGATATGCCACATATTTACCATCGACCAGGCGTATGTAAACATCTAGTTCGATATTAAAATTCAAGATTATCTGTGAGATTTTAATGGGTGGGTTTTACATAGTCTGCACCTTATGCATCATTTTATGTTTAGTATCCTGTTAATTGGTGCAATCATATTTGTTTAACCATGTATAGGAAGCCAGTCAATGACCCTGGTGTTACTTTCTGATCTAGTTCACTTTCCTGGGATTGTTATACATATTACTTTCCCTTTTTTGGCCAGTTTCAATATCCTGATATCTGGAAACACTTTTATCAGATTTATCAAAATCTACCAGCATATGAAAAAAATGTGTAGGTTCTGGAGGAAACTATTTTGCTGCCCAATGGTATATAAGTATGCCTTGAAGGTGGTGATTAGGCAGAACCCTGCATTATTAGACTCAAAAATCTTAAAAGAAGTTTATGCCAGTGTCTCACCAACTGTGAATGTGTCTAATTATGGCAACCATATATGCTCCTTCGAGTATTCCTGGGTTATGCTAAGTGGGCTTATCTTGCAAATAAGCTGTTCTTATTCGTAAGTGTTTAAGAGTGTCTGTGATATATGCAGCAATGTCAGTGTATCTTCATAACACAAAGGTGCATATTTATCAAAGAGTTGCGTCGTCCTTGCGCCATGCAGTGAGGGCACAAGGGCAACGCAACTACTAAATCAGATTTATCAAGCCACACAAGGCCACCTTGCATAGCCCTGCATGGCTTGATGAATCCAGAGTAACACAGCACAAATCACTGCATTGCATTGCTCTGCCCCAGGGAGGCGTTCCAAGGGTGGAGCATGAGTGTTCCCACTCATCCACCTATAGATTTTGGCGCATTCCCAGATTTACCATTACTAGTAGACCTGGGAATGCGTCGAAATGCCCCTCCCCAGGTGAGGCGTAACAAGGACAAATATTTTGATTTCTCCTTTATTTTTCCTCTTTCTATGTGTGCTGCAGAATATGCAGCACACATAGAAAGAGGAAAATGCCTCAGATAATTGTTTTTGTGCAGGAAGGTGCCCTTTCACTTTCACGCAGCACAGCACAGCAAGGTGGCTTGATGCGTTGCGCTGCATGAAAAATTGGTAAATTCACCCCTCAGGCTCTTGTAGAGCCAAGTACAAAAGCTTTCCTAAATTGCATATTTAATGCACATTTGTTATGTTATGTTGTATGTTATAGTTATTGGCACTTGTATAGCATTTTCTACCAGTATTATGGCATCATAGTGCATTCTGAAACCCAGCAACCGTTCATGGCGAGTGCCATTAAATGACTGTGTTTGTGGCTTGTTTAGTTGCTGGTGTTCAGTTGTACAATGTTAGTCTAAAGATTGCTCAAATTTAGGGCCGGATTTATCATTATTTGATGCAGCACAACGCAGCAAAGCAACTTGCTGCGCTGCGCTGAGTCAAATGGAGGGGACAGGAATGCACCATATTTACCAAGATTTGGCTCATTCCTGCTCTCTCCCTGCGCTGACACACTATGTGCTGTCTAGCTCCAAAGCAGCCACCTTTGCACCATGGTTTAAGGGTGCTTGTGTTGCAGGAAGGATTGTTTTTGAGCAGAAAGGGACACCTTCCCACACAAAAACAATGGCTAGAGGCGTCTTTCTGTAGAACACAGCACACTTAGAAAGAGGAACAACAAAGAGAAATAAAGATATTTCTGCACATTGCACATTTATCAGGAAGGCATTCAATGTTAATGCATTCTCAGGTTTACTTGTCTTGGTGAATCTGGGAATGTGCCAAAATGCATGGGTGGGTGCTTGGGTACACCCACGCTCCACCCATGTAATGCCTTCCCACTGCAGATTAACGCAAGGCAGTGACTTGCGCTGCCATGTGTTACTCCAGATTTACCAAGCCACGCAGGGCCATTCAAGGTGGTTTTTGTGGGTTGGTAAATGTGATTTAAGGATCATGGTGCTGCGTGACTCAAGGGCAACTCAATACTTTTATAAATCTGGGCCTTAGTTTAGAAACGGTTTGTGCAGGTTAATGTGAAAGCAAAATGAGTTTAATCTTGGAAGGACGTGCTGAAAGAATTTTCCCTTTTCATTAAATTGTGTGGTCAGTTGTCCTTTATCGGCTAGTGTGACATGCCTTCTATAAATGCTACCCAGTCCTGGTATGTGCTGTTTATGAAATGGCACCATTTTAAAGGGCTACCAGGCATTCAGTTCATTCAAGGCGAAAGCGCCATTGTTGAAATTATCATGACATCAGGTGGGGGTATTTTTTATAACTTGCTCCACATAGTTGAAGATCATTTGAAGAGGGACTGCACTCTCCCATCTGGAAATATCTATCTAAGCTTATGTCTTCAGACTCTAGGAGGATTTAAAAGAGGTTTCCTGCTGCTTGCCTGTAACTCAGAATCTTTCTAATCCCCTCTGATGAAATGTCATTCAGTATCTGATAATTCATTCTGTTTTTCCAGCCAAAAGATCTTGAGTGTATGGGACATTTAACAGCGGAATATTTCATGCGTTCTTTGGTGTTGTAAGAACTCACATCCACCAGCTGCAAAGCCTCGCGCCTTGATGTTTCATGGTAAATGTTTGTAAACTTTTAAAGGTGGCGTTTGGGGTGGCAACATCTCTTCTGGGCATTGTCTGTAATGGCGAACGTACAATCGGCGTTGCTTCGCCATTGTTCAGTGTGAACTACTGTATACTGCAGAAGCATTTTGGATGTACCGTGTAGAGCCATCAATAAACCCTGACCTTTCATTTGTGGGAGGCAACTACATGGTTGTAGTTGGAACAGTCTACAAAAGTGAACCATATTGCCATTAACAGACGCAACCTCTGTAAGGGATGTTAAATATTGTTAATTACCCTGATTTGCCGACCTCACAATACAGGCCAAAGAGAAATGTACGGGCAGAAAATACCATGAAGGGCAAATAACATCGATTAATGCCAGGCAACATGAGGGCAATAAAACTAGCACACGCCCGCCTAATCATAAAACCAACAGAGGCAAACAGCCCAGCAACATCTGTTCCTGTCTGTTCTATAGAATTTCCCCCTCTTGCTCGCAGTAGTTAATTCTGAAGTTCTAGGTCTTCTAATTGCTGGGCCAATCTCAGCATTACCTGCAGGGTGGCAGATGCCTGTCTATATTCGGTGACCCATAATGTAAACGAGAGGTAAAATTGAAACAATCTCCGCATTTTTTTCTAACAAAATTACTCTGACTTCTGATCAAATTCAATGTAAAGCATATTGCCACGAAAGGCATACACGTCCCACATGAAGTACTCTAAAATCCTATTTTACAACAACGAACGGTGCATTAGTGTCATGCCTGTAAGAGCATTTTGGAAAAATTGGGATGTTCAGTAAAATTGCAATAAACTACTCCAAAGGGAATGCAAAAGCTGTTCTCATCCCAGCATGGTTTACACATCAGCAAGGGTTGTCTATTAAGACCAGCGTGCTTGAGAGTCGAAATGGTGCACTGTGCGTGTGTGTGTAAGTAGAGCACTGCATCAAACTTTATTGTTAAGGATGATGCCTTCGGCTTAGAAATGCAGTAATAATTCACTTTAACTGTGAAGCAAATTGATACCTATTATATTGATGTGGAAAGGCAAACAGATTATTCTGAAAGAAATATTTTATTCTACTGCATGAAAATGGCACCTGTTTAGCACATTATCTAACTAAATATATGTATTTGTATATTAGAAGGCTTATTGATTCTTTCAAAACTGTTCCAAATGATTGTGGAAATACAGATGTTTCATTTGAGAAAAGCAACTACATAGACTCTACAAAAGCAAATGCGAAAAAGCATTGGCAATGCCATTAGTTCTTATTTGCTAAGTACATTTGCTTCTTCATTCATTGACAGGCTAATGTGAGTGTTTGAGTGCAGGAATGCTTGAATGTGAGAATGTCTGCACTCTTATATGGATGCATAAGTGTGAGGATTGACTGAATGTAAACATCATTAATGAATTACTGAGTGTACGGAAGAATGATTCAACAGGAGAGTGCGATGATGAATGGTTCAGTAAGTGAGTGAATAAACGTATGACTGGATGAATAAGTGAATGACCGCATTGAGTTTGGATACAGGTTACAGTGATCTTATAAACTGAAACACAAGTGATATGCTTGATAGTGTTAATAAAATGCCATTACATATCAACAATATGCTAATTCAAGCTTTACATCCTGACTGGAAATCAAAATGCCAACAATGCCCACTGATAAAAAGCATAACCACCAATATGCTGTTGAAGAGCTTACATTTAGCCTCTATTTTGGCTTTTCTTTTTAACTTGGCATCTTTTTCTGATGATGGTATGCACATGTTTTCCCCTAATACAAGGAGGTGTTGGGCACGCATTAATTCCTGGTAGATATTGTCGCCTTGTAGTCTGCACATTTAGCTCCAGGGTCACACATGTTAGAATGCAATGCCCTTGTTATATTTTTATGCTTGTAGGAGGTGACTCTTACTCTTTCTCTTCAGACTAACTAAAGACGTTGTTCTGCATCTCTGGCACAATATGATAAGGATGGTGTTTTATCATTTAAACAGCGTCCATGCTGAATTCAGTGACTGAGATGCAGCTCTGTAAGCCCTGACCTTTATCCTGAGAAGGAAGATGGCCGCGCAAGAGAAGTGTCCAGGCCTGCACACTCAGACGGAGTGAATTCGTTAATGTACTGAGGCCGGCTTCCTGACACATTATACCAAGGTATGGGGTTAGATTATTCCAACAGGTCTGGCAGAAGGGTTCTCCTAATATGCTCTTACTAGTGTAGAGATATTGGTGATGGATAGGTGTAACATTAGAAACAAATAACATGGTTGAATTGTTTGTGTTTTTCACCCTTCTAATAATGCTTATAACAATGATGTGTTTCATCTGCTTAATAATAGCAGATCATGTTTTATTTACAAGGATTAGATCTCTTCACTAAATATTTGAAACTGTATTCTCGTATCTTTTCTTTGTGACAAATTGGGCATGCAAAAGTGACAAATGAAAGGGTTAGATCTGTGGTCTTGTTCAAGGTTACCAACAACATCTATAACTCTGAACGGTTAAGAGTTTAGATGTGGTACTGTGAACTAGCCAAAATCAACATTTACTTATGATATTAGTAGACTCATGGCCTGATTTAGATCTTGGTGAATGGGTTACGGGGAATGTATTACAGTGTAATAAGTCAACAGAGCTCCACAATATGGAGACTAAGGGCCTTATTTAGATCTTGGTTGACGGGTTACTCCATCACAACAGTGACGGATATCCCATCCTCCAAAATATAAATCACATTATTTCCAATGGCATTTAAAGTTTGGCGGATCGGACGTTCGTTGTGACTGAGTAACCCATCCGTCAAGATCTAAATCAGGCCCTTAGTCTCAATTTTTTCTAGACGTGATGCACCTGCTCTGTCTGTGCCTGCTGATTGTGGGAGGAGGTGAAGTAACGGTTGGACAAACAAAAAAAAAAACGAGGGAAACTTAGCCCAGTTTGGATGTTGACTGGTCCCTGTTTGAGTTATTCACGGATGTGTGCGCACAACTTGCAGTTACAAGTATCTGGCATGAGATGCGGTGAGTTAAAACTTACACTCCACCTTAGCTGCAATGCGCCTACTTCATCTATGCAGTGGTGGAACGGGGCTTGTTGCACATAGTCATGGCGGGAAGGTGATAGTGGGAGTATGCGCATCCTATGGTGGCTCACTGTCAGACCTCTGGGTCACCTAGCACATGTAGTGTGTGCATTACTGAACAAAAGACATTGGGTTAAAAGGAGAAATCAGCCCTGGAATAATAATTGGAAGATGTTATACCGCGAGTGGAATTCCAAGATGGCCGCCGATTCCAAATCTACACTAGCGGTCTAGTTTATTTCCCCACAGGTGCCTGGAACCTTGATGAAGCTCGCGCTCAATAACAAATGCGCACTTCACCAGAGAAATTTCCAAGCTCGTACCTCAGGAAATGAGCTCCGTGTGAATTCTTCCTTTCCCTAGAGTGTCGCGTCAGGTATTCTCCCGGTTTTCGCTCCGTTTAGTCCTTGTCGGGAGTAGCTCCCATCTGTCTATTTCGACAAGGTTCTTGCCGGTTGTTTTCCAGAGGCAAGGGGCGTGAGGAGGCGTTCCTATCTAAGACGCGCCTCCCTCGTAGCGGAAGATCTACAGTCTTCATTGCCTGTTAACCCGTTAGTAGAAGTTTCCAGTCACCGGCAGCCAGGAAAAGAGAGGAGAGAAGCTAAGTGACTGCACTTTTCTAATAGAAAAATATAAAACAAGACTTTAAGAAAGCATGTATATATTTTGAAAGTGTTAAAAGAAGAAACTTACCTCAAACGCGTAATTTCGAATGCTGTAAGAAAACAGAGAAAGATGTTAAGTTTCTATCAGTAGTATTAGCTGTACAGATAAGGATATATATATATAGTTACATAGGAATCTAAAAGAAGGAAGAAAGAAAACAATACATTGTGAAGAATCAATAAGTAAAAGGTTACAGACAGGAAAGTAGGTAAGATATTACAGGTTAATCATATAGTTAGAGTAATATAGACTAGGAAACATAGTAATAATTGTGTTGCTTGACAGGGTTAACATACTGAGTACTATTTTCAATAATAGAAGAAAGAAGAGAATATTGCAAAAGAATAATAAAGAAGAGAAGCTAAATACTTGGAACGTTAGGTACGTAGTTGAGCAAAGAAAGGAATTTAGATTAGCTTAGAGCAGAATAGGAAGTACAGTAATATCTGTGTTTAGTGTCCTCAGGTCTTCTCGGAATTTCAGTCTGCAGGACGGACGAAAACCAAGAGAAGCTGAAAGAACAGTTCCAGGACCAGTCTCTTCTGTTGTTTGTTATTTTATCCACTCCCCTTCCCCCTTGGGGGTCTTTTGGAGTCTAGATCATTATCGGACTCTGGAGAATCCTTGAGAGGGAGTTGGGAACTAGCATCTTCTGTTCCTGTGCAAGTTCATGGTAAGATCTCTCTGTTGGTCTTGACAGAGTGAAGTGCCCACGTATTACACTTGCACCCGAACAGAATGGCCGAAGGAATTAATTTGCAGACCTTGGGAACAGTTCTAGAGGCAATTCAAAAGGAGTTGGTAGCTGTTAGAGAGGATAATCAGAGTCTTAGACAGGAGATGGTAAATTCAAGGAACGAAACAGCGGAATTAGCCTTGAGAATGGGACAACCATTTAGTTCAGGAAGAGAAACCTTAAATCCTCTCACTGAAGGCTCAAGTAGAGTAACAACACAAGTAATCCATTCATTGTCACCAGTCATTCCGTTAGCTCCCCCGGAACGATTTAGTGGGGATCCACAAAAGGCACAAATATTCCTCACTCAATGCTCCCTACACTTCATGTGTCGCCCTTCTATTTTCCCAGATGCGCAGTCAAGAGTGGCCTTTGCTTTGTCGTACTTAAGTGGCGATGCAGCGTCTTGGTCCATGCCCCTGGTCTCCCGTGATGATCCTCTTTTGCATGACTATGATGAGTTCAAACAAGAATTTCTTCGAATTGACAGGCGACGAATCTCTCAGGCTGTCGACAATGAATTGCTAGAACTACGACAAGGTAACCGGGACCTTGTAGCCTACTTGGCTCAATTTAACAAATTAGTAGTGGAGACAAATTGGCCGGAGAGTAAAAGAGCTGCGGTCTTTTATCGAGGTTTAAGAGATGAGCTCAAGGACGTACTGGCACAAATACCAAATCGACCTAGAGAAATCTCGGCACTAGTAGATTTGGTGCTAGAAATCGATTTCCGTCAAGGCGAAAGAAAAGGTGAAAAAAGAAGGGATTTCAAACCAATAGTTCCAAGATTTGATAGAGTCAGGTCCGAGGGCAGCAGAACTATCGAAGGACCATCAGTTTCGGAACCCATGCAGATTGGAACCATAAAGGGCCCTTTAACTAAGGAGGAAAAGGAGAAAAGGAGAGCTGGGAATTTGTGTATGTATTGTGGCTCAAGTGGACACTTCGTGAGGGGTTGTCCAAAGAAACCCAAAACTTCATTTAAACCGAAGGAAAACTTGCAGCACCACCTGTAGGAGGAGTTGGACCGGTGGATGCTAATCAAGAATCAACTCCAAAGGAACATCAAGTGGCTAATACCCTGCAGTCGTCTTCACCACATTTAATTTTGTCCATGGTTATCAAGTTTCGGCAAATAACTCTGACAGGGGTTTCTGTAATGATAGATTCCGGAGCCACCGGAAACTTTTGTGATCTAAAATTTGCAGCTAAAGTAAGGTTGCGAGCTATACAAAAATCCAAAGGTGAGCCAGTACGAGCGGTGGATGGGACTAATCTCTCATCTGGGCCCATAGTGAGCCATACTGAACCGATACAAATGATTTCGAGTGATGGGCATGAATTGAATTGAATTGAATTGAATTGAAATAACATTTATATAGCGCATGGCTACCCGGAGGCATCCCAGCGCTGGTAGTAGCAGTAGTAGTGAGTTTCGCCAGTTAGGGGAAAAGCAAGGTTTTCAACAATTTACGAAAGGCTAAGTGATTAGATTCTACACGTAATTGGGGAGGAAGGGAGTTCCAGAGTCTAGCCGCATTAAAGGAAAATTGCCGACCCCCGCTTCTGGCTTTCCTGATCCTAGGGACGATGACAAGATTCATAGTCTTAGAACGAAGGCTTCTGTTGGGCCGGTAAGGCTGAATGGTGCTCTGAAGAATGGCGGGGCCTATTCCAGCTAGAGACTTGTGGGTAATGCATAGAGCTTTAAAATTGACTCTCTCCCGGACTGGTAGCCAATGAAGTGATCTCAAAGCAGGTTTGGCTGAGTGATGTTTAGGAATGCCTAATAGAAGTCTTGCTGCCCAGTTCTGTATTGTCTGTAGCTTGGAGAGGGTAGCAACAGGGGCACCCAAATAAAGGGCGTCCGCGTAATCCAGCCGGGACAAGATAAGGGCCTGGACCATAATCTTCCTTGCTTGGAAAGGGAGAAGGGGAAGTACCTTCCGAATCATTTTCAGAATACCATAGCAAGTGGCTGCCGTCATCCGTGCTTGTGTCTTAAATGTGAGGTCTTGGTCAATCCAGACACCCAGGCTTTTTAACTGGGTCTTAGGGGTGGGGGCTAGGCCGAGAGAGGTCGGCCAGATTGCTTTTAGATCAAGGGGAGAACTATTGCCCAGGATCATAACTTCGCTTTTTTCCCCATTCAGTTTCAGGAAAGACTCGTTCATCCAGTTGGCAATTTCTTCCAAGCATGGACGCAGACTGAGAGGGGAACTTTCGGCTCTATTGAGCCCAATCACAAGTTGCGTGTCATCTGCATAAGTGACTATGTGTACTCCAAAAGGTAAGACCACCTCTGCAAGGGAACAAGTGTAGACATTAAATAAGGTGGGACTCAGGGAAGATCCCTGAGGGACTCCACAACAGAGGGGCATCTGCTTAGAGTTCACCTCATTATCAAAAACCTGAAAGGATCTATTGCTCAGGAAGGACTGTAGCCATGACAGAGCGATTCCAGTAACACCCAGTTTTCTGAGTCTGTGGACCAAGATGCGATGGTTTACTGTGTCAAAGGCTGCGCTGAGGTCAAGAAGAAGGACCACAGCGGTGCCTCCGGAGTCCACTATTTTTCTTGACTCTTCCACTACTGAGAGCAAGGCTGTTTCTGTTCCCGGGAGGGGACGGAAGCCTGTCTGAGACCGATGGAGAAGTTTGTGAGTCTCTAGAAATGAGGATAATATTGAATTAAAATATTTTTCAGCAATTTTGCTGACCCCTGGAAGCAGGGATATGGGGCGATAGTTTCCCAGAATGGAAAAATCAAGGCTGGGTTTTTTTAAAAGTGCCTTTACCATAGCTTCCTTCCATGGGGGAGGGACCACTCCAGAAGAAAATGAGGTATTAATTAATTCTAGGATTACAGGGAAACAACGCCTGCCACCTGCCTCAGTATCTTTAGAGGGGCAGGATCTTTGGGTGATCCACTTTTTACCTGAGTCAGAAGGCTTTCTAACACAGGCATTTCCATCACCGGAATAGTGGCCAAAGAAGGCTGGTTACTGCAGGATTGATAGAACAAAGTACAGTCTTTAAAAGGGGGAAATGAGGTAAAAATAGTTTCAATTTTATTGGAGAAGAACTCCGCTAAATTGTTGCACCGTGCACCTGAGAAATCAGGGATAACTGGTGGGGGGGGGAACTCTAGAGAGAGTTTTGGCAATATCAAAAATCTCACGGGCGGAGTTAGTTGCTGATAAGATTTTATTTTCGTAATAGACTGCCTGGGCTACTTTGATTTCGGCTTTGTATACATTAATGCTTTCTCTATATTTTAATTTCCTGTCAGTCGAGAAATTTTTCCTCCAATCTCTCTCAAGCTTTTTGCAATTTTGTCTCAGGCCCCTAAGTTTGGCAGAGTACCATGGCTTCCGGTTACTTCCTATTTTCGCTTGAGTCCTTTTTACAGGAATAAGCGCATCTAGTGATTTTTGAAGCCAGTTGTTGAAATTGTCATTGGCCATAATAACATCTGAGGAAGACACCGGTTTGGTTTCTTCTAATATCGTGGTCCAGTGTTCAATTGACAATTTGGACCAGTCACGTACTTTGGAATAGATGGGTGTCATATGTGAGACCATGTAGGGCGGTGCCCAGGTAAAAGGTATAAGGAAGTGATCTGACCATGGGACAGGGGTAGGTTTCTCTCCTTTTAGGTCCTCTATATTTGAAAAGATAGGATCTAATAGGTGCCCCCTTATGTGAGTGGGCTCACTAACTTTTTGTGTGAATTGAAAGGCTGCTAGATCCTCAATAAGTTCGGTTGCCGACATCTGTAGAGGGTCATCAAAATGGAGGTTAAAGTCCCCCAATAGTGTAAAGTTGGCCAAAGTGCTTGCCAGGTTTGCTGCCAAGTCGGGTAGAGAATTACAAAATTCCACTGAATTGAATGAAGAAGTGATTCAATTTAATTTGATCGATGCACCCCAGTTCCAGCTCATTCTAGGATTGCCATGGCTTACAGAGCATGACCCCACCATCAATTGGAGCTCCAGAACGATAGCGATGGATTCTGATTATTGTAAAGGAAATTGTTTTGGAGAAAAGGA
Source organism: Calotriton arnoldi (assembly GCA_963921515.1). NCBI lineage: Eukaryota > Metazoa > Chordata > Amphibia > Caudata > Salamandridae > Calotriton > Calotriton arnoldi. The sequence continues at coordinate 135,648 of CAWUFW010015256.1, forward strand.
AAGAACCTGTGAGAGTAATCCTGCTCACGCTTTGTGTATGGCTGGAGCATCTGTGTGTATCATTGATTCTCAGGAAATACCTCGAGAATACCAAGATTTTGAAGATGTCTTCAATGAAAAAGAAGCTGAGCAGTTGCCCCCCCATCGTGTATATGATTGTAAAATAGATCTGGAGCCTGGTTCGAATCTACCATGCAGTCGAGTCTATGCTCTAACCGAGAAGGAACATTGGCACTTGAAGGAATATTTAGACAAATACCTGGCAAACGGTTTTATACGGCCATCCCAATCTCCTGTATCGTCGCCTCTGTTTTTCGTGCCAAAGAAAGAGGGAGATTTGAGGACTTGCATCGATTATCGTGCAATTAATAAAATCACAAAGAAGAATCGCTATCCTCTCCCCCTCATTTCAGTCTTGTTAGACCAAGTCAAAGGAGCGCAAATATATACGAAGTTAGATCTGAGAGGGGCCTACCATTTAATCAGAATGAAGGAGGGCGACAAATGGAAAACAGCTTTCAGAACAAGATTCGGGCTATTCGAAAACCAGGTTATGCCGTATGGTCTGTGTAATGCCCCAGCTGCCTTTCAGCATTTTATTAACGATATTCTCAGTGAATACATAGATCAATGTGCAATTGTATACATTGATGATATTCTGATTTATTCCCCTGACAAGAGTAAACACCAAGAACAGGTGAGAGGAGTGTTGCAGAAGCTCAGGGAGAACAAACTGTTTGTAAAACTGGAAAAATGTGCATTTAATGTTTCCAAGGTGGAGTTTTTGGGATTTATCCTCTCACCAACCGGAATGAACATGGATGAGCGAAAGATAAAGGCCGTTGTTGATTGGAAGTCTCCTGCAAGTGTTAAAGAGGTTCAGAGCTTTATAGGGTTTGCAAACTTCTATAGAAGATTTATCAATGAGTTCTCACGAAAGATACTTCCTCTTACACGGTTGCTCAAAAAAGGAATTCGTTTTGAATGGACCGAAGAAGCAGAAGAAGCCTTTAAATCCTTAAAGAAAGGTTTCACTTCTGCACCTGTACTTCTACATGCTGATCCATCGGAACCATTTTACGTTGAAACTGATGCTTTAGATCAAGCGGTTGGTGGCGTGCTATCCCAAAGACACAAAGAAACAGGTCAACTACATCCAGTCGCCTACAGGTCAAGAAAACTAACACCTGCTGAAGTGAATTACACAATAACAGAGAAAGAATTGTTGGCCATCAAGGACGCCTTTAAAGAGTGGCGACACTACCTCATGGGAGCGCAGCATCAAGTAACAGTTTTCACTGATCACCGGAACCTGAAGTTCTTGAAATCAGCTAAAACCTTAACTCCAAGACAACTCAGGTGGTCACTGTATTTTGCTGAATATGACTTTGTAATCACTTACAGACCAGGGGCTCAGAATGGGAAAGCAGACGCCTTGTCCAGATTAGGAACTGACAACCAAAAGAGTCAGATAGAAGTTCAAACAATAATCCCAAGCTCAAAAATAATTTGTGCCACTACTCCATTTGATTTGAAAGAGCAAGTCACCCAAGCCATAAGTCCAGAAGCTATGCAGGATTGGATCAAGGAAGAAGCCGGAAGACAAATTCGACATCAGTTACCTTACCACAAAGGAGCCTTGTATCTACCTACCAAGAAATTACAGAATCAAGTACTGTACGAATGTCACGATAATCTTTTGGCAGGACACAAGGGAGAATCCAAGACAGAAGAATTGGTGAAGAGACATTATTGGTGGCCTCGAATGACTACAGATATAGAGCAATATGTTAAGACTTGTGAAATCTGCGCTCAGGGAAAATCAGAACGGCAGGTTCCAAAAGGGTTGTTGCAACCCATGCCTACCCCCCCTTTTCCATGGCACACAGTCACTCTAGATCTAATTGTTGACTTACCTTCCAGCCAGAGTTACAATACGATTTTGGTGGTTGTAGATGCATTTTCAAAAATGGCACACTTTATGGCACTAAAAGGGATTCCGACTGCGAAACAACTAGCTAGTCACTTCAGTACTCACATAGTTAAGCTTCACGGAATCCCCAAAATCATTATTTCGGACCGAGGTTCACAGTTCCTGTCCCATTTTTGGAAGGCCTTTGTTGAAGGTTTAGGAATTGAAGCCAGATATTCCACCAGTTATCACCCGAGACAGATGGGCAGACAGAGAGGGTGAACCAAGAATTAGAGCAGTATCTAAGGTTGTTCCTTTTGAAGCAAGATGGGGATTGGCCAGACTATTTATGGCCAGCAGAGTTTGCACACAATAATGCTAGAAATGTTTCCACAGGATATTCTCCATTTTACCTGAACTATGGTAGACACCCAAATTCCACAGTAAGACAAACTGAAATTTCAGTCCCAGCAGTAAAAGATTTAGTAACCCATTTACAAAAAGTTCATCAAACTGCTTCACAAAACTTAGAGCAGGCTAAAAAGAAGTATAAGATCTATGCAGATAAAAAGAGAAGAGAAGGCCCCCTTTTAGAAGAAGGAGATAGCGTTTGGCTAAGTACAAAGAACCTTAGACTAAAGGGTAATAGAAAGTTTCAACCTAGGTTCATAGGGCCTTACTTAGTTGAGAAAAAAATGAATCAAGTTACTTATCGGTTAAAACTGCCTACCAAGCTGAAGATCCATCCAGTCTTCCATGTTTCCTTGCTAAAAAAGGCTTCACCAGAGTTACGAAAAGACTCACCTCCAAGACCTATCCAATTAGAATCTGGAGTAGAGTTTGAAGTAAAAGAAATCCTAGATTCTAGGAAGGTTAAAGGGAAGCTGTATTATTTGGTGGACTGGAAGGGTTATGGTCCAGAAGAACGATCTTGGGAGTTTGAGTCAGATGTTCATGCTCCTAGGTTGTTAAAATCTTTTCATCAAAGATTCCCTACGAAACCAAGATTGGAAGGACCTCCTTTGTTGGGGGGTACTGTCAGACCTCTGGGTCACCTAGCACATGTAGTGTGTGCATTACTGAACAAAAGACATTGGGTTAAAAGGAGAAATCAGCCCTGGAATAATAATTGGAAGATGTTATACCGCGAGTGGAATTCCAAGATGGCCGCCGATTCCAAATCTACACTAGCGGTCTAGTTTATTTCCCCACAGGTGCCTGGAACCTTGATGAAGCTCGCGCTCAATAACGAATGCGCACTTCACCAGAGAAATTTCCAAGCTCGTACCTCAGGAAATGAGCTCCGTGTGAATTCTTCCTTTCCCTAGAGTGTCGCGTCGAGTATTCTCCCGGTTTTTGCGCCATTTAGTCCCCGTCGGGAGTAGCTCTCATCTGTCTATTTCGACAAGGTTCTTGCCGGTTGTTTTCCAGAGGCAAGGGGCGTGAGGAGGCGTTCCTATCTAAGACGTGCCTCCCTCGCAGCGGAAGATCTACAGTCTTCATTGCCTGTTAACCCGTTAGTAGCAGTTTCCAGTCACCGGCAGCCAGGAAAAGAGAGGAGAGAAGCTAAGTGACTGCACATTTCTAATAGAAAAATATAAAACAAGACTTTAAGAAAGCATGTATATATTTTGAAAGTGTTAAAAGAAGAAACTTCCCTCAAACACGTAATTTCGAATGCTGTAAAAAAACAGAGAAAGATGTTAAGTTTCTATCAGTAGTATTAGCTGTACAGATAAGGATAGATATATATAGTTACATAGGAATCTAAAAGAAGGAAGAAAGAAAACAATACATTGTGAAGAATCAATAAGTAAAAGGTTACAGACAGGAAAGTAGGTAAGACATTACAGGTTAATCATATAGTTAGAGTAATATAGACTAGGAAACATAGTAATAATTGTGTTGCTTGACAGGGTTAACCTACTGAGTACTATTTTCAATAATAGAAGAAAGAAGAGAATATTGCAAAAGAATAATAAAGAAGAGAAGCTAAATACTTGGAACGTTAGGTACGTAGTTGAGCAAGGAAAGGAATTTAGATTAGCTTAGAGCAGAATAGGAAGTACAGTAATATCTGTGTTTAGTGTCCTCAGGACTTCTCGGAATTTCAGTCTGCAGGACGGACGAAAACCAAGAGAAGCTGAAAGAACAGTTCCAGGACCAGTCTCTTCTGTTGTTTGTTATTTTATCCACTCCCCCTTCCCCCTTGGGTGTCTTTTGGAGTCTAGATCATTATCGGACTCTGGAGAATCCTTGAGAGGGAGTTGGGAACTAGCATCTTCTGTTCCTGTGCAAGTTCATGGTAAGATCTCTCTGTTGGTCTTGACACTCAACCTGAAGTTCCTATAGGATAGCATCCCAGTTTACAACTATTGGGATCTTGCAGCGGCCTCAGATATCCTCAGTGTGCAATGCCACGCTCTCTGCCCTGGCCCATACTATCAGTGAGTGTCTCCAGGCTATAGAAGTAGGGGGGTCGGACGACTTTCACCTTTTCGTGATCAGGAGTTTGGCTACTATCATGCCTAGGTCCAGAAAGCGAGAGGTAACTTTCTCACGTTTGAATCTTGGATAAAGATGCAGCAGACACTCCTCCCAAGTGTGTGACAGGTTGCGACCAGTGCAGGCAGCTAGGGCAGTACCAACCAAGCGCCAGTATACACTCAGGGTGGGGCAAGTGTGCATCCGGGACAGGTGGTGCCTGTTAGTGAAAGAATCTATTTATTTTGGCAGGGGTGAGGTATGCCCGAATGATGTAATGCTGGATGAGGCCGAAATTAGCATTATGAGGAATATATGTGGGACTGCTCAGTATCTCGGTCCATTCCTTGTTGATGAAGGGGTGATGTCTGTCTGTACCCCAATGTTGCCTCAGGGGTGTCAATGTCACTCCATGTGTTGACATAATGAAGGAGCAAACCATTTGGTGAGATGCCTTCCCCTTCCCATGACATGTAGGTACTGGATGGTTAAGTGTGTTGTGTGCTCGGTCATCATGTCTCCCCACCTATCACCCAGGGCTGCAAGCAAGGAGTTGTACAATAGGAATTGGCCAGGAGGTAGGCCATTGATTTCAGTCAACGTGTCATATAGCACCAGGGTGCTGTCTTGATATAAGTCACCCAGTGTGTGAAGCCCTGCCTCTGACCAGGTCATCAATTCAGCAGATGAGGTCACAGAGCTCCTGTGGCGTGCCCTGTAGAGGTAGCGCTGGTGCATATGGCACTGTTGATTGCGTAATAAATATATATATACTTCTGCGATAACATCGGTATACAACCCTCAAGAGCAAAGGTTCTGGTATCCTACGGTTTGTGCAGGGTGTAATATCCGTAGTATGGACCCGGTTGACCAAGGTGGGGAAAGGGCAGTGGTGTCATGTAGTTGAAGTCCCTTCACCCATTTGGCCACACACTCTAGATGTGAAGCAAGATATTATTGCTCCATGTTCGGCACCACCGACTTAATATGTCAATTGGCAGGTAAAGTTTAGTGAGGGCTACATGACATCAGGAATTATTCCTTTTTAATTTTTTTTTGTTTGATTTTACCAAGAGTCAGAACAGTCAATACAGTCACTTACTTATACAAAATATAACAAAACAAGGGAATGAAATGGGGAAAAAGGAGAGATGGGATTGTAGATTATCCTAAGATATACAAGAATGAGACTACAATCATATAGTAAAGTAAATGGCTAGGACCAATGCGACCATATTTCTCCCACTTTTTTGACTGATCGAAGACCCCGAGCTTTTGCAATTGCAGTTTCACATTCATAGATGTGGTGGAACAATGTCCAGAATTCAAACACCTTAGGCGGTGTAGGATCAATCAATGCCTTGGCGACACATAAACGACACATACACCTTTTGATAAAACATTGAAAATTGTTCCATAACCGATTAAGAATTTGTGTATACTACACCACTTTCCCCAATAATCCGATGTACAGTATTGTTCGCTCTTCTATCAGAGATCTGGTGAGCCAGCAGACGCCCCACTTTTTCCCCATACTTATATTGGAAAGCCCTGTTTTTCTGATAACTGGCAGCCACCTTCTCCATTAACCCCCTTTTGAGCATTTGTCGTCTCTCAATTAGCTTTAGATATAGTGACTGCTCCTTCAGGGCCTTTAAAAGAATTGCCTGAGAATATTTTTTTTCCAAATCCAAACACACCTGCCGAACTTGGGCCTCTTCTTCCTGTTTACCCCTATTCTGTGTCAAAATCAACCAAAGCGTCCTCCCGTAAATGTTTCATGCAATTCCAAACAGTTGCGACTGAAGCTGTGCCTTTATTGCGTAGTATATATTCTAGAAGAAGGTGCTTCATATATCCCCGATATTCCATACCAGCAAGCAGGTTTCGAGAAAATGTAAATGGTAGTCTACCATCCCTTCCCTCTACTGACCTAGGCTGCATATTGAATATAATGGGGTTGAGGTCTGAGTTAATATTTAGACAAATTTTGATAGATGCCCCTTCCAACAGCTGTCCTTGCACCAAAATCAGATCTATGTGAGAATACTGTCTGTGAGGTGCAGAGTAATGAGTATAACCCGGTATCAAAGGGAACAAAGTTGTCCATACGTCAACTAAACAATGCAATCTCATTATTTCCATAATAGATCCCCGTGTTTTGGCCATTCTAATACTAGTTTCCAGGCCAATCCAACAGTTCCAAATTTAAGTAATCGAAGACCGCAGGATCGTCCAACTTAGGGCCATACACCACACAAATGGTATATATCTGCATATTAATGACAAGCTTTGCTATGGCCTGTCTGCCCCTACTATCAGAAGCAGTTCTCAGAATCCTAGCAACTAGCTTCTTAGCTTTCATTATGGCAACCCCCAGTGTAGACACTGTTTGAGAAGTGCATATAAGCGTTTCATACCCCAATTGCTTCAATACTTGCTGATCTTTAAATGCCAAATGAGTTTCAGTTACCCCTACAATCTGTGGCTTGTACGCTGCTAGTTCCTCACGTATTAGTTGTCGCTTCCTCACCTGATTTAAGCCTGCCACATTCCACCACATTAATTTTAAACTAGTCTTTGATTAATCAGACTGTCAGGCCTTGTAACATAACCACCATCTCAGACTGCCACCCTCCCTCCTCTCTTATGTTGTATACTAAATACAATTTCCAATTATTCTGACTCTTAAAACAACCCCAACCCCACTACCCCATACCATGTAATTCACATACCATTTGACACAGCCACCCACCAAAAAACCCCAAAAAAACCAAATCCCATCCAACCCAGCCTGTGACTACACCCACCTTTGCTGTCAGCTGCTTTGACAGCCCTTTGGGAGCGCTGTGCAGACTGCCCCCCATCCCCCCTACCAGCATCACATCAACATCACTCAAACTAATACTTTAGTAAACTACCCCTCAATGTTAGAGCTAATCATGCCCATGACTTCTTAGCACAACCCCCCACTCCAGTTAGATATTCATATTAGGGGTAAGAGGAAGGCTGCGAAGTCCCTTGCTGCCATTGACTGAGAGCTTGTGAGACTTCAAGTTCCGTATGGAAAACCCATGGCTGTCTTTCAATCGTGCTGGCTCCTGTAAGAACACCTGTGCCCCAGCAGCTTTTAATGGATCCATTAGCTGATGCAGCTTCCAGCGCTTATCTATTGTAGTCTTACAGAGATCCGAATGAACAAACGTGGACAAGGAATCAACTGATAGTGGGGATGTTGGGCGAGCTTTAAAATAAATCACCTGCCTCAAGAGAAAATTCCCAACATAATTGAGAATAGGGCGAGGATGCCGGCGCTTAGAGTTCACTGCTTGCTTGGTAAACAAAGAAAGCCTATGAGCTCGCTGAATTTGAGAATCCATATCCCAATCTGCCAGATCCGGAAGAGCTTTCTGCAGTAGACTGACGACAACGGCCCGGGGGTCATTGCCTTCCTTTCCTTCTGCTATACCGAATAGCCTGAGGTTATTCCCATGTTGCCTGTTCTCCAGATCCTCGATTTTACTTTGAACATACGTGAGTTGGTGCTCATGCTCTGTGATTGCCTTTACTGTTGCTGTACCGACTTCCTCTGCTCCTGCTACTCGTTGTTGTAGCTCAGCCATATCAAGAGTTAAGCTAGCCATTTTCCTGGTTACTTCCGTTAAAGCTTGCTGCATGGTCATATTATCCTCTTTAGCTTGGGCATAATGCTCCAATGCCTCGGCTCTTTGAATCTGTAAAAACTGAAGGATAGTTGATAATGAAGGCTCCTTTGCATCCAATACATCCTCCTTATCAGTCTGTTTCTCCCCATCTGCTGCTAAAGTTGCAGGAGGGGTACCATGGAGAGATGAACAGCTTGAAGGATCCAAGGGACCCTCAGCCACATATCCGAGTCGAATTGCAGGGCTCAGAGTTACGCGAGCATTAGAGCTAGTGTCCGTTAGTGGTTGCGACTCATTCCCTAATGGCATGAGTGGGATTGGAGGGCCGGCCCACTTTTTGATAGCTTTGAGATCAAGGCCTTCACCTCTCCCTTAGAGGTAACCCACTTTCGAAGGGGGCTTTCCTTAGGCCCCCACGTGGAGCATAGAGCTAAAGAGCTGGAGTCATGACAGCGAGCTTCCTGGGATTTCCTAGAGCCATGGCAGACTTTCCCAATCTTTGCTTTGACCTGCCGCTTCTCAGGGAGCCCCTCCTTCTCTACGACCTCACCCTCCCATGGTAGGGAGCCCTGGGATGTCACCCTAAGAAGATCCTGCAATGTCTTTTGTCCGATTATATCACCAAGCATGGCCTCTGATATAGACTCCAAGCTTTCACTGTGACACTGTGTTCCACTTATACAGCTTGCATCCATACAGCAATTTAACTCGCCAAACCCCAAGCTTTCTGTGCCTTCCATGCATGTCTGTGAGTCAGCAGGTTCTAAGCCCGCTTTAGCCTATCTACCTAAATTTTGCACTTCCTTCAATCCAACCCCCTCTACCTGGTCCAAAGAGCCCAACAGCTTGCAGGGCACAGAGACTACCAGGATAGGGGGATTACCGTCATCCACAGCCATAGAAGACCCCATTGGAGGAGTTAGAGCATTCTCATTATTATTCACAACACCCAGCTTAGAGTTAGAGTTTACACAGGTCATTTGAGAGAAGTCTTTACCTTGTAAAGAATCAGCCTCCGCTGATACTGTCTGCTGAGAAAGAGAGTGGAGCTCCAATCCTGCAGCTCCATTTACCTCTTGCAAAGCACTCAAAAGTACACCCACCAATGAGGATTCTGTGATTCCCATATTGCCAGCATGTAGGAGATCACTCGCGCCACTTGATTGAAGTACCTTTAATATGGGGCATCCGACCCATGTGCCAGTAGCTTTCTGCTTTGGATAATGGCGGCTCCCCGTTTCTCCATCTTCGGTGCTTTCCGCTATTGTTAGAAGCTCGGTGGCCGTGGAGGTTCCAATGCCAAGACCCCCTCGGCCGTCACGCTGCACGTTCACCCGAGGATGGACCAAGGCCGGTTTCAGCTTCCCCCGGTCCATAGAGGTGCAGATAATGTGAGGGCAGACGCCGCAAAGGGAGAAGCAGTTCAGCCAGTGAGGCTGTGCCAGCAGAAGTCGGCCCTGCTCTGGACCAAACAGCAACCACTGCATGCAAGATTAGTGCCCCCTCCTGCCCAGTGCTGAGGGCTGTGGTAAGTACAAGCACTACCGCAAGGGTAGAAGTGCCAGTCTGAAGAATGCTGGATGTGAGAGGCAGCATTATGGGAGCATTGTGGGTGCGGTCTCAGCCTGTGCTCCTCGAATCGGGATCAACCCGCCATCTTCCTTTCCCTACGCACCCCCCATTTTAACATTGGGAATTATTCCATATAAAATCTCTCATTGTCAGCTCAAAGACACAGAAAAAGGAGGCTGATATATATAGGTGCAGGTTGGTAAAACAATACAATAACCTAGGAAGAACCACCATTTTCAGTAGAGCTATCCTGCCCATAACTGATAGTGGAAGCGTGCGACAGAAAGACACCTGGGACCGGAGAGCAGTGACCGCCCTCCCCAAATTGCCAACTCGCAAATCTGCCTGCCGATGGTACACTCTTATGCCTAAATAGCGGAAAGTGTCGGGTTGCCACTTGATTGCACTGCTGTTGATAGTAGGAGCAGGATCCGGGCACCCTGAAGGATAAAGACATGACTTACTCCAGTTAACTCTTAGTCCGTAGAGGCCTGCAAAGTCGTAGAGTATCTGGGCCAGGGTGGGTGGTACTCAACGTGCATCCCTAAGGTGTACAATATATCGTCTGCGCATAGCGAGGCAACATGCACGCAGTCCCCCAGGGAGTTCCCCAATATCCACCTCGTTCACGGATGACAGCTGCTAGAGGCTCTGCGGCCAGGGACAAAAGAAATGGAGACAGCAGACATCCCTGTTGAGTTCCATGACACACTGAGATGGGGGCATAAATATAAGGGCCAGTTTTTACCCTGGCCGATGGCATTGTGTAGAGCAAGCAAGTCCAGCAAAGGAAACTGCCCTTGATGCCATATTAGGCCAGAGTGGAAAAGAGGAAGTCCCACTCCAGGGAATGGAAAGCTTTTTTGAGATCGAAAACACAGACACCCAGCATGCGGCCATATTAGGGGGTAGTAGGCTGAGCCCCTAAAAAAGTGTCTAAGGTTTAGTGATGTGCTACAAGATGGAACAAAACTATTCTGGTTTGAGTGGGCCAGGGAAGGTACCACTGGCGCCAAGCATTGAGCAAGCACCTTAGCCAGGATCTTATAATCTGTATTCAAAAGGGCCGATGGGCGATATGAACCCAGGTTAGTGGGGTCCCTGCCCAGCTTAGGGAGTGAAACTCGTGCTGATGTGGGACCAATGTGTGTGTACGTCTTGAAGAACTCAGAGGGTAGGCCATCTGGCCCAGGGGTCTTATTCGACACTAGAGCTCTGATAGCTTCACGGATCTCAAAAAGCATGATTGCTCCACTGGCAATGGTCCTGAGACAATTGCATGGCATTTCATGGTGGTGGGGTGCTGTAGGGAGGGGGCCCACTGTATTCATTGGGTGGTGCTGCTCTCCACTCTCAGTCAGTGTTTTCCCCCTCCTCTCCCTTGTGAAGCTGTGCCCTCCGCACAGGTCCTGTGGTCAGATCAGACCTAGACTGTGCCTTGACTGGGCCCGCCCCTCTCAGTAACTAAGGGGCAACCAGGTCAGTCTTAGCTGCCTATATGCCTTATCAGTATACAAATGCATTAAACCAGCATGAAATGCTTGCTCTAATTAACCATTCAGTTAGGTTGTATCAACGTCTGATGCAGTATATAATGCGTACATTAACTACTGCCCAGCAAGGGCTCTTCAAACTTGGCAGGAGCAATTAGCAGTGCCTGCAATTTATCCAGTTACCTTTAATGCCAAAATGGGTAAAATCCCTACCAAACGTGATGAAATTCCATTTTGGGTTGCACAAAAAACAAATCAGCTTGAAGAAATATTTCCTCATACAGGACCCCAAGATACATTTCAAATTCTCACTATGTGTCTTCCACTTGGTATGGTTCCCCCTGTTGAGACGTGTAATACATGGGGTACTGTATTTGCTACCATTTACACCATTACTCATGGTACTCATTCAATTACAGTTTTACCTGAAGTTCTTAAACAGATTCAAGCTGAACATGGAGCAGCCTCTGCCCTGGATTTGGTGATGAAACTCACTGGCAAGTTTGCCACTGTGTCCTCAAATATTTACAGTAATATCAAAGGGGAGGCAGCTTCTTTGGCAATACGCCACCAGCTCGCTTTAGTTCCCGCTGTAGATCAGGAACACGAGCTACCTACAATAATTTCTGAAACCTGTACATCTATAAGTCATGACATTTTGGGAACCAGGCATAATAAGCCGCAACTTAAAGGCAAATCTGATGCCTATACTACCAAGCAGACAACTGAGTCTTCTAAAAAGCACTGGTATAAAAATAAACTAAAACTAAAACATGGACTAGATCTCCACAACCGGAGTCTTCCAAAAATGTTTGCAATCTACGTAACCGTGATACACCTAAACAGCCTGATTGGTATCAGTATTCTGATACATGTCCTTCTCGTTCCTTGCAGGACTCTACAGACAAGTGATCAGAGAGAGGGGGACGAGGAGACCGCAGACAGGAAGAGTATGTGAAACCAAAAATGGATTTACAGCACTTCTCTGTTACAATCTACGTAACTGTGATACACCTAAATAGCCTGATCGGTATCAGTATTCTGATACATGTCCATGTCAACTCTGTACAGGTTGAAACTCCAGATCAGCGGATAAGCCCTTTTTGATAGACTTTGATTTGGACATACAAATGGATGGTGACATACCGTCTACTATTAAAGAAATATTCTGACAGTTTTTTCTGTATTTCACTGTTCAGCTGCACTTGCCTGGAAAATTCCACTGTGGGCGTGTTTTATGTCAGTTACGAAATGTACATAATGTATCTTTATGCTTTTCGATTTCAGTCCTCTCTGCAGCACTCCTAGCGACTGGGCAGACCGGGCTCCGCTCTGAGTGTATATTAATAAACAGATATTGGTTTGTATTCTCTACTGCCTGACCGACTCTTCATGTGGCATGGAAGGCTGGGAGGTGGTCATTAGTGACCCGATTGGCCCTAAACAGGTCACTTCCTTCAGTTGGCGCCCGAACAGGGACTCCTTCGGGTGATTGATCCATCCCCTTTCCGCAGACAGGGGGGAGGTCGAGGACATCGTCGGGTCGGACTGACGGTTCAGGGATCCCTGCACGAAGAGTTTCTATTGCTCACAGCTGCCCCTTCTGTCCTGCCGGACGGTGCCTCGCCCGGGGTCATCCCGACTGGAGTCCTGAACGGCGAAACCCTTGGATCTGACCGTTTGGTCTGAAGAGTCGGCAGTGGAGAACTCATTTGTTTTTGCTACTGATATCAGGTGAGTTTGTTTTGGTTCTTTGTGGATATGGTACTGTTTGGGTTTGAGTTTGGTACGATCTAAGGACTGTTTTCATGAAAAGTACTTGCAACTACTTTGCCAGGTAAAAACAACAAACTTGTTTTCCTTTTCAAAATGCCTGGTTTTAGCAAAGTTTGGAATTTGTGTTGTCGTTGTTGTTCTGCAGATGCTCAATTGGAAGAAGCTCAACCTGCGCCTCCTGAAGGCAGCCCTAATTTTGATATGTAGGTGAAACATGGCCTTGGCCCTATTATGTTTAGTACATTATGGCACAAATATATGAGGGACAATGCCGAGTTGCAGTGGCCGTTGACGGGCCCTTTTGATGAACAAAAGATCGGGTTTTTACAGGAACAGTTGTTTAAGAGATAGAGTAGGCAGTCGATGTTTGATTCTCTTCGAACTTGGCAGAAGGAGGCTAGACAGAGACGGTTAAAGATGAAAAGAGATGCACGGAAGGAGAAAATGCAAACAGAAAGCTCTAGCATATGATAAAGAAAAACATGCGGCAGGGGTTGAATGTGAAGATAGGAGATTTTGATTACACATTGATGAATCTTTTTTGGCTAAAGAGGAAAATGATACTTTTGTGGAGGAGCTGTTAGACACTTGACCTCCGCCTCCTTATGCCCCGCAGAGGATATATCCCACTGTTCCCTTACAGCCACAGCAGCCTGTTTCATCTGCTTCCGCTGTTTCTGTATCTATGGCTGTTTTGACGGCTTTGGCTACAGCACCTCCTGCTCCTTCTTTGTCCTCGCCATCTTTGACAACTGTGACTCCTAGTACATCTACTGTTTTAACTCCTGTATCTTCTGTTCTTTCTCCTCTGGTGCAAGCGCCAGCAACGATTGTACCTGTTACTTCTGTTGCTTCTCCTTCTATGGTATTTCATCCTCCGATACCTTTGAATGCTGAGACTCCAGTACGTGGGTTCGAGGACAGAGATTGGATGAAATTCAGGGAACGGATTGGTCCATTTGTGCGTTCTGGAGTAGGGGAGGATGAGAAGGAGGTGTTAGCCCAAAAGGCTATGAATTGGGCTAGTAATCCAGTTTATAGTGCTGAAGATACTTGGCAGGCTGTGTGTGAATTTGAGCCTTTTCAACAACAGCATGTTCTCCAGTATATGTCTGCTACATTGATCAATCTCTGGCACAAAAATATTAAAATTGAGGCTCCACAAGTGTTATTTGATATTAAAGATCGTGTTCATATTGCTGATTTAGCCCCAGGACAGGTGCTCGCAAATATTAATACCATAGTTTCCTATCGAGTTCGGTTGTTTGAAAAGAGTCCCACTACAATTGCTCAGTTCCCTCTGCGTGAGATTCATCCAATATATCATCCTGAAATTCCAGAGTTAACGGATCAGCTTGGTAATGTCACTAGAGCAGCCGTAGCTGCTCATTTCCAGGAGCAATTGGTTTATACTCCGTGGAAAAGGAGCGAGGTTTTGGCCCTTAAGGCTACCCTGCCCAACCCTAGAAAAAATCCCACAGCTTATTATAAGGAATTAACAGAGGCTGATTCCTCTTCTGTAATGACTCTTGCTGATATTGAAATGTCTTTTGGTCTTCTTGTTCCGGTTGACATTTGGCAACAGGTTCATACTCAAGACCATGTTGCAAAATTGGGTTGTACATGGGATGTGATTAAAGGATGGGATCAGGAAAGAAAACCTGGAGATAAGCCCCGTGCAGAGATACTTGCTTTGCCTGGTCATATTATTTCTTACATGCACACTCTTATTCCACCTAAGAAGGTTAGTTGGGATAGGTTGATGGCTTGTCAACAGAAGAAGGATGAGAGTGTGTCCGACTTCTTTACTCGGTTCGAAGATACATTTCTGGATTACAGTGGGCAGGATATGTCCACTGAAGGGGGAGTCCGTTTGTTTGTGGACAGGTTTGTTACTAATCTTCTTCCTGAGATAATGACTCATTTGCAAGCGTCTGAAAGTACTTGGTCTACGTCTTAACCCTCTGTCATTTTGAATATGGCCCAATATTATGAACATTGCGACCAGGAAGAGAAAGATAAGACTGATAAGAAACATAAAGATTTAAAGACGAAGGTGATGTTGCAGCAAGCCTTTAGGGGTAATAATAGGGTACGAGGTGGTCCTTCCAGACAGCTTCCACATACCAGCAGGCAGCCGTCCACGACACCATTAGGGCCACTAGTGTGCGTATTGTGAGGAGGAAGGTCATTGGGGTAGCCAGTGCCCTGTGTTTTACAGAAGGTTGCGTCTCCTAGAGGGCGAGGTTCCGGTGGAAGAGGTCGTGGAACTGATAGAGCTCAGAATGCTGTGGTTTCACAGGGTCGCTCTGATAATAATTATTTTTATGACCCCAGGGACAGACAGTATAATCATGATGATTACGATATGGATGAGGTGACAGGTATGTCTTATAGCTAGGACAGCCAGGGACAGGGTGAAGGACCAGTTCAGAAACCTGTAGATTAGCCTGGTCCTTATGTCACAGCGGATTTGCAAGACTAAACTAAGGAATTTTTGGTGGATACAGGTGCGACAAAGAGTTCTGTTTCTCGACATATGGTCCCCGGGGCGGCCCTGTCTGGCCACAATAATGTTTTGGTAGGTTTTTCAGGTATACTGGTTGTCAGCCCAATCTCACCCCCCTTGCATTGACTGTTGGTCCTTTCACTGTGGAATCTCCGTTTTTGTTGACATTCAAGTGTGGATAAAATTTGGATTTGTTGAAGAAGTTGCATGCTACTATCTATTGTTCTCCTGCGGGTGTCTATATTACTATGGGTCCAGATGTGAGCACTAAATAGTGTTTGTCCCAGGATGCGCCCCTCCCAGTTGAATTTGCTGAAGTACTACCCACTTTATGGGCTACAGGTGACACGAATGTAGGGCTGTTGCATATACCACCAGCTTCTATACAGGTTAAAGATCATGCTGTTTTGCCTCACATCCCTCAGTATAAGATACCGCAGGCAGGAGAACGGGCTCTTCTTCAGATTATTCAGGATTTGATACAGAAGGGAGCAGTTGAAGAAAAGTCTGCCAACATTTGTAAGAGTCCTATTCTTCCGATTCTTAAAAGGACACCCTCAGGCTCTTCTGAACATACTGATGATGTTTATCGTTTTGTAATTGATTTGTGTGAGGTTAATAAAATAGTAGTTCCACAGTTCCCGGTAGTTCCCGATATTACTACGCTTTTGACGATGATTCCTTCTACTGCTCAATTCTTTTCTGTTATTGACTTGAAAAATGCCTTCTTTAGTACTCCTATCCATCCTGACAGTAGGTATTTGTTTGGGTTCACACTGGCTGGTAGAAGCTTTAGATTCTATCGCGCTCCTCAGGGTTATACAGAGAGTCCTAGTATTTATTGTCAGGCATTAAAAAGTCAGTTGGATTCACTATCTCTTCCTCCAGGTAATGTATTAGTTCAGTATGTCGATGACCTAGTCATTGCTTCTGATACCGAACAAAGTTGCAAAGACAGCACAGTGAAATTCTTACTGCATTTGGCCCACCATGAACATAAAGTTTCCCTTTCCAAATTTTAGTATTATCGATAGGAGGTCACCAATTTAGGTCACCTGCTGTCGAAGGAGGGTAGGGGGTTGACCCCTGAGCGCATTAGTACCATTGTTAAAATGCCCGTTCCACAAACTCAAAAAGATGTGCATGCGTTTATAGGTATCACTTCCTACTGTCACCAGTGGATACCTAATTACTCATTACTGATCAAACCTTTGCTTGCATTAACAATGAAAGCAGTGCATTAGCCTTTCCCTTGGAAGCCTGAATGCCAGCAGTCTTTTGAGCAATTGAAAACTGTGCTTTGTTTGGCTCCAGTGCTTGGCACACCTAACTATAGTAAATCATTTGTGCTCTATGTCCACAAGATGGCTGGTTGCACACTTTCTGTCTTAACACAAAAGTTTGGGGATAAGCAAAAGCTGTGTGCTTATTTTTCTGCTGTGCTTAATCCTGTCTCAAGGGCCCTCCTGAGTTGTCTGAGAGCGGTCGTGGCTGTGGCCACTTCGATCAGACATTCGACTGGACTCGTACTTGATACTGACCTCACAGTTATGGTACCCCATGCTGTGGATACCCTTTAGAATAAGACAAAGACACAGCACCTCACCAGTGCACATCTTACTGGCTACGAATTGACATTGTTTGCTAAGCATATTACGATTAAGAGATGTGCTACTCTGAACCCAGCCACGTTACAACCCTCCCTTCTGAGAATGATGCAGTCAACAAACATGATTGTATCTTCCGGATGGAAGAAGATACGAAGGGACGGGTAGACCTGACAGATGTTCCCTTATCTGACCCCCAAGGAGAACTATATGTCAATGGCTCTTGTTTTAAATTACCAGATGGCACCACCTTTGCAGCTTATGCTATTACTAAGTTGCGCACGGTGGTAGAGACACCATGGGTCCCTTATCAGTCGGTCCAAGCTGCTGAGCTCCATTCCCTTATTCGAGCTTGTGAACTGAGTGAAGGGCTGGTTGTCAATATTTATACTGACAGCCAGTACGCATTTGGGGTTGCCCATAATTTTGGCCGGCTTTGGGCAGAGAGAGGGTTTCTTACTTCTCATGGCACCAAGATTCAGCATGGGCACCTCATATTGAGGCTTTTGTCGCTTTAACGCTCCCCAGGAAATTGGCCATAATTAAGTGTAGTGCCCACAGGAAGGTTACAGATGATGTGGGTAGAGGAAATGCTTTTGCAGATCAGGCAGCTAAGAAAACGGCCTGAACAAAGATGAGACACATATACGTAGCAGGTCCAGCTAGGTGGGTTCCCAAAGTTGCTATGTTTTAAAATACCCTTGAGAGTGTAAAGGAGATACAAAGTGAAGCCACAATAGAAGAATTAGCAGTATGGCAGGACAGTACAGCACAGTTGAACGAGGAAGGATGTTGGATCGATAAATCAGGGAAACAGAGGTGGATGTTGCCTTATGCATATGTTCTTCCCGTGGTTACTATGGCACATGGTTCAGCTCATATTAGTGCAAAAGGCATTTGTAAATTGTTAGTCCCTGTATGGCAGAATGACAATATTTACAGGACAGCTGCGCATTTAGTAAAGTATTGTATGGTTTGCATGATGCATAATCCAGGGAAGGGTACCCTGACACCACCTGGTAATTTTGCACCACCCACTTTTCCTTTTGAAGTCCTCCAAATGGATTATATAGAATTATAGAGATGTAACAATCTTAAGTATGTTTTGGTGGTTGTATGTGCATTCAGCAAATGTGTTGAGGCTTACCCCACTAAAGATAACACAGCCATTACGACTGCGAAGGTACTCCTTAAGGAGTTATATCTTCGTTTCGGCTTGCCCCGAATTATCTGGAGTGGCAACGGAAGTCATTTTAATGCAAAAGTGATTGAATTGATTTGTGACGGTCTACATATAAAGCAAAACTTTCATGCTACCAATCATCCACAGTCAGCGGGTTTGGTTGAGAAGTACAATAGTACTCTCAAACTGAAACTGGCAAAAATCCAGGAGACAACAGGGTTAAAGTGGCCAGATGCTTTACCATAAGCTCTTTTGTCAACAAGAACAACAGCTCATTCTAGGACAGGATTGTCTCCTTACAAGGTCGTGTTTGGGCACCCGGCAAATGTCTGGGGCGTCCCACGTCCCCGTAAGTACTCTGATATTGAGTATCCTGTGTTGCTTGATTACCTTGGACAGTTAACAAAACGTTTACATTCTATTCACCAACAGGTGCAGGAGTCCCTACCTTCTACACCAGAGGTACCCGGCCACGACATCCAGCCTAGTGATTATATCCTACTTCGTAACTTCCAGAGAAAGAAAAATTTGGAACCATGCTGGAAAGGTCCTGAGCAGGTTTTGTTGGTGAAACGAACGGCTGTAAAGGTTGCTGGCCAAATGAACTGGGTACACGCTACCCACTGTTAGAGGATTCCTCTGCCGTTAGCATAAGATCAGTGGGTCAAAGATGGTGTAGGGGAAACAGAGTGCGAACAGGTGCCCAGGTTCGTTCCTTTCAGCAACGCCCAGTTAACTTGGACGCAAATGGATAAGGAAAACAAGGATGCTTTAAATGAGGCTGGTCCCCCAGAAATACGAGCTATCCAAGAGCCTCCTTTGTTCATTCATCACACGGTGCCTGGGACTACCAGGTACAATAGGCGCCCTCGGCTGAGGGATACTGAGTCTAAGGAGAAAAAAGATTAGGAATGGACTGCGTAAGGTAGCCAGTACTGAGTTACAGTACCAACGGAATTAACAGAAACTAGTGGAGAATTTTCTGTTTACTTTATCTTAGTTGTTTGAACATTAGTTAGGGAAGACTGAAGTATACCTTGAAGGTATACCTTCTGGATCGATGTGGGATACATTGAAAGAGCTTAGGACAGAGCAAGCTGCACCGCCGGTGCTCAAGAGCACCAAGTTATTGATGGACAATAGGAGCCTGTACCATTGAGGCTCTGACGGACACTGGGAACTTGCACATCATTTTGCATTTTGGCCCCTTTTTATTATATGTTATGCATCCCTTTGGGAGAAAGGTTGCTGAGGAAGAGCAACCAATGGTTCTTGTCACCCAGCATGATAGGTGTGGACACGAAAAAGGAAAATACCATGTGTGGTTCTGTTGGTTTTGCTGATAATAATATTGTGTGGAGTGTCATGGGTCTTAGAAAATAATCAAACTATGCCTCTGCGCAATAAGGGTAAGGTTATCTCCCTGAAAAGAAATAAAAGAACAGCCCGAGTAATGTATTTCTAGAAACACACAAGAGATTCTTCGGAGAACGGACAGCTTGTTACCCCACTGAATCTGTCACTAGCTTATGGACTGCATATCCATTGTCACTTGTAAATTATACGTATACTCGCCCATCGCAATTTACAGAAGTGAAGGGAGTTTTTGGTTTCGGCTATCCAGGACCTTGTCTATATTATAGAAAACCACTGGGAATTGGTTATCCAGGATGTGATAACAATACATATTGCGATAATTTTTATATGGAAGAACAGAATGTTACATTGGCGGGTTGGCACTATAAGGAATTGATCGTTACCCGGGAAGCTGGTTATTATCCTGCTTGTTGCCCTATTTTGAATAGTACTGACACTTCTTTGTATATCAACTGTTCTGGAATAGTGATATATAAAAATACAATCCCCTAGTGAACGATAAGGATCCGAACACTTTTGGAATGAATTCTAGATATGCAGCAGTGGACTATGAGGGGCCGATCTATGCACACCCAGGGTTTTACTTCTTGTCGGTACATACTCCAACGTCCATAATGGTACAGAAGACGTAGCTCTTGGGATGGTATTGCCTTTGGGTGTGCCCTGTAAATATGCTAAGCCTAATGTACGCTGGGTTAAAAGAACTCTCACAAAAGAATTCTAAGAGGGAGTGACCGATATAGAGGTCAATAACTATAGTAACAGGATTACTTTTGGATATATCCTTTCTTCCATTTTCACATTAGGTGGCACTTCCATGGCCAGGGGTGAGAAAGCTAGAGAATATTTCGGATGCAAGCTGCAAATTCTGTCTAATACCACAGTAGCAGCTTTTCGTGACATCACCACTCAGTTGGAGAGTATGCGAATATATTCAGAACAGACCAGATATGCAGTTGATTTTAATTTAGCTAAGAGTGGTGGTGTATGCGCAGTAGTTGGCAACCAGTGCGTAGTCAGGATCAAAAATATGGAGAAGAATATTACTAAACACATCTTAGAAATCCTTGAGGACGTCAAAGGAATGGAAAGTGGGAATTGGAGTTGGTCCCTTTTTGGAAGTTGGGGCTGGGTTCTCAAAAAAGTCATTTATTTCATAGTGGTATTGGTTCTTTGCTGTATTCTTGTTCAGTGTCTTCCCTTTTGTTGTTCTTATTGTACTACCCTTCTTATGCCCAAAAAGAAAATATCAATTCATGACACAAATGCCAGAATCATCATCCAGAAAGATATTGAGGATATCATGAATATAGATGAGGGCATTTTTGAGAATTCTTCCCTCCTCACTGTTTCACTTCCTGATGTTGATGACATGGAATGCTCCTAATTGTTCATCGTTGTGATTTTATTATCGTTTGAGGTTTGTTCTGCTTGTTGCTGTTAGAAAATGTTTTAGCTCATGCTAAAAGGAGGGTCTGTTAGAATAGAAATTTTCATGTTTGCGCATTGCCCTATGTAAGTTAGCATTCGCTGCGCCATTTTCTATTTGGGCGCCATTTTAGGCTGTTCGAAACTGATCTAGTATAATTCCAAGAAACGCCTCTCTCTGAGTTTTGATTCTTCACTTGGGTTTTGTTTCAGTAATGAGCACACTGTTCATGTCAGCCCATAGCTTTCTCACTGGCTAGAGGCCCTCTTTCCCGTGTCTGGTGGCGGGCTCCAGATGGAACGACCTTGGATCATGCAACTTTGTGTAAGATAGGAGCGCTGAATCGTTTTTTCTGTATTTCACTGTTTAGCTGCACCTGCCTGAAAGATTCTACTGTGGGCGTGTTTTAGCCCAGTTACCAAATGTACATAATGTATCTTTATGCTTGTCGATTTCAGTTCTCTCTGCAGCACTCCTAGCGACTGGGCAGACCGGGCTCCGCTCTGAGTGTATATTAATAAACAGATATTGGTTTGTATTCTCTACTGCCTGACCGGCTCTTCACTTGGCATAGAAGGCTGAGAGGTGATCATTAGTGACCCGAGTGGCCCGAAAAGGGTCACTTCCTTCAGATAGGTTGGCCTTAGTCCTGCTAGCTCATAGTGCACACTCTGTACCTCAAACCTGGCAAGGTAACAAACGGATGTGCAACCTCAGAACAAGACAACCCTGACTCCCCAAGGAAATTGTGGTAACAGATCTAGAAATGTTTTGTTTGGTTACTCATGCATACCCAAAGAGATACACAAGAAATACACAACATGCAGTTTTAATATTTATGGAAGCATTGTGATTCTTGAATAAAATATGTGCATTGCATTAATCAATAGAAGGAAACAGAATAACATGATTAGCATTACAAGAATGATGAAGAAGATAAACAGTTCAACCATTTTGCTGTTACAGAATATATGCTTGCATACAAGTACTGTAATATATTGTACTCCTACCTAGTACTACCTAACCTAGTGTGCCTAGGGTGGGTGATTTACCAAATCCCTTTAGGGTGATGTAACGCCCTTGTTATCTGTGGGTAAGGGGAGGATGTAATCTCACCTTCCTTTTCCGTTTTCGTTCCTGAGGAAGATCAAGCAGCATATGCTGCAAGATAGGCTTTTGCACAGGCCCCAGTAGTATATCACAATCATGCGGGTTGGGCTAAAGACTCACCTTATATGTTACCCCATAAGGTCCAGCCTGCAGGTGCAAGCACAATATCCTATTAACAATTAAGCGAAATGCCCTGTTAGGGAGATTCTATCACAATTAGAATATTAAGGTGCTCTTAAGCCTTGTGTCTCCCCTATGAATAATCCATTATTTTCTGCGCTTAAACCTGATCATTCATTTTGTATAGTCTTTGACAATCAACATTTAAACAGCCTCACACAGATGTTTGCTGTACAAAATTCACACTTTGTTCGCCCTAAGTTGGCAGGGTATGCCCAGACGTGGGTCCCTTGCTCACTTTGCCACTGGATTCAAGATAGCCTGGCTGATGAGGGTTTTGAACCCGAAACCGGTCCCAGGATGCTTGTTTCCGGTCCAGGGAAGACATGGCTTGGCAGTTCGGGCTGGACTGTTCCCATGAGGCACAGGGTCAGACTGATTTGCATATGGCCATGTCTGAACTGGGGTGGTAGAGTGAGCTAAAGAATGATGATAGATTAAACCCAGATCAGTTGACTGGGGGTGAGTGTTTGATTTGCTCAAGCGCTCCGTCCATCATCCCCTTTGGTATCGCTTTGTTCGCCCTAAGTTGGCAGGGTATGCCCAGACGTGGGTCCCTTGCTCACTTTGCCACTGGATTCAAGATAGCCTGGCTGATGAGGGTTTTGAACCCGAAACCGGTCCCAGGATGCTTGTTTCCGGTCCAGGGAAAACATGGCTTGGCAGTTCGGGCTGGACTGTTCCCATGAGGCACAGGGTCAGACTGATTTGCATATGGCCATGTCTGAACTGGGGTGGTAGAGTGAGCTAAAGAATGATGATGGATTAAACCCAGATCAGTTGACTGGGGGTGAGTGTTTGATTTGCTCAAGCGTTCCATCCATCATCCCCTTTGGTATCGCTTTGTTCGCCCTAAGTTGGCAGGGTATGCCCAGACGTGGGTCCCTTGCTCACTTTGCCACTGGATTCAAGATAGCCTGGCTGATGAGGGTTTTAAACCCGAAACTGGTCCCAGGATGCTTGTTTCCAGTCCAGGGAAGACATGGCTTGGCAGTTCGGGCTGGACTGTTCCCATGAGGCACAGGGTCAGACTGATTTGCATATGGCCATGTCTGAACTGGGGTGGTAGAGTGAGCTAAAGAATGATGATGGATTAAACCCAGATCAGTTGACTGGGGGTGAGTGTTTGATTTGCTCAAGCGCTCTGTCCATCATCCCCTTTGGCATCGCTTTGTTCGCCCTAAGTTGGCAGGGTATGCCCAGACGTGGGTCCCTTGCTCACTTTGCCACTGGATTCAAGATAGCCTGGCTGATGAGGGTTTTGAACCCGAAACCGGTCCCAGGATGCTTGTTTCCGGTCCAGGGAAGACATGGCTTGGCAGTTCGGGCTGGACTGTTCCCATGAGGCACAGGGTCAGACTGATTTGCATATGACCATGTCTGAACTGGGGTGGTAGAGTGAGCTAAAGAATGATGATGGATTAAACCCAGATCAGTTGACTGGGGGTGAGTGTTTGATTTGCTCAAGCGCTCCGTCCATCATCCCCTTTGGTATCGCTTTGTTCGCCCTAAGTTGGCAGGGTATGCCCAGACGTGGGTCCCTTGCTCACTTTGCCACTGGATTCAAGATAGCCTGGCTGATGAGGGTTTTGAACCCGAAACCGGTCCCAGGATGCTTGTTTCCGGTCCAGGGAAGACATGGCTTGGCAGTTCGGGCTGGACTGTTCCCATGAGGCACAGGGTCAGACTGATTTGCATATGGCCATGTCTGAACTGGGGTGGTAGAGTGAGCTAAAGAATGATGATGGATTAAACCCAGATCAGTTGACTGGGGGTGAGTGTTTGATTTGCTCAAGCGCTCCGTCCATCATCCCCTTTGGTATCGCTTTGTTCGCCCTAAGTTGGCAGGGTATGCCCAGACATGGGTCCCTTGCTCACTTTGCCATTGGATTCAAGATAGCCTGGCTGATGAGGGTTATGAACCCGAAACCGGTCCCAGGATGTTTGTTTCCGGTCCAGGGAAGACATGGCTTGGCAGTTCGGGCTGGACTGTTCCCATGAGGCACAGGGTCAGACTGATTTGCATATGGCCATGTCTGAACTGGGGTGGTAGAGTGAGCTAAAGAATGATGATGGATTAAACCCAGATCAGTTGACTGGGGGTGAGTGTTTGATTTGCTCAAGCGCTCCGTCCATCATCCCCTTTGGTATCGCTTTGTTCGCCCTAAGTTGGCAGGGTATGCCCAGACGTGGGTCCCTTGCTCACTTTGCCACTGGATTCAAGATAGCCTGGCTGATGAGGGTTTTGAACCCGAAACCGGTCCCAGGATGCTTGTTTCCGGTCCAGGGAAGACATGGCTTGGCAGTTCGGGCTGGACTGTTCCCATGAGGCACAGGGTCAGACTGATTTGCATATGGCCATGTCTGAACTGGGGTGGTAGAGTGAGCTAAAGAATGATGATGGGTTAAACCCAGATCAGTTGACTGGGGGTGAGTGTTTGATTTGCTCAAGCGCTCCGTCCATCATCCCCTTTGGTATTGCTTTGTTCGCCCTAAGTTGGCAGGGTATGCCCAGACGTGGGTCCCTTGCTCACTTTGCCACTGGATTCAAGATAGCCTGGCTGATGAGGGTTTTGAACCCGAAACCGGTCCCAGGATGCTCGTTTCCGGTCCAGGGAAGACATGGCTTGGCAGTTCGGGCTGGACTGTTCCCATGAGGCACAGGGTCAGACTGATTTGCATATGGCCATGTCTGAACTGGGGTGGTAGAGTGAGCTAAAGAATGATGATGGATTAAACCCAGATCAGTTGACTGTGGGTGAGTGTTTGATTTGCTCAAGCGCTCCGTCCATCATCCCCTTTGGTATCGCTTTGTTCGCCCTAAATTGGCAGGGTATGCTCAGACGTGGGTCCCTTGCTCACTTTGCCACTGGATTCAAGATAGCCTGGCTGATGAGGGTTTTGAACCCGAAACCGGTCCCAGGATGCTTGTTTCCGGTCCAGGGAAGACATGGCTTGGCAGTTCGGGCTGGACTGTTCCCATGAGGCACAGGGTCAGACTGATTTGCATATGGCCATGTCTGAACTGGGGTGGTAGAGTGAGCTAAAGAATGATGATGGATTAAACCCAGATCAGTTGACTGGTGGTGAGTGTTTGATTTGCTCAAGCGCTCCGTCCATCACCCCCTTTGGTATCGCTCTGTTCGCCCTAAGTTGGCAGGGTATGCCCAGACGTGGGTCCCTTGCTCACTTTGCCACTGGATTCAAGATAGCCTGGCTGATGAGGGTTTTGAACCCGAAACCGGTCCCAGGATGCTTGTTTCCGGTCCAGGGAAGACATGGCTTGGCAGTTCAGGCTGGACTGTTCCCATGAGGCACAGGGTCAGACTGATTTGCATATGGCCATGTCTGAACTGGGGTGGTAGAGTGAGCTAAAGAATGATGATGGATTAAACCCAGATCAGTTGACTGGGGGTGAGTGTTTGATTTGCTCAAGCGCTCCGTCCATCATCCCCTTTGGTATTGCTTTTTCGCCCTAAGTTGGCAGGGTATGCCCAGACGTGGGTCCCTTGCTCACTTTGCCACTGGATTCAAGATAGCCTGGCTGATGAGGGTTTTGAACCCGAAACCGGTCCCAGGATGCTTGTTTCCGGTCCAGGGAAGACATGGCTTGGCAGTTCGGGCTGGACTGTTCCCATGAGGCACAGGGTCAGACTGATTTGCATATGGCCATGTCTGAACTGGGGTGGTAGAGTGAGCTAAAGAATGATGATGGATTAAACCCAGATCAGTTGACTGGGGGTGTGTGTTTGATTTGCTCAAGCGCTCCGTCCATCATCCCCTTTGGTATCGCTTTGTACAAAATTCACACAGCACCTGCTTAATAAACAATATAGGGGCATATTTACAAGGATTTAACACTGCCGTAGCGTCACTTTTTTGACATTACGGCAGCTTTTTTTGTTGCCATATTTACAAGTTGCCGCAAAGTCCAGTTAGCAGCATTTTTTCAGAGTTAATGTGAATTTTTCACTGCACCACTTCTGTTAGCGTGACTTACCGAAAATGAGATGCAAAGTAGGCATTCCTGTGTAAAAACTCCCGCAAAACACACAACGCGATATTTACAAGGATTTCCTTGTACGTCGCTAAAAAAGAAAAACTGCTGCTAAGTCTTATTAGCTGCAGTTTTTTAACGTCAGAAATAACCTGGTCTTAAAAATTATGCAAATACAGTTGAGGCCTCATTTAAGAGGTTTTGGTGCAGGACAGCACCGCAAGGAATCTTGCTAGGCTGCCCTGCGACAAAAAAAAAGGGCAAGAATGCGCCCTCTCAATAAGATACGGCCATTCCTGTCTTTTTCCCCATCTTCGGCGCACAATGGCTGCCATACGCCAATGCAGGCACCCTTGCACCATGGTGCAAGGGTGCCTGCATTGTGGGGCTGATTGATTTTGAGCAGGAAAGGACACCTTCAGGGACAAATATAATCTAGAAAGGGGAATTGCCTCGTACATGTGCACTGCAGCATGCAGCACACATTTATTTTGTTTACATTTCTTTATTGGTACTTTTAGCAAAACATTGTTGCCATACAGTTACAAGCATCATTTCAATTTAGAAGCGGAGGTGCATGCATCACAGGTAATAACAATTCAGGCAACAGTTCAGTGCATTGCCTGGAGCATAGGCTGATGCAACTACCTTGGGTGTACTCGTCAATATGGGTTACAGGGCATATGGGGATTGGACGCTGTGTCTTATGCCACTAATAGGAGCTGATGAGTTTGCCAGTTTCAAGGGAGGGGAGAGGAACCAAGGTCTAGGGAACAACAGTATTAACTGATGCCCAACTCAGGTCTCCGCTACTACTCTTCTCTCCCACACCCCCTGCATGACCCACACAACCATAGGGTCAATGGGTTCATATATAGTCGCATCCCTGGAAGATGATGAAGGAGGTGGGGAATGTATGATGAGGATGGGGGCAAGTGGGCATGACAGGGCGCCAGTGAGTCCATGGAGCAGCCATGCCTTTCGTGCTACTGTGTCGCTGCTACTGCTACTACGTCTGTGCATGTTACGGGGGCCTGGGGCTCCCCCTCTGACTGCCAGCTGTGTTGAAAGTCCTGCAATCATCTGGAGATTAATTAAAGTAGGGAGGGGAACATGGCGGCCGACAGGTAGTGCCGGTCGAGAGCTCTCTCACTCACACGGCAGCTTGTGGTAACTCTTACCTGTGCTTAGACATCTGGGGTTCTGCAGTGGGGCGCTGTAGTGGAGAGGTACTAGCGAAGGGGTTGTGTGGAGCCTGAGGTGGTTTTGGGGCCGCGGGTCAGCTCACTGGCTCGTCGTGCGTGACAGCGGTGCAGCCTCGAGGCAGTGTGTGGGTGGAGGCTGCAGCGTGGCTCGGTAGGGGCCAGTGAGCCGCTGCCAGGAGCAGCTTCCGGGACAGTGGGAGCAGCAGATCAGCAGCCTGCAATAGGGACCGCATTGGGCTACCCCCACAACACGCTACTTCACACAGCGGCAAGGTGGAGGATGCCGCCAATGGACCCTTAATGACTCTGGTGAGGAAAGGGAAAGGGGATCGGGAGTCTACCAGATTAGGTGGGGTCTCTAAGCATTCTAAAGCAGCCTCTCTAGATAGCAGGGAGGTAGATGAGGATTCTGCCTGTACACCAAATAGATACACCCTGAGAAGCAGGAACATCTGGGAAAGAGGAGAAAACCCCTCAGGCGCTTCTTCTATAAAAAATAATCCCCCGCAGGTATCACAGAGGAAAATAAATAATCAAGTCCCCCTTAGCTTTCTCCCCTCTCCCTCAGTGGCTAAAAAACCATTTGCTGATAAACCTTCATTGAGCGTAGTAGGAGGTAGGCCCTCAAAAAAGACCAATCGAGTGAAGATTACTCCTTCACTATGCTCTTATTTTAAGGTTCAATCCCAAGGAGCTCAAGTTGCCCCTCCTCTCCACCTGTGAGCCCTGCCTCTGTGTATGTTTTTGAAGCTAGTAGTTTATCTGACGCAATGGAGGCTACCTCTACCAGTAAAGGGGGAAAGACACACTGCGCTTAGATAATAGGTTCAGCCCCCTAGCAGTAGAGGACTACTTGGATCCTGACCAGAGAAATCCTATGTCTACGACTTTCCCGAATTGACCCCAAGACCAAAGAGGGTTGCTCACTGCAGCGGATAATCAGGCAGAGCAAACCAGCATGGAGAGGCTTCTATCTACCCTGCTAACAGAAGCTAGAGAAAAGTTTGCAGTCTCTGAACTAAACCAACAAAAGATTCAGGGTGCATGTGAAGTTTTGGAAGACAGGATTAACAACTTGATGGAAAGAGTTGGGGTAATAGAGGCTTCTCTGGGTGATCTTTCCAAAAAAGTTGATACTAACAAAGATGAGATTCAGAGGTTGAAGAAACGGGATAAAAAGCTTCGGGGCAAGATAGAAGCCCTTGAAAATAGTGCAAGGAGAAATAACATTAGAATTCTGAATATCCCGGAAGGTCTCGAGGGAGAGAACATTAGGGGTTTTACGATTAGCCTCCTAAAAGAATTCAATTTGGGCATGGATGAATGCATCTTAGAGGATGACATCCAAAGAGTACATCGTGATCCGTTTTCAAGAAGACCAGGAAAAAAAAACAGAGAAGGATTTTGGTAAACTTCAAGTCGTACTCTCTTAAAGAGAAAATTCTTGCAGGGGCTCTTAAAGCAGGAACATATGAGAAAGGAGACTGATCCTTCCGTATTAGATCGGACATTTCACCAAGATAGACAGGGGGAGTTAGGGAAGTTTATTCAAGAACTGAGGGGTTTGGACACTACTGCTAACCTCCGCTTCCCTGCCTCCCTAAAAGTGATGTGGAACAACAAAATGCACAATATCAGAGACCCCAAGGAAGTCAGTACCTTAGTTGAACAGATTAAAGCACAACAGAAATAATTCTATTGCCGTGATGTAGCAATAGAGCTCAAAGAGGTAGTCTTTTAGGATACCTTTAGTCAATTGGGAGGGTTCCCCGGGGTGGGATGGGTGAGTCACAAGCAAAAAAAAATTAAAACAAGCACAGCTTTTTTTCTTACTGGGTGGGGGAGCAAGCGGGGAAAAAAAAGTCCTCATTAGTTAAAATGGACCAGGCAGATCAGTCTGAGTCAATAGGTTGCCAGATATACTCAGTAAATCCAGGCCACTACGAACCTGATTATTTTAGTTATGGCGAGTTCAGATAGATTTAGACATTTGAAAATTCTATCCTGGAACGTCAATGGTCTTAGAGCTGCTCTTAGAAGAAAAAGAATCTTGGAGTATCTTAGGCTCTCAGATAGTGAGGTCTTTCTCATACAGGAGTCTCATTTGCGTAAAGAGGAATGAGGCAAGATACTCAAAGGGCAGAAATGGATAGACCATTGCGTGTGCACTACTCAGTCGTGCTTGGTGAAGGGGCTGGCGCTCCTTTTTAAGAAATCCATTCAAGCTACTCTAGGGGATTGTGTGGTTGACTCTCTTGGCAGATGGGCAATAGCTAAGGTTAAACTTTATGGCTCCTGGTTGACATTTGTAGGGTATTCCAGTCCTAATTTAGATGACCCTGCGCCTCTCCGTGCTTTATTCCTTCAACTTGTTGATATTAACGATCCTATCATATTAGGAGGGGACTTTAATGTAGTTATTGACCCAGCCCAAGATACATTGTGTAGGAGGGCAGTTGCCGCGACTCCTAATATGAGAACTGCCCTGAAACAGTTGATGGTGGACATTGGCCTCATCTGGAGACTAATGGGCTGTAGAGAAGAGACGACATGGGAAAAGTTCATTTTTCATAACAAAAAATACAGCCATAGATCCAGGCAAGACTTTTTTCTTGTAGACTCAGTTACTAGCAAGAACACTATCAGAGTTACCCATGTTCCGGAGCATCTATCTGACCACTCTGCAGTTAGTTTAAAGATCACTTTAAGGAACAGGCCTCCCTCTCGGAGATGGACTCTAAATCGTACTATACGTCTAGATTTACAGGTAGTGGAGAAATTGAAAGCTGCGACAAACAATTTTTTCCTTTCCAATGTAGATTCATCTTCTTTGTATATTGTATGGGACACCTATAAGGCCTTCTTAAGAGGCACCCTAACCAGTTTAACTGTTGCGCAAAATAGGAAGGTTAGGGAAGAAATTGGTAAACTTGAAGCCTCGATAAATACCCTCCAGTTAGACCTCGAACAGGCTTCTAATGGCCCAATTGTGAAGCAAATTGAGCAAAATTTACAATTAGCAAGGTCTTAGCTTACTGACTACTTGGTCTTAGCTTACTGACTACTTGGAGGCGATAGTTAGAAGGAAATTGGAAGCCAGCAAGCTGTCTCACCACGAATACGGGGAGGGCTGCGGAAAATTGCTAGCCTGGAAGACTAAAGCTAACCAGACAAGGAATAAGATTAAGGAAGTCAGATGTCAAAACTCAGGTAAAATAATTTCGGACGATGCCGGAATCGAAAATGCTTTTGCATAGTTTTTTCAAGATCTTTATACAGAAAACTTGATAGTGGGGGGAGACCAAATGGAGAACTTCCTTCAAGAACTAGAACTCCCATCTCTACAGGGGGCCTCGAGAGATAATTTGAATAGTCCCATCTGCCTTGAGGAAATTCTCAAAATTATTAGTAACTTAAAAAAAGGGAAAGCTGCAGGCCCTGTTTCCCTTCCCAACAAGATCTACATGATACTAAAAGATGAGCTGGCGCCTACTCTGTTACAGGTTTTTAACTCTGCTTTCATACATAGTCAGAACCTTCCGTCCTCTTAGGACATCCCCACTATAAATATAATTCTTGAACAAAATAAGAATCCCAGGGTCTGTGAGTCTTATAGACCCATCTCTCTTCTTAACAGTGATTATAAAATATACACTCAGATTTTAACAAAGCAACTGGATAAGGTGGTGGGAACTTTGATTCATACTGACAAGAAAGGTTTTATGAAAGGAAGAAAACTTTATGAGTTAACTCACGATTTAATAGGAGCAATTGACTTGGCTGGGGAATATGGGAGCCCTTTAACAGTATTGACCTTTGACACTGCAAAGGCCTTCGACAGGGTCAGATGGCCCTTTCTGTATAGGATGATTCAGCAGTTCAACCTAGGAGAGGTCTTTCTAGCAGCAGTTAGTTCCCTGTATAAAAGCCCCTCGGCCAGGATTTTGGTTAACAGGAATCTTACTAAATTAATATATATTGGTAAGGGGACCAAACAGGGATGCCCCCTTTCCTCTCTTCTTTTTAACCTTTACATCAAGCCATTGGCGTGCATACTAAAGGCATGTAGGAATATTTTTCCCTTTGCCTGTAATGGTTGGAAGAAAAAAGTTGGTTTATATGCCGATGACTTGATGATTTATACAGGAGATTTGCCTAAATCCCTCCCTGCAATTTGGGAGATTCTGGAAGGATTTGGAAGGGTGTCCGGATACTCTATTAATCAGCAAAAGATGGAGTTAATGCAGTGGAACACCCACTACATGAGCGACCTAACAAGGCAAGAAATAAGGTATCTGGGAGTTCAAGTAGTGCATAACCTGGAGAAATTAGCTCAACTAAATTTTGAAAAGATAGCTTCCGGTGTCAGAAAACTACCCCAGGCATGGGACGCCCTCCCATTGTCTTTTTTAGGTAGATCAAATCTACTGAAAATGTCTATTCTTCCTAAATTTACGTTTCTATCTAATGCAATCCCCTTAGAATTTAAGAAAGCGTGGTTTAAGGAGGTACAAGGGGAATTTAGCAGTTTTTTTGGGGGGGATAAAAGGGCTAGAATCTCCTGGAGGAAGCTTCATAGAAAGAAGGAACATGACGGCATCGCGAGCCCAGATCTTCACCACTATCATCGTGCTTTTCACTTAAAGAATTTCCGACAGCTACTAATGGGCAGCTCTTTTTTGTCCCCGCTTTTTAGAGCTCTCACTGCAGGTTCTTCAGAGCAAGTAGATTTTTTTGATCCTCAAATTCGGCCACCCTAAATTTTTCAAAAAAGTCAGGGTAAAAATCTTAGTGGGTGCATGTAAGATATGGTAGCAAGTAAGACTCTCCATACAAATACCCTAGTCCAGTGACCCAGCTCCAATCTGGGACTCTCCTGGCACCCCAGCCTGTCTCCTTGATTCACTCGCAACTCCTTTGCGCGAGTGTGGTATTCATAGATGGGGACAATTACTAGAGGATAACCAACTAATTCCTTGGCAGATTTTGCTGGAGATCTCTGAGGGTTCTGTCTCCAAATTTAAATATTATCAATTAGCAAGCTGGGCAAAAGCTTTGAGACAGGACGGCAAGGGGAACCAGTATTGGAAGGACATGATACGGTTACGGCCGCTTTTGCTGAAAGAAGTTACAGAATGGTACTGGATGTTAATCCAGACTGTAGAAGAAGTGCAAGCTTCGCTGACGGAGATCTGGAGGAAGGAACTGCCAGACCAAGACCTCAAACTACTTTGGCAAGTATCTATGTCTTACATGTGGCCATCTGTGAAGTCTGCACCACTCAGAAAGAACCATCTTTTTACTGTCCATAAGGCCTGCTGGACGCCACGGAAACTCTCGAAGTTGGGAAGTCGGGAGGTGAAGAAGGGTCCTAAGTGTGGAGAAGAAAATGCTAATGAAGTCCACATGTTCTGGCAGTGCCCATCAATCCAGATCTTTTGGTATAAAGTGGGTAAGATTCTTTCAGGAAATATGGGCAAAGATATTAAGGTGAGCCTGGCTATGGTAATCTTCGGGGTGGCTCCTGGAGGGGAGGGTAAAAGGCATCTCCTTAAGATACAAAAAGCTCTCATTTTTGTTTTAATTCTTCTTGCACGTAGAGAGCTGTGTATCAAGTGGATTCTCCCTTGCCCCCTATAGAGGTAGAATGGATACAATCAGCACAAAGAATATCTAAACTTTATCGGGCCAACTTTCATGCTAAGAGAACAAAGTTATGGGAACTCTGGGATGATTGGTTTAAGCTGCATGTTACCAGTATGATCTCCTAAATATTCTTAATTCTTTTTCTTTTATTTCTCTTCCTTTCTTGGTGTAAAATCTACTGGTCCAATGATTAGTGATATGCTAAACAGGTTTCATGGACCGGTGATCTTTGTTCCTGGCCATTATTCTCCTTGACATCTATTGCACCTGTACAGAGGAGTCAGATCTTTTGATTGGGCAGGAGGTTCTTTTTGGCCCGGTATGTTCTTACATCCCTCCCTGGTGGAGAGACCGGGCACTCCTAGCCACAGTCTTTTAGATCCTTTTGACACCCTAGCATAAGTCGATAAATAAGGACTAAAAAAAAAAAAAGTCCTGCAATATAACATTCCAGTCGGCTGCCATTAGTACTTTGCGTAACCCCAATGTGTCTTCGCTGCGTAAGGCGATACTTTCAGCTTGCACCCAGACTGTTAGTGAGCGGGACCACACCAATGCGGAGGGAGGCTCCAAATGTTTCCATCTCTTGGTGATTAAGCGCTTAGCTGCAAGTAGTCCCAGATCTATAAACCTGGACTCCACACTGTGACTAGCCGATCTACAGAAGAGCCCCAGGAGACATACATCCCAGGTACACGGCACCGTCCGCCCAGCTAAGTGTGCTGTGACGCTACGCCAGAACTCATCGAGCACAGGGCAGCCCCAGAGCATATGAATGAGAACCGCATCCATCAGCATACATCAGAGACAACAAGCATCCGTACGCCGGAAGTACCTGTTGATCTTAGCTGGCGTCAAATAGATTCTGTGCTATACATAGTACTAAATTAAACAGAATCTGGCATTTCTAGGAATATGGGTAGGTCCCTCAAATAGAGCCACCCATTCGCCATCTGTGCACGGGCAAGTCAGGTCTGCGTCCTAGCGATGTTGAAGAGATGTTAACGGGTGTGCTGTGCACGTGCGCAGCGAGCTAGCAAACCACTTTGTGAGATGCTTTCCTGTGCCTATCATGTGTATGTATTAAATTGTGAGATGCATGCCAGGCTGCCGGGACATGTCCCCCTGTAGGGTCCGCAGTGTTGCAAGTAACAAGGTACGAAGTAAAAACTGACCTGGCATTAGTCTAATGTTCTCCACTAAGGAGTTGAAGGGCGCCAGCAACCCATCTTTGTATAGGTCGTCCAGAGTCTGTAGGTCAACCGCATGCCAGGCTGAAAGTTCCGCCCTTGTTGTGGCGCTGCCATCCCTCGGCATGCCTTGCAGTGGTAATACCTGTGCATATGGGATGGCAGAGCGCGTGATACGCAAGCAATGGCAAAAACATTTATACGCTACCTCCAGCTTTATCTGGACTGGCATCCTACCTCTTTTCCTGGGATAAAAGAGCGGCCTGGACTGACGAGTGCATCCACGCTGACGAGAGCGCAGCCGTGTCCTCAAGATTTAGTCCACTGGCCCATCTGGCCACACACTGCAATTGCGCCTCCAGGTAGTAGTGCTCCATATTAGGTATCTCGAGGCCTCCCCGACCAACTGGTAAGTATAGCAACCCTGCACCGCGATCTGTTCCATATGAACTCCCGCATGATGCATCCAAAGGAGTGCAAGACAGGAGACCGAATATACACTGGCAAGTTAGGGAAGAAATACAGTAACCGGGGCAGCACCACCATTTTAAGTAGCGCTATGCAGCTCATGACAGTCAGGGGCAGACTCCGCCAGAAGAGCATTTGCGACTTGATGGCTGCTATCACCCGCGAGATGTTCCCCTCTAGTAGGTCCACTGACTAATGATATACACATACTCCAAGGTAACGAAAGACAGTGGACTGTCACTTCACAGGTATATCTTTAATGACCAGTGTGGGGTCAGGGCAAGCCTGGTTGAATGGGTACAAGCAAGATTTCGCCCAATTCACTCGGAGACCAGAGAGGGATGCAAAATCATTGAGGATCCGCGCCAAGTCAACAGGCATTCCCCTTATGTCCTGAATGCACAGGAGCAGGTTGTTTGCATACAGGGAGATCGCATGCATCCCGTCACCCAAGGGGATACCCCATTGTGCCTCACTTCCACAAATGGCTTCCGGGAGTGGCTCTATAGCCAGTAAGAAGAGCAGAGATGACAGCGAGCACCTTTGCCTGGTACAATGACTGTGGGGCACAGGGTCCAACATGAGGGTGCCCGTTTTGACTCTAGCAGAAGGAGAGGTGTATAACAGCCATATTAGGTGGAGAAAACAAGCCCCAAGTCCGTAGCAGAACAAGGCGGCTACACAGTGCTGTGTAGTGTCTGGTGAGCTCCCCAATGATCGCCCGCTGAGTGTACAACAGCTGTCCCGAAATAGAGCGCAGCGAAAGGATAGGGTGCCGTGCCTGCTCCTGACGGATCAGCCAAGTGAGCAACCACCCTGCTCGGTCCACAGCTGCATGAGTGCGGGTAGAATGCGCAGAATAGTTCAGGCATAGCAATAGGTCCGGATGCTCATGCTGTGCATCCGCCAAAAGGCAAGTACTGTTTGAGTATGTTATTGAGGCAGACTCCAGCTTCAGGCGGGAGCACTCAATACGCATGAGATCATCATCAATTTGCTTGCAAGCACCCCAGTTGAGTCCCATGCAGTGCCCCCTGATCATGACTTTGAATGCTTCCTTATCCACGCCTCTGGTGGCAGCAGAGCCGGCATTTGTTTCAAAGAAGTCCACCATGGCAGTGCCCAGCGATGCCCGAAAAGGAGGATCCTCCATCACCGCAGGTTGGAGGCACCAGATATGCATCGCCTGTGTGGCGTATTCCCATTCCAGATGGAGAAGTTGGGGTTGTGATCCGAGTGTGTGCGCTCCAGGTAATCTATATGACGACAAACTGGGAGCAGCTCCGACGAGCTCACAATGCAATCAATGCGACCGTGGAGGTCATGTGGCAAGGAATAAAAAATAGACACGTGCATCAGGCTCGGCCCTCTCCAGACGTCAGCTAAGCGCCAGTGCTGCAGCCAATCTTCTACTGCCCGGGCATTAGACATGGTGAATGTACGGAAAGCTGTGGAAAAGACCTGCCCAATGCCAGATCGGTGACAGCATTGAAATTCCTCCCTATCAGCCAGGGAATGGTGATCCAGCAGGCTAGTGTACAGGAGATTGTGCATTAAAAGGCTGTCTGGTGCGTACCCATTCTCAAGTAATAAATGCCTCCCATCCAACCTCCCCAATACAAATATGTAGCAGCCCTCCCCGTCCACCTCCCTCTCTTCCACCGCAAAGGGGATGCTCAGCCGCACCCAGATAAGCACCCCCCTCGCATACACAGAGTAATACGTTGCAAATACCCAACCACACCATCGGTGCAGGAGCTTGCAGGCTTCAAGCAGTGTGATATGTGTTTCCTGCAATAATGCAATGTTGGCTGACCTGCGCTTAAGGTAGGAATACACAGTGTAGCATTGAGATGGCGTGTTCATGCCCTCACATTGCAGGTGATTATGTTAGTAACCGGCATGCGTGGTATGGCGCAGGTGTGTAGAGGTACACGGGTAACGCAGCAAGAGGGAGGGAGCAGAGTATCTGGTCAAAAGCCTGCAGATGTGGGCAGCACCTGCAGGAGAACATTGCCTGTAATATGCACATGTTAAACAATAAGGTGAGGGGGACAATGGGAGTATTGTAACATTGAACAGTATAAGAGCGGAGGGACAACATGTTTCTGCCCAAACTGGCAATAATGCCTTGTGGTAACTGCTGGCAAGTATCGCCAGCCTAAGAGAACTTAAGGCTCTAGGGGGTTGAGAGTCTAGCACCCCAGTGTCCCACATGTCCACAGAAAAGAGCGATCTGTGTCATTTGTATCAGTCTTCAGTCCAGCTGTGAGGGCAGGTGCTGAACTTCCGAGACTAGCTTCTATCTCTCCGTCAATGGCACCACCCCAGCCGGTGCACCAGAGGCCCCTGCAGAATGCATCAGATGTTACCACACCACATGTTCCATTTGGTATACAACACCTTAAATTGGATCATCTGCCATCTGAGGAGTCACATCTGGGGGCTGGATGGCTCTGTCGATGTGGAGCCATCGTTGCTGGGGCAGCGTTCAGGGGAAGTGTTGGGATTCAGCCTCTGAGTGCGATCGCACACCGTCGCCCCCGCATGCAGCGCCTTCTGGCTCTCTTGTATAACATGCTCCAGGTTGAGGATGGCTTGTAGTTGTGGCAGGGGATGCCTGCTCCTCCTACACCTCCCACTTTGACTGGCTCTGTGAATGACAGCTTGTTGCGCAGACCCTTCACTCCCTGTCCGTAGCACCTGGCGACTAGTAGATTCCAGCCAGGTCCAGACCTGTTCAGTGGTGTCAAAGAATCAATTGTTACCATCTGAGACCACTTGCAGCCTTGCCGGGAAGAGGTGGGAGTATCTGATGAGCAACTCTCGGAGGCATCGCTTAACCACTGGAAACAACCCCCTTTGCCTCTGCACCCACGTGGCATAGTCAGGGAAGAAAAGTACTGTGATGTTATATACTTTCACCTCCCCCAGCTTGCTTACCTCCCTTAGGACAGCGTCACGATCCCTGTAGGAGGCGGAAGAGAAAGGGTCTAGTACCTGTCCCCAGCAGCGGATGGCTTGCTGGCACTCGATGGGCCCGCTCCACAACAAAGAAGGGGGAGAGTGCACCTGCTGGCAGTAGGTCACGCAATATATGCCGCCGCATCAGCTCCTACTGCTCCCTCAGGCAAACTAACCACCTGCACGTGGTTCCACCAGGAGCGGCCCTCCTCATCCTCCTCTCTTCTTTCTAGTGACTTCACACATGCCATTAGCTACTGTATCTCCAATGCTGCAGTCCGGGTAATAGGGTGGACTTCGGCCAGTTCTTACTCAATGTTGCGTACCTTGTCAGTCAGCTTGCATGCTCCAGGGTGAAGTCGACTGTGATTTTGTCACTTCGGCCTTCAAGGGAAGTGTGCGTTTGTTCAAGGGAGGTACCTATTTTTACTACAGAGTCTAGTTTAGAGTCCAGGGTGTCCGCTGTCACCTGCCCCAGTGGCCAGCGGCCCCCAGTCACTCAATCCACCGACACTGAGGAGAGGGCAGGTGTCAACAATGCCCCGATGAGCAGGCAGCCCATCGGTGCATCAGACGCCCAGGCACTATGTATGACATGTGGTGCAGTGTGCAGTGTGTCCAGCTGGCCCCTCTCCTCCTGTCAGGTGTATGCTAGCCAGGAATATTTGTTCGGGCAGCACCAATGGAAATCCCCCGTACGCCCAATAGCACACTAACAGGCGGCAAGGAAAGGCAGTACCACCTGGTCGTCTCCTCCGATCTAACAGTGGGGACCAGATTCCTTGTTCCCCAGTGCCCCAGCGAGTAATGGTGGATCAAGCTGCACGCCCAAAGGCCTGGGCCCGAACCGACCCCCGTGCCCCTGGCACCCGTTGACACCAACGGCCGATATCAGCGACTAGAGCCGTTAGTAGAGTCCCCTACCAGTCTTGTACGGTGCCCTCAGCTTTGTGGGTCTGCCACAATGCAGGGATTGCTCAGGGCATGGTGTGCACCACCCACAGGCGCTAGGCCTGGGCCTGACACAACCCCCATGCCTCCTCCGCTCCCCATACCACCTTCTCCTCACCTGGACATCGACATCAGGTCTGAATCCACGGTGCTCTCTCCGAATCTGTGACTCAGACAGCAGGAGCCTCAGCCAGGCCGGATTTCATAAGCCTGGGTACAGCAGTCACCGCCGAGTCCCCTGGGGATCCTCCTGATGCAAGTGATGTAACAGGGCCCTCCTAGGCGTGAAGTTGTGGTGCTTCTGCCACACAAGATCGGTGCAGCTCAGGGGCCTCACCCTCCACAGTGTCCAGGCAACGCCACCTCCTCCAGCCTGTGAAGCATTGAGGTGTGCCCACCATTGGCAATCTCCTCCGTGCACCCCATTGTAGTTGTAGCGCATGTTATGCAATGCAAAACTCCCCATGTTGGCACGCAGGAGCACCTCTACCGATCACAGCTCCAAGGGGCGCCAGGCGGTCTTCTCACACAGGTCAGCAATGTGTCTCCATGTGACCTGCCAGACTTCGACACATGGTAGGGGCAATTGTCGATGCCTCAATGTCTACTGCCGCAGCCCACAGGCTTGTGCCTGACGTGGCCTGCCTCTACCATCGGGTCACAGTGACTCCACAACACCAGTGCCTCCCATTCCAGGTCTCAGACACAGGCCGAGGGAGGCCTCCAGGCCCGGGCAGTGTCCTCGCTTCTGGGTATCAGACGCCCGCCCCTCAGGGCCTCTCTAGCGTCTCTGAGTCCAGGCAGCAGCACCGTCTTCCTTTTATGCTGTCCAGCATTCGTTTCACGCAGCAGCCGCTCCCTGCTACAGTTGACAGCCCCGTAGCCTGCACACCATGAGGGAGTAGGGCTCGGGTAAGGACTCGGACTTCAGCCACCCAACTCTTCAAGATTGGCAGAAGCTCAGTGATCCGCCATCTCATGGCCTCACATGGAACCCCTTTGCAGGCACGGATGACACTGCTAGCGCATGTAATGTGTTGGATAAAGGGGCCAGGATGTGGAGGCTTGCTACAGTGCAGCCGCCATCTTGGCTAGGCAGTCACACCCCCCCTGCAGCATGTAGCACACATGAAATGAACTGAAATGCACAAGAACTAAATACATGTCTCCCAGTCTTGCCTGTCTAATGTCGCATTTTCCGAGATGTCAAATTTGACACAGCCCAAGATATATGGATCTGGGGCCACATCAAAAGCTATGGATGTTGTGGTGGAACCTTCAACCCAACACCAATTACCCACCCCTTTGCTGAAGCTGACTGCTGTGGTAAGGCAAATATGGACCATGTGGCATGAATCTATGTTAACTGGCTTTGTGGAACCCTGTAAATATGGGGATGTTATTCACACCACAAGAACATAAACAAACGTGATGTCCCATTGGCGTTTGTGCCTTGTATGTATGCTGCCAAATCTTTGACAAAGTAGTAAATACTTGGTTGACACATATGTGTGTGTCTCAAATGCATGACAGTGCAACACACCTTACTGGAATGGGATAAGTACTTGCCACATATGTATTCACACATTCAACATATGGAAAACAGTATAACTTGTACAATTGCATGCATTGCCAAACAAACATTGTGAAGTATGGCACTGCATGCATCTACAATGGTTTGCATGTTGTGAGCCTCAACACATTTTGAACCAAAGACATCTGACTAATAAAAGCCACACCACACAACATATGTCACATGCCATTGCCATAGACTGTTGCCAGGCATGCAACAGCAAAAAAAGTGGTACAAATATAGGTCACATACCACTTAGCGTTAATTTGTTAACCACATTACATGTTATCGTAAAGTTTTCATAGCCACAGTGAAAAAAACTCTTTAAGTACATGAGTTGTCAATGGAAAATCAAACCTAAACCGTTAGCAGCAAAGAAATTCACACAAACTACACTGGACTGCCACCTCCAGTCTGCATTGCAGCTTGTCGATTGGTAGCCAGTTTCTGCTCAGTTTTGCACTTGATATCATGCCAGCACTTTTTGCAGTCAGTCACTGTCCTCTTGAATTCTGCGATGGAGTTCACCTTGTTGACTTTGGACTGCCAAATAGCGTTTTTGGTCCCCATTGACACCTTGGAGCTGACCAAGAGGTGGTGTTGATGCTCCGTCACTTTCGCAATCAGGATCTCATTCTCCCGCTGACTGGGGCCCTTATTTATGAGGGCTTGTGCCTCCGTTGCGCCACTTTTTTGTGATGCTGTAGCAGCGTAAAAAATGCGCCACACTACGCCCGATTTACAAAGTGAGGCAGAAGCGTCACTTTGTAAAGCCCTGTGGTACATTATACCTGCTTCAGATATATTGAATGCAGTGTGGGCGTTCCCACGTAAAAAAAGCCTCGTAGAAGTGGTGCAGTGAAATCTTTGAGATTTCACTGTGCCACTTCTACGACTTGGCTGCATTACAATTCTTACGCATGCTTTAAGCAGGCGTAAGTAGTGATGCAGGGCTTTTCACGTGAGACTTGCCCATGTGTATGGACACATTGCTGGAGTTGCGTCAGTTATCCAACACACTCCAGCAATGCGTCATTATTGCGGCACTAGATACATTAGGATTCCTGACGTATCCGTTGAGTCCTTGGGATATGGAGTGCCGTACTGTAAATATGGCACATCCATGGTGTCGCAAGGATGGTCCAATGAAAAGTTCTGAACCACTGGTTTTGCCCAGCAATGCGCAATTTTTCATAAATGAGGCCCTGAGTGTAGGAAGGTGGAATCTGACTATATGGTTGCCCCCACTTGTTTCCTGGTGTTTTGCTGGTTTATGACTTAGTTGGACTGGGATCCTGCTATTCAGGGCCCCAGCCTAGCTGCTTCCTCTATAAAATGGTTTCCATGTACCTTAGGTACATCTTTGATTGGAACCTGGAGTGCCCTTATAAGTCCCTAGTATATGGTATACTATGTACCCAGGGCATAGGTACCCCAGAGGCCTGCCAGGGGCTGAAGCATGTATTATGCCACCCCTGGAAGGCCAGCCAAAATGACACCACAGGTCTGCTACTGCAGCCTGGGTAAGGTGGTGCATGCACCCCTTACTGTGATATAGGCTACCTATATCACTACAATTGCACACACATATAAACCTATAAGTCACTCCTATGGCAGGCCTTAACAATCCTGAAGGCAGAGTGCTTGGTTTTTATGTGAGAGGGTGCCCCTGCATGAGCAGGGCCCCTCTACAGCATTCGGAGTCAATCCTCTGATGCTGTTTGTGGTGCAGCCTGACCATATACTCTTAAGTGCATTATATCCTCGCGGTAAATGCTAACTTTGGGATGGCTGCACAGAAACATGTTGTGTTTGGTGTCAAACATCTTGGAATACTACCCCCCCGCCAATTCTGGCGGCAGGGGTAGCATTTCACCCTTCTAGAGGGAGAGACATGTACACACCGGGCTACCCGGTAACTTCTTTCCAGAGCCCTGGCATCACAAAATGGATGCCGCTGCCACAGACACGGGTCTGGCCTCCTGCTGCTGACTGAAACTCTGGCAGGGGAGGCCTGGACAATAGGTTTCCTGTCACAGGGAGGTGTAACCACCTCCCCAGACAGGATAGTGTGTATTGGGGCTGGGCGGGAGCACCCTCTGGTGCTTTGAAGTCCTGCACTGGGGGCACATTTGGTGTCCAGGTGCATATCAGTGCTTAATTTGAGCCGGTGGTTTCCGGTGCTCGGCACTGGTACTTAATTGTCAACACTGACCTTTGTGACAGTCTGCCACAAGGTGGCGATGTCTAGCTAATTTAGAGGTGAGCACAACAACAGTTGTTTATTAATTCAAAATACATTAAAATTACTTTCCCTGCTGCCCAAGACATTCTAATAGCTTTGGGGGCATGAAATAACCAGAATTGTCACACTTAAAGGAGTGTGATAGTTAGTAGTTGTGTTGTTACTATCATTGGCTGCATAGCAGGAGCAATATGTGGTGTAAACTGCAGTGGCCTCCTGACTAGAGACCCAGCACGTTTATTTTGTGGTTTTTTTTACAAATTAAGCGCTGGTGCATATGCCAGTTCAAACCGGTTGCAGGGGCTACCTGCCCCTGCTCTGGTGCAAAACTGGACAAAGGGAATGGGTGTAACCAACCCTCTTCCTGACCCTCCCATAGGTGGGTCCCCAGAGTATGTCCAACCCCCTAACTTTGTATAAGTATGGGACCCCAGTCCTTAGGACTTTAGATTACCCTGGACGAAACTCTGACACCGAATCCTGGACCTTCGACGCTCTACTTTAAGATTAGAGGACTGAAGAATCTCCCTTGGGGTCAAGGAATGACTCCCCTGCTTGGCAGGCACCTAAGAAGCAATTGTCTGGTCTGCATCGCTGAAGCTCCCGCCGGACGCCGAAGTCTTTGCATCACCAGAGGTAGATTTCCAGACTTCCCCGAGGCTGCCCTGAGTCCCCAGCAAAGCTGAGGCCCGTAGCTGTCGTGGGTAACGTGGGACCGTGACCCCTGGACACCAAGAACTTTTGCAAGTGCATCCTCTTTCTGGTCTTCCACGAAGTTGTGCTTTGGGCTCCAAGTAGCCTCCACCTCCAGCACCAACTGCACCGAAGATCACTGGCCTCCACTCCATGAGTGTCCTGCAAGCCAGCTCCAAGTGCGTCCACTTGAGGCTCCTTCGCGGTTGCTAGTCCATTGGCTAGTGGGCCCTCCCGAAGGCAACTCTTCTTCTGCTTGGGCTTTCCTGATTGCTCCAGAGGTGCCCTGACTTACCCTTGCTGGGTGAGTCTCCCAGACCTTGCTGGTCTGCATCATCATCCTTTCTTTGTTTCTACAAGACTTGCCGTTACCAAGGCTTGTTGGGTCCAATCCGGTCGCCGATACTGCAGCAATCGACAGACATTGTGGGACAGCTCGAATCCAGCTCCTGGTTGTCGTCGACGCCTCCTGGACCTCGTGGCTGAAGAGTCAAGACGACCGTCAACCTACCTGAAGCACCTGACATCGGTGGGCATCTGCTCATCACCTTCCTGGTCACTGGCTAGTGACCCAGACTCTGTCCCCTCTGCTTTCAGGTTCTTCAGATCTTCGATCCACCCTTGGATCCACCCGTACACTTTCGACTTCGCCGCCAGCAGCACTTTGCAGCAGATCGCCATTGAAAACGACGATGAAACCCGACCCCGAAAGACACCTATGCACCCGGCTCCCCTGGCTGAGGTAACTCGAGTACTCCGGTGCTCCCGTGGGTATTGACTCTAGAACGACCTAGTTCTAAAGGGGTTTGCTCCA
The DNA here is from genome assembly GCA_963921515.1 of Calotriton arnoldi. NCBI lineage: Eukaryota > Metazoa > Chordata > Amphibia > Caudata > Salamandridae > Calotriton > Calotriton arnoldi. The sequence goes on from CAWUFW010015256.1 coordinate 179,691, forward strand.
AGTCCTCCTCCAAGTGCCCTTTTTTTTCAAAACTCCAACCGCGACATTCCCCATAGAAGTCAACGGCGGCTCGCGGCTGTGTTCTCACACTGCACGCGTCCCCCGTGGGTCCCCTGTGTCACTACCTTGGGTGGTTCCTTGTGGTCCAAGCATTTCTACAGGCTCTAGGCCTTGTGTCTAGCTCAGTCGTGGTTCTTATACCACTTTATTGGTATATGGTTTGGTACGCCCCTAGGGCTCAAACGTGTATTTGTGCTATTACTGTTGATATTCGACTTGTAACTTATGTACTTCGAACTCTAACCTCATAAAGAGACTAGAGGGGTGTGTTTAAGACTAAATACATATATTTTAAATATATACCTGGTGTGGTCCTCTTTCATTTGGTCACTCAAGAGATTATAGACTGGTAAAACAAGCTGCTTTACATTCCTTCAAGACTTAGCCTGAAGGGTGCTCTCCATAGCTACCACTAGGATAGCTTTCAATAAAGGTTGTCTTTAACCTATCTCCAATAAGGGGTTGTTTGGACTGGTGCAAGGTGCCCACTATAATTAATGGACAGCATATACCAGGCCAACTTCTCACACTGAGTTCCCCTGGGACTCTGGCTGTTCACCCTGGCTGTTGGGAGGGTTTCAGATGTTGTTGACCTGTGCTGAACTTGGTCCTGGGCTGCTCGATTCTGCATTACGTTTTTTAAAAGTTTTTTAGTTTTTTCCTTAGAGGTGTATTTGTAAGCTCTTTTTGCCTCTAGACACTGAAAAGTGACGTTGGGCTGATAAATGTGAATTTGTTTGCCACTAATTGACCAGCCGTCACTTAACGCTAATGTGTATTTTTCTATCACCTTGACGCTAGTGTTAGCGACAATTTTCCTGGCCGCTAGCTGATCCTAATGCCATGTAGCGGCATCTTGTGAATACGTCTCAAACATAGCGTTAGGATTTGGTGATCAGTAGAGGTAAAACAATTGCTGCTAAACAACGTCAAAACTGCTTAGCGGCAATTCTTGTAAATATACCCCTACATTTGACATTTCTAATGGCTTTTTCTGTCTAAATGTAGCACCTGAAAGCCGCAATTTGACAGCGTTCTCTGCTTAATGGACATAACGGCCATTCTGTTGCCTGCCACAGGGTTATAGGGGCAGTCCAGGTCTGTCTACTGCCTGAGTGATGTCAATTTTACAAGAAATTGTTAGTAGGAACAGTATAACAATGCCAGCGTGAGCACTACACAGGAGGGAAACCATTGTGCAGAGGATGTCATCTACATGTAAAGAATTACCACCATTATGTCATTGTGCTTCTAGTGGTCACAAACTTACCAACCATAGACACTTTCAATGAAGAGTTATCACAATTTTGTCAAGATTGCCATAATAATGTCAGGACCAGCATAATGTTACAGGAGTGTACCCCTCTGTCTTGGGTATCAACAGTATACAAAGAACAATTTCAATTATGCTAGGGCCTGCATTCTGCTATGGGTGGCAATCATCATGTCATGGATGCCACTTACTCCTAAAGTGGGCATCTCATACTACTTATATCTGTCAAAGTCAACAACACATGCATGCAAAGAATGATGTTTATCTTGTTAAAACCACACACTGAGTGCAAACCAGTGTAATATCAACCTTCTATAGCAAATGTTAGACCTGACAGCCTTAGGGTGGTCTTCTTCCAACTTTTTTCATACCTCCCTCCATTTTTCTGTACTCGTTTTTGCTGGCTTTAGGACTCTGTGCACTTTACCACTGATAACCAGTGCTAAAGTGTATGTGCTCTCTCTCTCTAAAACATGGCAATATTGGTTCATGTCCAATTGGCATATTTAATTTACTTTTAATCTCCTAGTAAAGTGCAAATGTGCCCAGGGCCTGTAAATTAAATGCTAGTAGTGGGCCTGCCGCACTGCTTGTGCCACCCACCTAAGTAGCCCCCTAACAATGTCTCAAGCCTGCAACAGCAAGCCCTATGTGTGCAATTTACTGCCATTTTGACTTGGCATTTAAAACTACTTACCAAGCCTTAAACCCCCCTTTTATTACACTTTAGTCTCACCTAAAGGTAGGCCCTAGGAAGCCCAAAGGCAGCGTGCTGTGTAACCACAAGATAGGACATGCACTTGCATGTTTTACATGTCCTAGTAGTGACAAACAGCTAAATTACTTTTTCACTGCTGTGAGGCCTACCCCTCTCATAAGCTAACATTTGAAATTCGTTAAAATACCTTGAAGCTATAATTCCTGATTAGAAAGGATCATCTGCATCACATTTCAAATCTTCGAAATGGTAATGATAAATCCTCTTTACTCGTAAAGTCAAGTTTAACATTATTATTTTAGAAATGCCACTTTTAGAAAGAGGGAATTTCTCTGCTCTTAGTGCTCTGTGTGTCTCCAACACACATCTGAGCTGGGTGACAGTTATGCATTGTGCATCCCCCCAGAGATCCACAAACACAGGAAGGCTAGGTGTGGCTGAGTACCCATGTACATACATCTACACTCTGATGGACCTTTCTGGGTAGCCCAGGGAGGACGGGGCTCCCAATTACATTTCAAAGGTTAGTGACCTGACCCCACACAAAGGACTTATCACCTGCCACAGATAGCCTGGCAGACAGGACTTGGTTGAAAGGGATGCTAGTGCACTTCAAAGCCATTCTTTGAAGTCTCCCCCACTTCAAAGGCATATTTGGGTATAAGTACTGTGTCTCTGACCCCAGTATATCAGACACTTCTGGACCTACGCCTGAACCTCTGTCAGAAGAACTGTTGTGCTGTTGAAAGGACTCAACTGGACTGCTGATCTGGAAGGCCTGATTTTCTATTTGTTGCCCTACTGCCTGCTGCTCTCTGACTCTGCTTAAGGAGAGCTGGATTCTGCCTTCTTCCAAGTAATCTCCATGGGCTTGTTAGCTTGCCTCCTGTTGCTTGAGACTCAGGGATGTCAAAGTCTCTACCCCTGCTCCTGTGCCTGGCACACTGGAAGTGGCCCAGATACCTGCAACACAAATTTCGATGCATCTCCTGTCTGCGTGTAGCAGAACTGGCGCATCGACCTGGTTGAGCGAGTAAAATTGGTGCATCATTCAGAACCAGCACCTTGCCTCCAGAAATCCATGCATTAGACAGTTTATCACCACTGCTGCAGCTTGGTGAGATAGACACATCCCCTCAACTGCATAGCAGAAACTGGTGCATCACTCGATGCCTCTTGACTCTGGCACCTTTCTTTGGAACGGACAAATCACCCTCCCTGCATGGAGAAGATCGACGCATCTCGCTGCTTGCAACCAGGAACAGTACTTTGTTCACTGGGGCCTAAGTGGTTCCTGCGTGGGTCCTGTAGCCGGCCAGCACTCCATCATGGTTGGCTCGAATTTTGACTTTGCCCAGGTCCAGTGTGACCTAGCATAACATTTTAAGCGCTTCCTGCGTCTAAGCGCTTTACTTCATTTAGTTCTTCAAAATTCAATATCTCAACTTCTACCCATTGGATTTTTTTCATTTTGATCTTGTTTTATTTAAAAAGTCATACTTTGTTTTTTCTAAAGTGTTGTGGAGTGTTTTTCTGGTGTTTTCACTGTGTTACTTTATGAGTTACTGCACAAATACTTTACACATTGCCTTTTAAGTTAAGCCTACAGGCTCTGTGCCAAGATACCTTAGGATTAGCACAGGATAATTTAGGTTGTGTTGTTACTTACCCTGACTAGAATTGTGGTCCCTACTTGGACAGGGTGCATACCTCAGCCAACTAGAGACCCTGGGGCATTTTTATGAGCCCTTTGCACCGCCGTAGTGTGAAAGCTGAAATAAAGAATATAGAAATAATACCACAAATCCAACTCTCTGTCAGCACATAAGATGAACACAATTTATTGGAGACCAACAAGATAATGCAAATACATGCAGCATGGAGACAGTCAGCATAGCCGCTGAGTGTCCAAAGATGTGACGTTTCTGACAGCTTTTATTGACTCAAACCACAAAGGAAGCAGCATCATAATGCATGTAACACAGATTAGGCATTGAATATTTGTCCAATCAGGAGAGGCCTAGGCTGCGTTATACCATTTATGGTCCCAACTATACTGTTGCTGACCATGTGTCTTGAGTATGTGGCAGTCTTGGGACTTTCCACTGTAATGCAATGTATTAGCCTTGGTACTTTTCCATGTATTAATTGCAATATCATAGCACATACCAGAAATATTACTAAATGTGATATGCTGAAATACTTGCGGCTAAGCTAGCATCCTGCTCTGTTCTCATATCTTTCTTGGGCAAGCCTTGCGTTACAAAAGCAGCTTTACTTGTAAGCCATAGAAAATAACAAGCATCTATATAATGATTCTTATGTCAACTTACCAGGGCTTCATCAAAGATAAAAGGGGGCAGAAGGGGTTAGTACAGGAAGCAATACACCCCAGGCCAAATAGAGAGACGCAACCAGTATTATGAATGGTAACTAATGATCAATCGATACCTATATTTAATTTTTCTCCACATTCATTGACTGAGATGGAAACCTCCATACTAAGTACTGGATTATCTTTTGTCCTCACACATAGGAATGACTTATTTAACACACAAGTTGAAATGTAACAATACTTTCATTATATGTGTGTGAAACATTTTTTTGCAAAAAATGAAACCATGCCTGACTTTGATGCCACAGGTTTACATATCCCTTCTACCTTTTATCCTAGTAATAATTTGGAGTCCAAGGATGTTATTACTTTTGAAAGTGCAGTACTGATTGAAATGTATTTACTTTTTTAACACCCACACTATCACAGATATAGCCTTTCAAAGTACCAACAGTCTGCTCTACGTAATTTACAATCTATTAAGGATCTTGTCATCAAATCCGCCAATAAACGTGGTGGTATTGTTTGATTGACAAATCTAACTATAATGCTGAGTTAATTAAACAACTAATTGTAGCTTATCGTTATAAAAATTCTCAAAGGGACTCTCTAAGCATAAAAAAATCCATTGCAGATATCAGTTCTAAAGGCTTAGAAGAAGGATCGTTAAGCCCGATAAAAATTAATTTTTGAACAAAATGGATGCTACCATACCCACAATATATACTTTGCCTAAAATTCATAAAAAGTCCAGTCATCCTCTACATCAACCTATAGTATCTGGGTGCAACTCTATTTTGAAACAACTTACCCAATATGTAGATTTTTTCATTACTCCTTTTGTCATTAATAATCCATCTTACATCCTGGATACGACTGCAATAATTAATGTTATTGAAGATTTTCCATTTGATCCACAAAGTGACATTTTGCTCACTATGGATATAGAACGTTTGTACACAAATATTCCTCAATCAGAGGTTTTGACAATCCTTTTTGATCTTCTTGAAACTAGGGCTTGTCCACCTCCGGTACCTACGACATTCATTGTGGAATGTGCTTATTTGGCTCTCAGCCGCAATTTCTTCATTTTTGACGGTCATTTTTTTAACAGGTCAAGGAAGTAGCGATGGGGGCCATTTTTGCCCCAAACATAGCCAATATCTATGTCTCAGATTTTGAATCCAAATTTATCTTTGTCACTTCTAACCCTTTTTAATCCAAAATTATCAAATGGATAAGATACATAGATGATGTGTTGATTATCTGGCATGGCAATACTGACTCACTTTTTCTGTTCCATAAATGCCTGAATGCACTAAATTCTAATCTTCAATTTACATTAGACTTCAGTTCTATCCATCTCAACATTTTAGACATAACCATTAAAGTTGAGAATAACAAATCGTACACTACTTTATACACCACACCAACAGCTAAAAATACTTTGTTGAAATATGAAAGTCATCGCCTACAAGCATGTAAGGACAATCTCCACTTTGGGCAATTTTTACGGCTACGTCGTTGTACTAGAAGAGAAGATTACTTCCATGATGCCAGAGAAATCTCTAATAAACTGAAAGCTAGCGGTTACTCACACAAACAATTGAGGAGATCTCTTAAATGTGCCTGGTATAACAACAAGGAATCCCTTCTACAGATTTAATAAAGACTTAAAAATTCCAAATTAGTGTGTGTATCAAAATTTGGCACCTTATCTAATAGGATCAAAAAAATTGTTCAGAAGCATGGCAACTTATTAAATCATGATGATATCTTCCATGAAAAACCAATGTTTGCATTTAAAAGCAATTTAAACCTCAAGAACAGATTAGTAAAGGCTTACACTGAAACTTTGAAAAACACCCTACCACAATGTATACATTTACCCAATCATTGGGCATTTTTGCAGTGGAAACTGTATGGCATGTGATACTTGAAAAGTAGTCAAACCCTTTTCTCTGAATAGACTTCATTTTTCCATCAAGACCTTTTGAAAATGTAATACTTCCAAAGTCATCTACTGTATTCAGTGTCCCTGTGGTCTACCTTACATTGGTAAGATCACACAACCAATACATAAAAGGATTTAACAACATCAATCACATATTACGTGCAGGATTGAGCTCGCCCCTGTAGTTGAGCATTTTATGAAATTTGATCGTTAAACTAGAAACATGGCAGTGTGGGAAGATGAAGCCATCAAACCGAATGCCAGATCCACTAACACAAGCAGCCTGTTAACAATACAGAAAAAAAGCATTTGGAAAACTGATAGTGTTAAAAGTGATTTGAATATTGCTGTAAAATGGCCAACTTTAGCCTAACTTTAAAATAAACAGATACAATCAATTTATGTATCATTGTTTTGGTTTTTACATGTTATCTTGATTTTAGATTCCTGTCCAATTCTGGTGTATTTAACATATGTCTAATTGTTACTCTTTTGAAATACTGTAAAATCTGTGTTATCTCGCAATGTATTGGCTTCTACATAATGTGTGTATCATTTTGCAGTGCACAAGTTTTGCTCATGCATTGATTTACTTCTTGGTTTAACAGAAACATCTATATTTTATAGATGGTGCCAATGTTGCTAGAAAAATGCATAAGTACAATTGAGGTATATAGTTGATATGCAAACAAAATGGCAAGTTTTTCCATGTTATCAATCACTTAACAACTCAAGAACATGATTGATCTTTTGAATATAACATGATTTCTATATGCTTGTACATCACATGCTTTTTAAATGATTTTTGTTGTTGTCCCAACACAAGCAGCCTTACATAATGCTTTTAGTATTGCATATCTTGATAGGCTTGTTTTGAATTTTTGGCTTTTTTATTTTTTTACTTCTCCTTTCAATGTCACAAATCATTAATGACCCATAAATCTATACATCTATAATGCCTGATTAACTCTCTTTCAGAATTTCTCTGAACTACTTCCTATCACTCTTTAAATCCTCCAAAGATGGCCACCATCTCATTCAATCATGGTGTTATCTCATGTAAGTTATCATACTTGTCGCTTGAGTCTGCTTAACCCATTTTGGCAGTACAAAATGAATGGTAGTAATTATTGATTAATGGGGATTTGTTTTTTACCTCAGTCACCCACTCTTGTGGTTCGTTTACCGCTTTATTAAGTTTGAATATTATGGCATGGTAAAGTGCATATTATTCTTGGTGAAGTTATAAGATCTCAATTATTGTTTTGATTACCCCTTTTGTAATTTCAAACCAATTATTTTGGAGTTCTTTAAGACATACTAGATGTCTTATAGCGCACCCTCAATCAAGATGGCTACCACGTTTATCAGTCTCTTTGTTGATAGTGTGCTTTGGCACCTTACACGCATAAATAAGAAAGCACTCTCCTAGCTCCGTTTGATTTGTTCCATGCATGAGAGATGCCGTGCGAACTGATGCGTTCAGTATAGATGACTTTGTTTGATTATTGCTAACCATGTAGCAGTTAATACAAGCAATATGCCAGCCTTATTCATACATACCTCTACTCACCTTTTCAGCCTTACAAATTACCTTCTCATTCTTGATGGTTGTTCAACTTTTCATATGATTCATTCAGGTTATAGATGAGTTATGGCATCTATGACATCAGTAGATGTTTTCCATTAATACATGGTTTCTAATCATTATTTTGTCTGATTCACAGATATTCCTAGTCCCGATCTTTCACTGTTAAGATTATCATGATTGGTTTTTTAAAAGTAAATATTGGTTTTCTTGTCAGACCTCTGGGATTCTGGATTTTTTTCCCTATATACTTTTGTATCTATAAGGATTTACTTGAGCACATTCACTTTCATTCTCTTTGTCTCGGGTATGAAATGCACTTTAAGATCATGGGCATTATCAATCTCTAGGTGCATACATGAATCTGATTTTTGTTTATATTCCCCAGTCCTTTCAGTTCTTGTGGGGTCATAGTTACATTTCCAGTGTAATTGTATTGTCCTGAGGAAGCTCTTGCGGACTGTGAACAATAGAGACCGAAATGTCAATGCAAAATCCAACTCCTTCGACATACAGTTATTGGATGCTCATCATTGAATTGATTTGTAATTTTTGATACATTGATATCTAGCAAAGTGGACTTTACATACATTAATCTTTGACCTATTTTGTTTGATTTATTGTGCAAGATAAATGTTGATGTGGAATTTCATGTTTTGTACCCATAAGTTAGGCATATTGAATATAATGGATGTGTTCCAAATTTAAAATCAGTGTGCGTCTTGTTTTTAAGATATATTCCTTTATGAATTACACACAAGGTTCTATTCTGAACTATTCTCTGCTGTCACTATTGGGACACAGAATTTAAGTAAATCACTTCAAAGTATTCTTCTTTACAATTGATTCCCATGGCTATCGATCACGTCAGCACTTTCATTCTTGCCCGTCTGGCATACTTTTACTCATTTGATTCCATCTCTGTCTGGCACACATAGCCATATGGATTATTGTGCCTACTTTGAGTACCTCCCATTTTGGTGTGCACACAAGCGCAGCAGCCCACTGCAGCAATTGCTAAAATTGTGCTCTGCAATTGCCTATATATGTTAGTCCTTCATATAATTAATTTGTGTGCTGTCTCTGACATACCGTCACACATCACACCAGCAGGCACTGTGTACCATAACACGATAATCACACCACATTGCTCATCAGAAAGTGAATTATTATTTGTGGTAGATGATAATTCACCACGGTTAATGAAGTCACTAACCTGATAGATCCAGAAAAAGGTTCCCCCAAAGCTGCACTAGTCAACCCTGTGGAGTGCCCACTGATGTTACCTTTCCTCTTGAGGAAGCTCCCATTTGGTGCCTTGGATGAAGGCACTCAAAGCACCTACTCCTCTCAAAGGGGTTCGTTCCCCTGAGTTTCCAGTTCTCTTCTTTTCATAAGTGGTTTGGGACTCCTTCCCCTTGTCAGAATTTTAGGTCCCTAAGGCCTTTCCTTATTGACCCTTGTCACTCCCTCCTTTCCCATGTGTGTGCCTGGCATCCCCTTCTTGGGAGCACCCCCAGAATATTTTCAACACCCTTGTGCATACCCATACATTAGCAGCATTTCCAAGCTTCCTGTGGTCAGTCAGCTTGGAATCCACTAGATGTTGGTCCTACTCTGGAGGACAATTACTCAAGATTACTCGAGATGTGCTCCATCATAGGTATTCACTTCACTGCTCTTAATCCAGCTAGCAGGGCTTTTAAGGAGGACTCTTCAAGATCAACCAAAGTTTGATGTGTCTGCTTGTGCGTAGTTAGTTAGTTGCAAACAATTCCTTGAGCGTATTTAACTTGGTACATCTGCAGAAGGACACAAATGTATACGTATTTGTAATATGAAGTGTGACACCCACAAGACTGCACTCATGGAATATATGCTTGGTTTAAAATTGCAGCTGTATAAACGTTGTTCGTTAGGGTTCTACATAGTTCTTCAATATGATTGTTTCTTTTTCTCAGCTCTTTAGCCTACATCAGTGCATCACTATGTTGCTATCCCTGAAATTGTGAAAATCGGAGTGTTGTTGCATGGAGTCCTACTTTAGTGTCTGTTGGAGATGCTGTTAATAATTCTGTTTGAGTCCCGAATCAGAACAAACTAAAAGTGCCCAGTGGTATAGCACTTCTAAATATCTTCACTCTAAATAATTTGGGGCAGTTTATGGGAATGGTGGCACAGGGCAGCACAGCAAGTTACCTTGCTGCACTGCCCTGCATCATAGGAAAAGGGCAGGAATGCACCATGTTTATCCAATACGGTGCATTCCTGTCCTTTCCCCCTGCACAGGTGCCGTTTCAGCAGTCTAGTGCCAATGCAGGCACCCTTGCACCATGGTGGAAGGGTGCCAGCTTTACAGGCAGGATTTCTTCTGGGAAGGAAGGAGCACCTTCCTGCACAAAAACAATCTCTAGAGGAGTTTTCCTCTTTCTTTGTGTACTGCAGAATGCAACATACATAGAAAGAGGAAAAAACGAGGAGAAGTAAACATATTTCTCCTCATTTTGCTTCAAATGGGGAAGCATATGTTTGTGGCAAATTCCCAGCTTTACCAGGTTTGATAAATAAGGTAATGTGTCAAAAACCATGGGAATTGCTTGAGAACACGCACAGCAAAACCCATGGAATGCCTCCCTTGAGCAGAGTAATGCAACACAGCGATTTGCGCTGCATTGCATTACTCCATATTTATGAAGCCACGCAAAGTGCCTTTGCGTGGTTTCATGAATATAACTTCAAACTTTGCGTCATTTATGTACCATGTTGCATGGTGCAAGTATGATGCAAGGCCCTCGTAAATATGCCCCTTACTAACCAAATGTTTTTATTACTCCAGCAGCAAAGTCTATAGATATGGTTGATAAATGAATGTAACTCTTCAGTTATTTGTGAGTTTGTATGTTATATAAGGGATGAGTGAGTGGATAAATTCTATAATGAGTCAATGGGTGGGTGAACAGATGCATGAGTGCAAGAATGAGTTAGTGCATGAATGAATAGATGAGAGATTGCATAGAAGCTTTCAGACACTTGCAGTTACATGCCAGACCTATTGGTTTTTCCATGGCATGTTTTGTCCTTGAAGTTGAGTTACAAATGTGAGCTGCCTTAGTTTATTCGTATGTTCCCACACTGGGGAGTATTGATTGGCAGATTGTCCTTCTTATTCAGTAATTTTAAATGTAACAACGTTTTGCTCTATAGAAGCAATTTTTGTATTTATTCATTTCGCAGTAAAGTTTACAGTATACAAACTTTGCAAATTTGACTTTTGCTAACCTTGTGAAGGTTGTATTTATTTTTATTGGGCTTTGCAGAATTCACAAAATCATGAACGTTAAAAAAACAAGAAGTGAAAAGATCAACAAAAAGTATGTTTTGGCTGAGAAAACCTCTGAAAATATGTTGGTTTTTTTTGTGGACGAAACCTGTTGCACAAACATTTTTGGCAAAAACCTTTTTTGGTTGAACTTTCTCTCAAAGGTGAAGTTTTAAAGTGACAAATGTTGCCACATTGTGAAGTTGGGAAATTTATTCCATTGCAAATCTTAAAGGACTAAATTATCATTTTGCACACACACACCTTATTGAAAGCTGAAAGCATGCAATTATATTGGGGCATATTCTCAAGGAGCTATCGCCGAGTTATCGGCACTTTAACGCATCCAAAGTCGCGCTAAATTTATCGCCCCATTCACAAGCTGGTGCTAACAGCCCATAACACCAGTTTTCCTGCGAAAGCAGTCGCAAAAAACATCGCCACAGATGACCCCATCAACTAACGCTAATGAGATGCAGAGTAGGCGTTCCCGAGCAAAAAGCCGCAACAACACCACAACGCAACATTCTCAACGACCAGCCACATTGGCGATAAGAACACAAAACAGGCGATACAGCGCGTTACCAGCAGGAAATTAACACCTGCTCTGACCTGGTGCAAAGTCGGACGTCAACCTGCACAAGAAAAGGGAGCCCAGCCCACAGCCACCCTTGAAGAACAACAGATGCCATGGAGCCACTCACCATGCACCCCGAAGCCCCGAGAGGGGAACAACACTCACCGCCACCAACCCCAACCGCCACTACCCCAAAGGACCCCCTCCCCCGCTCCCCCTCCGGACCACCACAGAGGCAGCGCAGACAAAGACAGCGGACCTTCAGGAAATGCACCAGCCCCACAGACCTAACACCAGACAATGCCAATGCCCACTACAGGCCCAAAAGGACAACCATGCTCCGCATCCTGAAGACATTGCCCACAGGCTGACGGTACCAACACAGCGGACAACCAACATCCCTCCGCAGACAAAGCTGCTGGCTGTGCTGCACCTGTTGGCCTCTGGTATCCTTCCAAACAACAACCGCCCGAGTCGGAGGAGTCTCACAGCCAGCCCCATCCAAGTTCCTCACACCTGTCCTGGATGCCCTCACCAGCTAGGGACCCCAGCACCCATACGTCCCCCACAATGCGCAGGAACAGCTGGAGACCAAGCAAGGACTATACGCCATAGCTGGATCCCCGCACGTGCCGGGGGCAATCGACTGCACACTTGTCCCACTTGTGCCCCCTGCCAACACCGCACACAAGTACAGCAACAGAAAGCACACGCATTCCATCAACGTGCAGGCAGTAGTTGACCACAGGGGACTCCTCACCAATGTCATAGCCAACTACCCAGGCAGTGTGCATGAACCCTTCATCTTACGACAGTCCAACATCAACCAGCGGTTCCAGGATGGCACCCATGGGAATGCACTGCTCGTTGGCAAGTACCAAATGAACACACCACACACCTCAACCCCACAATCATGCAACTCACAACTCTGGCACTGCAGACGTCACAAAATCACATACAACATGCCAAACAACATGCCCCCCCACCAGACACGACAGCACAACTCACCGTGGCAACCTTGGTCAGCCATGTACATGAGCCATCGACGGCATGGCACCTCAGCCACACAATACCGGAATGTGGGGAGAGGTGGGAACCAGGCATGTGCGAAGGAGGCAAGTGACCCATGAATGAGTATGTACACAATGCCAAGTGAGGCGGAGATGTGCTGGACAGACTGCAGTATGCAGACCACAGACATAGCCATGTCTACATGCAGTGCTGGTGTTTGGAGTGTAGTGGACAGTGGACGCAACCATGTCACCCCAGCCAGTGGGGAAGATCGCGGAAATGTAGCTTGTGACGTCCCCCCTTGTAAGCGTGTGCGGAGTGGGCTGGCCCAGCGTACGCCAGGCCAGCGCAGGGGTGTGAATAAAAAGCACGTAGCTCTGGGCGTGGTTCTCTTCCGGAATGCCCAATGTGTCTGCCAGGGTGGTGCCTCCCACCCCGCCAAGAGGATGACGCCGTCGCCTTGAGAGGTGTGGCCTGCGATCCTGTGCGCCTGCTGCACCCCGGGACACTGGTCCCCAGGACCCGTCCTGCCCGCCCTTCGCAGCCAGGCCTCACTGCTCACCTGCCGACACCGGCGTGTGTCAAAGAGGGCCCACCACGTGCCGGCGCAAGCTCCAAGCCCGAGGCCTGCGACCTTCGCAGCCTCCTCAGACCATCACGCCCTCGGTGACACAGGCCCGCTTTACTCCTTTTTTGTTGATGTACTCCACTGCTGCCTCGGGCCTACACTACGCTCAAGAAGGTCACACATTTGGAACTGAGTCTTGATTATGCTATGGCCGAGTACACACTTTATGGCGGAGTTTATATCACTATACTCCCTTCGATGTGGTGACACAAAGTATGTGCATGGCATCCCAACCACACGTGTCCGTGGGCCCTTGATGACAACGCATTCGGCCTACACTGCGGTCGAGTAGGTCACACATTGGGAATTCAGTCATGAATCATTTATGGCAGACTTGACATCATTGTACTGGCCTTATCGCAGACTGCATCCCCTTTCAGCTCCGGTGCCACTAAGTCTGTTCCCCGACATCCATGGCCACTTTCTGGTTGAACTTTGGATGGCGACTGCGTCTATGGACTCGGGCTTGTCTTCATCATCATGTCGGAGATTCTGACTTTGTGGCAAAAACGAGGCTGTGGCATTCCACTCCTCCATTTGCCGCTTCCGGCCGGCTTCTGCCCTCTGCATCATGCCCTGGAGGACACCTTCCACTGTCCCCCGCAAACCTCAGGTACATTCACCTTCGACATCGACGAGGACCCGCTCACCTCGCGTGGCCCTATCTCACTGCACCGCAAGTCACCATCCCGTGGTGGTGTGCCTGTGCCAGCCGCAGTGCATCGGGGGCCACTAACTCTGTGCAGCTCAAGTCATGGCCGCTGTCTGATAGCATATTGGATGGCCTCTGGGTCGATGGACTGGGGGTCATCAAGGCCATGTGTCTGTGGCCCTGCACTGTCCGCTGCCTCTGGCCTCAACTGCGGCCCACCTGGGCTCACACATCAAATCGAGTCCTGGCCTGCCCGGGCGTCGCATCACCGCAGGATGCACAAGCCACCACCGCCAGGACCAACTCCAAACAACAGGTGCCAGAGTCGTAAGTGTCTTACTGCCAGACTATCAGAGTTGCTCACACCAGTCATGGGTGCCATCATCAGCTTGTTCCCTGCTCAGCTCTTCAGGTGCCACTAACTCAGTGCACCACAAATCATGGACCATTCTGCTTGCATGTTGGGTGAACACTGTACTTTCTCCGGCTACCACCATGATGCTTCACAGTTATTTCTGATATGCTGGTGTTTTCTGTTTCCGCTTTAATTGTGATCACTGTTCAAGTTGTTGCCAGCACCAACTCCATGAGGGCTGGCTTACACTCACCCCACACACATCCAGCACATGCGTCACTGTACATGTGACCATGCCAATAAAGGTGTCGAGCGCACGTGCCTGTGGCCAGTTCAACGATCAACTCTCTGAGTGTGTCCGTGTGCTCATGATGTATGCATTTGTGCCCCGGGCACTACAACATTACATTGTGCCGTGTACTGAGGACGCAGCCATGTCACCGCAGGCAGCGGGTGGGACATTGCACATGTAGCTTTGTCATTCCCCACTCAATATGTAAGAGGAGTGAACTGGGCCGGCGTACGCCAGTCCAGCGTGGGGGTGTGGATGATCATCCCGTGGCTCTGGGTGTGGTTCAGTACTGGAAATGTGCAAAGGCATGTGTCTCTGTCACAGTGTGGGCCTCCGTTAGGGAGTGTAGGTGGGCCCTGATGGGACTTAGACACCCACGTATGTGATCTGGTTCGGCTTCCATGAGGTAGTACCCCACCCGCACATGTTCGGCCACCCCCTTATGGCAGTCTGACACCTGGCCTTGGAATGCGATGTGTGCTTCGTGTGGGCTGCTGGGAGCCAGCCAGGGTGGTGGGTGCGTCCAGCTGTGTTGTCTGTGCAGGGTGTGGGGTATCCTCGATGCAGCGGTGCTGCCCTGCTCCTGGAGGTCGATTGCCTAAGATGTCCATGGACTGTTGTGGGGCGTAGGTGTCGGAAGTGTGGTGGTCCTCTTCAGCATCACTGTAGAGTTGTCTGGTCTGCTCTGCTAGAGGTGTTGTTTGTCCCTCTGCAATGTGAAGGGGAGATGCTTGTTGACATTGTGTTGGCATGTATGTTGCCGCAGTGTTCAAGTTTACATTCAGACTTCATGACAATGTACATTGTGACTGTTTGGGAGGGGCGGACTATTTGATGCGGGTCAGTGGACATTTGGACTACATGACGTAGGTGAGGTTGTACACGTACATTTGCATCTCACAGTTTCCTGCTATGTCAGATGTGATTGGCCATTTTCTATGCACAGGCGGACCCAGTTGTGTCCTCTGTTCTGCAGTGTAGGTGTTGGACTGTGTACCACATTGTCATCCATGTGGGTGTGCTGTCATTGCTATGTGTGTGTGCTGCTTTGTGTGGGAGTCGCACCTCCAGCTGTGATTTTGCTGCCCGTTATCCCTTGGAGGCGGTGTGCCTTTGGCTTTTGTGCTTTTGAGGTGCTGTGATGTTGGCGACTTGGGTCATTTGTGCTCTTGGACGGTTTTTGTACTCTTGTGCAATGTTTGTCTGCAGATGTGTTGTTGACGTCAGTGGTTGTTTGTGCAGGTGGATGTGTCAGAGTGTGACCTGCTCCTTTCTGGATGTGGTCCACACTAGGCCACCTCAGTCTCGTGGCGTGCACAGTGTCATGGTGATTGTACTCCAGCCATGCTGCTGGTCATGTGGTGTCACTTGCATTGTCAGTGTGGCTCTCACATACGCATCTTTGCTGTGTTTCGCACGGGTGCATGTGTGTGTTGTGGAATTGGTGATGTGTGGGGTGGGACCCCTTTGGGCACATGGTGAACGGGGGCCTACTTGATGTTTGTATGTGTGCTGCAGTGTGCCACGGGGAGCAGGGACATGTCCCATGGTTATTGTGGGTGCGCGGTGTGCTACACGTCATTGTGCATGTGTGCCATTGTGCCCGTTCCCCCCCGTCCCCACAGTCCCTGTTCATTACTCACCCTGTTGCTGTTGTGTCAGGTCATGTCGAGCAGTGTCAAGACTCCCGACTCCTTGCACCGTCTCCACACTGATGACTGTGGGCGCCATTTGCTCCAGCTCCTCCTGTGGCGCAGGACTCCCACCTCCATTCGCCGTTGCTGCCTTCCTGTTGGCAGCAGGTTTCTGCTTGGTTTGGCTTTTCACATCGTGCCAGTGCATCTTAGCCCCCTCGGCACTTCGACTGCATTCACGATGGGATGCCATTTTTCCGTCTGTATTGCCAATGACACGGTGGTGGTGACGGACAGTTGTTGGTGCTCTGTCACCTCCGTGACGACGATCGGGTTTTCCTGCGGACTGTACCCCGTCTTCCTCTTCCTCTTCTCATTGGCCTTCCCCGACCCCGAGGTTCATTGCTGGTGGTCTGTGGGGCTTGTGGGGTTTGCGTTGACCTGGGCACTCGTTCCGGGTGCATCCATGTTGCTGCGCAGTTTGATTTGTTTATGGTGTGTTTTTCTTGTTCAGCTTTTACGGTGCATTTTCCCGCCAGACGCGTGGGAATTGCAGGCCTATCGCTGATTGTCGCTGTTTTTTTTTTTCGTGGTTGGCCTCATTGCAACTTTATTCGCGTTGGTGTTTCGCATTTTTTCGGCGTTGCGTTCTTTTTAACGCGGTCATTTGACGCGTTATCGTGGGACTATCGCATGGTGATGCCAGGTTGAGAATGCTACGTTAACACGGCGTTGTTTTCCCGCGATGGACTGCGATGTGAGAAGTTGCGTTAAGCTAAAATTGCGGTGGTTATCACACGTTCTTGTGAATATGCCCCAATGTTTCTTCACTTTTTGTGAGAAATATCAGTTTTGATCACATATTTCACATTTAACGTCATCCTTAAGATTTAGCACACAATCTATGGTGCTATTGGAATGTGTATTGCTATCTGTAACTATACTAATTCAAGGATGTCCACTAGTTTCGAATTTTGTATTATATCTTTCAGTCTCTATTATTCTATGATTCAGCATCTACTTATGTGAATATACATTATGTTGTCACGTAATATTAACTGCAGTAATGCGGGTAAAATATCACTAATAAATAAAACCGCTCTCATCTCAAAAAACCAGCAGGAAATCTTTGTATTGATGCAATTCAAATCCTAAAGCTGCCATGGCTGATACAAGTGAAGGTGTTTAGTGACAGATTAGAGAACGTATAAGGTTATTTTTATCTAGATAGTACCACAAGCAGCGACCATTGGCTAACTAATTGTAGGTGCATGTTCTGGAAGGATAACACATTGCTAGTCTTATTTCTAGAGAAGCATATGCAATTCCGTCCACCTAGCACTGTCATATTGTCACATTAGACCGAAGGGCACAGTGTTATCACATGATGGGAAGCCTATCAGTGCCTATGTGCGCTAAGGTTGTGTGAGTCTTGCGGAGAGTGCACTGTCGCCCCCCCCCCCTTGCCCTTTCTTTTCAGAAATATTGCAAATTTTCAGCATTCGCCTGAAATTGTACATTTCTTAGGCATGTTTGCGGGGTTGCCTTTACTGGTGGTCATGAATGTGTGAAAATGATGCAGGATTTGTGGGCTTAGTGAACAATACTGATTTTATCTAGTTTTATCGCTGAAACTTGTCTCACTGACACATTAACATTAGCGGATATAGCTTTCCCAGAAAGCTATTACATTTTGTGTTGTGAACACCTATATAAACAAGATGGATGCGTTGCAAATAAATTCCTGCAGATCATTTTGCTAACAGAACCCAGGAGTCTCAGCTAGAAAGATCAATCTGTCACCAAGTTCTTGCTTCTCAGTTATTTTTATTCTATGGCCCAGACTCTGAGGTTATTATGCCAGTTTTGCATTGATGATAGCTATCGTTGTCGGTCAGGACCTTAACAGTGAAAAAAGGGTACTCCTATGTGATTAATGATATCTAATGGTTTTGGTGAACCTAGAGTGTGGAGGAGTTACTGGCCAGAAGAATGTGGTTGTATCTCCTGCACACCAGTACAGTGTCTGTTAGGAAATCATCTGGAGACTTCGGCATGGGCAGAAGTAGAGAAGAGGGCTCGCACAGAAATGCAGGGTCTCCCTGAGTAGGTGTGTGTGACAACTAAGGCACAGGCTGCACGTCAGGGGAGTCAAGAAGAATTGGAGCCTGAAATTTGGGCCAAAACTTCAGAAACAAGAGGGAAGGCAAGAAGACTTGTGACACAGCTTCAAAGAGGTCATAGGATCAGGGCGATGCCCTGATGCCTGTGGAGGGAACTGCAGCTGAGGAGCTTGGGCCTGACCTGGCAGAGCTTCTTGAGGTATGGGGTCCCTCTAGAGAGGACCTGTTTAGAGCAAAAGAAATGCCCTATTCTTGAAGGCCTGGGGAAGCAAGCTGCCAGGCAAGAAGAGGGCGATGCCAGTGGCACTCACAGAGTTTATTGGGAGGATGGGCTCCTGTATACTGAGGCCAGGGACCCAAAATCATGGGCATCCAGGAGAGTGATGGTCTTCCAGGTATACCGAGCATTCATCTTAACTTTAGCCCATGACATCCCCCTTGCTGGACATATGAGACAAACCAAAACCTGAAACAGGTTCATTGCCCATTTTTATTGGCCCCAGGTGTCTGAGATAGTAAAGGAGTTTTGTCACTCATGTGCAATCTGTCAAGCCAGTGGCAAGAAAGGACTCCCTTTGCGAAGGTAGGGATCGACATGGTTGGTCCCCTTGACCCTCCTAATGCATCTGAAAACGGATTTATTCTAGTGATAGTGGACAAAGCCACTAGTTATCCAGAGGCAATTCCCCCAGGACTACAACTGATCCTGCAGTAGTATAGTCCCTCCTTGGCATTGACCTGCAAACAAGAATTTGCAGGGCAGTCAGGAGCTTGCCAAGTACTTGTATGACCAAAAGTCAGCATTGGTTAAGTATTAATCAGGGCAGTTAGTGTGGGTGTTGGAGCCTGTGGCTCCGAGGGCCCTCCAGAACAAGTGGACTGGGCCATACACCATTTTGGAGAAAAAGGGGGAAGTTACCTACCTGGTATACTTAGGCACTCCCAGGAGTCCTCACAGATTACTCTGTGTGAACAACCTAAAGCCACACCAAGACAGGGCTGACATGACCATGTTGAAAGTCACTGATGCAGGACAGAAGGAGGAAAGTGAACCCCCCTCTCACTTGTTATCAACCCACCCACGAGATGCTACAGTGGAGGGTGTAGTCCTGTCTGCACTCTCACAGTACAGCAGCAGACTGACTGCAGGCAAGTCCTCAGCCAGTTCGCAGAGCTCTTTTCTTTGAGCACTGGACAGGCACCCTGATGTACCCATGATGTGGACACTGGGGACAGCCTCTCTGTGAAGAACAAGATTTATCTGCAGTCTGACCAAGTCAAAGAAAGCCAACATCAAAGCTGAAGTAAGCAAGATGCTAGAGCTAGGGAGATTGAGCCACCTGATAGTCCCTGGGCCAGTCCAGTGGTACAGGTCCTCAACCCTCACTCAAAAGGTGAGAAACCAGAGATGAGTTTCTGCGTGGATTACAGAGGGTTGAATGAAGTAACCAAGACTGATGCTCACCCCATACCAAGAGCAGATGAGCTTATTGATAAGCTAGTGCCAGTCAAATTTCTCAGTGCTTTAGATCTGACATCAGGGTACTGGCAGATTGGTCTGACCCAGGGAGCTAATGAGAGATATTCATTCTCCACCTTAGAGGGACACTTTCAATTCAAAGTATTGCCTTTTGGATTAATGAATGCACCTGCCACTTTTCAAAGGTCAGTGAATCAAGTTCTTTCAGGGCTGGATGACTTTAGGGCAGCATATCTGGACAATATTGCTGTCTTTAACTCCACCTGGGAGGATTACATGGTCCACCAAGAGAAGTTTTGCAGGCCCTGCTGCAGTTAGACCTCACAATTAACACCAGTAAGTGCCAGATTGGGAAGAGTTCTGTTGTGTACTTTGGCCACCTTGTAGGTGGAGGCCAAGTAAGACCTCTCCAACCAAAGATCCAGACCATTCTAAACTAGGAGTCTCCCAAGACCCAGTCTCAGGTCAGGGCATTCCTTGTCCTGACTGGATATTATAGGAGGTTTGTGAAGGGGTATGGTACCATTGTGGCCCCTCTCACTGAGCTTACCTTAAAGAAGCTGCCAAAGAGGGTCATTTGGACCACAGGTTGTCAAAATGCCTTTGATGCCCTGAAAGCAGCCTTGTGCTCAGCACCTGTCTTATAAGCACCAGACCATGGAAAACAGTTCATGAGAGAACCCCAAGTTGTTGAGATGGTCTATTTCTATACAGGGGATGGACTTTGTAGTGGAACACAGACCAGGGACTGACCATGCCAATGCAGATGGCCTTTCCAGGTTCTTCCACTTAGACACTGAGAACTACCAAGAGGGAAGTTTGTGCTCATCAACTTTCCTCTGGGGGGAGAGCATGTAAGAAAGTGCCCTTTTTGGATTGTCACCCCCACTTTGTGCTCTGGATGCTGTGGTTTTAGAACTGAAAGTGCACTGGGACCTGCTAACCAGGCCCCAGTGCCAGTGCTCCTTCCCTCAAAAAAGTAATGTGAATTGGTACACCTAATTAACAAGATGCTTTAACCCCCTTTGTAAGCCCATAGTATGTGGTACCAGTGGTACACAGGGCAAGGGTGTTAAAGGGGTCACAAGGTCTGCATCACTACTTGTGCCAGCCTAAGTTATCTTCATGATGTAAGCATATATATACAGATATATATATATATATATATATTATCTACTGGCGGTCGCCAGTAGATAGTTATAGTTAAAACCTATTTTCCATAGGAAATCCGCAACATTCTATTTGAAATAACGTTGGCGCCGGTTGACAAATCTTCGCGAAATTCTCCAACTTGTTGGGGCGCTCCGCTCCGCTCCTACCCTGAAAGTCTCGGGTTGATTCGTCAAGAGGGGGCCGAGAAAAAAGGGGGGGTCCCAAAACGCGTTTTCCCCATTCATTTTTCCATAGGATCCTTTCATCGCAACTACAGCCCGAACTGCTGAACGGAATTACACCAAATTTGGCAAAGAGGTAGCCCTTGGTTCAGTGTCATGCCTTTTGCTTAAATGGTGTAAATCCGTTCAGTAGTTCCTGAGAAAATCAAAAGTAAAGTCACATATATATCTATGGCCAAGTAGGGTCCGTGTATCCTGAGTGCACCCTGCGCGCACCGTCCCGATCACGAGCTGCATGCTAATTGGCTGTCAAGTGGCTGTCAACACTCCAAATCAGGAAGTGTTGGCAGCCATTTTGTCCCTCGGTAGAACCGAGGGAAAGAAACAAGTGCGCAAAGCGCAAAAAGGGGGCAGGGTAGAAACACCCTGACCCCCTAGGTCTGCTCAGGGGGTCCCACAAGGACCCCCTGGGCAGAAAAAAACATTTTTTTTTTTTAAATGGCGGGATGCGCTTAGGGGGCGCGGAACCCGCGATTAAAAAAAAAAAAGCACAAGAAACAAGTGCACAAAACGCACAAAGGGGGCAGGGTAGAAACACCCTGACCCGCTAGGTCTGCTCAGGGGGTCCCACAAGGACCCCCTGGGCAGAAAAAAGCATTTTTTTTTTCAAAATCGGCGGGATGCGCTTAGGGTGCGCGGATCCCACTGATTAAAAAAAAAAACACAAGAAACAAGTGCGCAAAACGCACAAAGGGGGCAGGGTAGAAACACCCTGACCCCCTAGGTCTGCTCAGGGGGTCCCACAAGGACCCCCTGGGCAGAAAAAAGCAAAAAAAAAAAAAAAGACCGGCATCGTGCCGAGGCCCCGCCCCCTCCCTGCAGCAGTCTGCAAACTCGCCCCCTGGCGCGTTTTAAGAAGGGGAATTAATTCCCCTTGAATACTGGGGGTCCCTGGGGGCCAACTAGCCCACCAGGAACCTCCGGTATGTGCCAGGGGGCTGCGTTGCAGAGAGGTGTACATAGGCCACGCCCCTTTTTACACCTCTCTGCAACGCAGCTCTGTGGCACTTTTTGGAGGTGCATGGTGGGCTAGTTGGACTCCAGGGACCCTCAGTATTCAAGGGGACTTAATCCCCCAACTTAAAACATGCCACGGGGCGCGTTTGCACAGTGGTGAAGGGAGGGGGCGTGGCTTCAGGTGACATGTGTGCAAACAGGCCCCGTGGCGCGTTTTAAGATGGGGAATTAAATCCTCTTCAATCCTGAGGGTCCCTGGGGCCAACTAGCCCACCAGGTACCTCCAGTAAGCGCCACGGAGCTGTGTTGCAGAGTGTTGTAAAAAGGGGCGTGGCCTCTGAACACCTCTCTGCAACGCAGCTCTCTGGCGCATACTGGATGTATCTGGTGGGCCAGTTGGCCCCTAGGGACCCTCGGGATTGAGGAGGAATTAATTCTCCAACTTAAAACGCGCCACAGGGCGTGTTTGCAGACATGTCACTTCAGGCCCCACCCCCTTCCTTCACCATTGTGCAAATATTCCTCTAAAATCAGCCGAACTACAAATTCCGATTTACTCACCTGTTATCAGGAGAGACCTCAGTGCTGCATCTTTGAGCCCAGTACTGATCCTGAAAAGTAATTTTAACCGTACTTACCAGTAACTTGAATTTCCTTCCATAGGCTAACATTGACTGGTTTCACTTGGAAATTCTTCTAAGTGTGGAGTTTTGGAACTTTATAATATTCCTGTAAAATCAGCCGAACTACGAATTCCGATTTACTCACCTGTTATCAGGAGCGACCTCAGTGCTGCATCTTTGAGCCCAGTACTGATCCTGAAAAGTAATTTTAACCGTACTTACCAGTAACTTGAATTTCCTTCCATAGGATATCATTGCCTGCTTTTTGCTGAAAAAGTTTCTAAAGTGTCGATTTTTGAAACATACAAATATTCCTCTAAAATCAGCCGAACTACGAACTCCGATTTACTCACCGGTTATCAGGAGAGACCTCAGTGCTGCATCTTTGAGCCCAGTACTGATCCTGAAAAGTAATTTTAACCGTACTTACCAGTAACTTGAATTTCCTTCAATAGGCTAACATTGACTGGTTTCACTTGGAAATTCTTCTAAGTGTGGAGTTTTGGAACTTTATAATATTCCTCTAAAATCAGCCGAACTACGAATTCCGATTTACTCACCTGTTATCAGGAGAGACCTCAGTGCTGCATCTTTGAGCCCAGTACTGATCCTGAAAAGTAATTTTAACCGTACTTACCAGTAACTTGAATTTCCTTCCATAGGCTAACATTGACTGGTTTCACTTGGAAATTCTTCTAAGTGTGGAGTTTTGGAACTTTATAATATTCCTCTAAAATCAGCCGAACTACGAATTCCGATTTACTCACCTGTTATCAGGAGAGAACCCAGTGCTGCATCTTTTAGCCCAGCACTGACCCTGAAAAGTAATTCTAACCGTACTTACCAGTAACTAGTATTTCCTTCCATTGGAATCCATTGTCTGGTTTTCAGCAGAAAAGTTTCAAAGTGTCGATTTTCACAAACTACAAATATTCCTTAAAAATTGCCTGTATGACTTAAACGCATTCTTTCAACTGTTTACAGGAGATGCACCAGTGCTGGATCCAGGATCCACCACTGAGTAAGAAAACGATAACACTACTTACCTGCTAAGTGAATTTCCTCCCATAGGATAACATTGGTGATTCTATGTGAAAAAGTTTCTAAGTGTCAACTTTTAAAATACAATAATATTCCTTAAAAATCACTACTGTAACCAAAACGCTTTTAATCAACAGTTTACAGGAGATGTCCCAGGACTGAATCTAGGATCCAGTCCTGTGGTTAGAAAAGTAATCCATAAAGTAACTAATTGCATTTAACTTGAAATTCACATTGAGCTCAATGTTGCATTGTGTTTGAAATTGTGTTGCCCATTGCAACAACTGTAACTACTGTACTTAAAAGTTTTTTTGCCTATTTGCAAAGTATTTAAACTAAAGTAATTCATTCTGAGAAAGTATATTTTGTAATGTAATGTATAATGTAATTACAATGCATTTTAAAAAATAAAATATCTAAAAATAAATAGTTTAAAAAAATGTAGTAAATCAGTATCAAAAAAATAAATATAACAATTAATACATTTAAAAATTGTCATTTACAAAACCTTTGAAATTCACTGAAAAAACCATAGGTTTCAGACATGTTATAGTTAGGAATTAGCATTTAAAAAACCTTTGAAATTCACTGAAAAAACCATAGGTTTCAGGCACGTTATAGTTAGAAATGAGCATTTAAAAAACCTTACAAATTCACTGAAAAAACCATAGGTTTTAGGGACAGTTATAGTTAGTTGGACATTGCACTCATACAAAACCCGTGAAATTCCTCCGTTAGAGTTAGTTCAGGTAACTATAACTCGCACCCCCGCAATGCACTGCTGATGACGTCACATATTACATCACTCATGACATGGTCAGTGACATCACTGATGATATCACTGATGACATCTCAAATGACATCACTGATGACATCATCCATGTGATAATTTGATGCATCTTCTCACACCCTAATATAACTTTTGATACACCCACTGTAAATTACAGACTGCCATTGTCAAAACCATAGACACTCCAACACCAATTACTATATATTCTTAGGTCTACACACACACACATCTACTCACTCACCCGTACAGTCACTCATACTTATACTCACTCAGTACAGGACTATTATATGCACTCATACACCTATATAAACACTCACACACCGCCACTCATCCATAGAGGTACTCACACACCTAG
This sequence comes from Calotriton arnoldi, assembly GCA_963921515.1. Taxonomy (NCBI): domain Eukaryota; kingdom Metazoa; phylum Chordata; class Amphibia; order Caudata; family Salamandridae; genus Calotriton; species Calotriton arnoldi. The sequence continues at coordinate 204,850 of CAWUFW010015256.1, forward strand.
TCAGTCATGCAAAAAATTAAGCACACACCCATTTACTCACCTATACAGTTATACACACACCAACTCACTTACTCATACAAATACTAGCACATTCTTACGCTCTTATACAATCTCTGATACAAGCACACACTCATCCATACAGTCACTCTCACAATCACACACTCTCGCTTATAGCTATTTATATACTCCAACACACATATATACTGCCTTTCACATATGTAGTTACTCACACATGTACCACTGAGATATACATTCACTCACTAACACACCCATACACACACTCACCCACCCATACAGTCCATCACAGATGCACTCTTGAAACCATGCACCCAGTGAATCACCCACTGATACATCTATGTGCAGTCACACACACCCCATCCACACAAACACTCAGGCACCCATACAGATACTCAGACAACCAATCAATAACTCATATAGACACTCATGTAGCTATTTACAAACCCATGCAGCCACTTACACACCAACAGACAGACGGATAAAGACATTCACACAGTTTAGTCACTAACCCATGCATTTAGTAAGATACGTTTAATCACTCACTTATAGAGTCAGTCATGCACCTACTAAATCATCCATCCAGACACTTATACACCCACTCATTATTCAATACACCTTGGCATATATATTAAACATATTTAAACTTTATAGAAACACACAGTCACTGCATGATGTCATCAGTGATGTCATTTGAGATGTCATCAGTGATGTCATCAGTGATGTCACTGGCCATGTCATGAGTGATGTAATATGTGACGTCATCAGCAGTGCATTGCGGGGCGCGAGTTATAGTTACCTGAACTAACTATAACGGGGGAATTTCACGGGTTTTATACGAGTGCAATGTCCAACTAACTATAACTGTCCCTAAAACCTATGGTTCTTTCAGTGAATATATATATATATATATATTATCTACTGGCGGTCGCCAGTAGATAGTTATAGTTAGGACCTATTTTCCATAGGAAATCCGCAACATTCTATTTGCAATAACGTTGGCGCCGGTTGACGAATCTTCACGAAAGTTTCCAACTTGTTGGGGCGCTCCGGTCCGCTCCTATCCTGAAAGTCTCGGGGTGATTCGTCAAGCGGGGGCCGAGAAAAAAGGGGGGTCCCAAAACGTGTTTTCCCCATTCATTTTTCCATAGGGACCTTTCATCGCAGCTACATCCCGAACTGCTGAACGGAATTACACCAAATTTGGCAAAGAGGTAGCCCTTGGTTCAGTGTTGTGCCTTTTGCTTAAATGGTGTAAATCCGTTCAGTAGTTTCTGAGAAATTTGAAAAAGAAAACACATATATATATGGGCGGAGCCTAACCACACATGTCATCGTGAGATCTGATTGGCTGTCAGCACTTCATCCTGGAATTGCTGGCAGCCATCTTGGGACCAATATAAATGATAGTACCCCATTGAAATGCATTGTAGTGAATCGAAGATTTTGAGGGTTACCAAAAGGAGAACTATAAAGGGTGATAACAGACTTTAGTTACATTAGAATTCATTTGTTGATGGTACCATACTAATTTCAGGAATTGTGGTGTGTTCTAAGGTGATTTTACCCTGTGAAAAACCTTCTGCTGGGATATCATGAATCATGTTTGAGAGAAAACTATTTTCACATGCTTGTCCCATACAGTTTTGGAAGGTGCTCCAGAAGCTAAAATGAGAGCATATTTTCTGTAAATTCACATTATCTTTCTCAGTCATGTGAGAATGAAGTCTGACATTCTCAGTAAAACATGTACATCCAACAAGGGCAGAGACTGTCAGTTGATGCCTTTGTGTTCTACTGCAGCTTCCCAGAGTGTTCTACAGAACAACTAGAGTGCTAACAGCCTTACTTATGACAAAATTATGGCACACCTGAAGCCATCTTGATTGGAATAAACTGGTAACACTTAAAACATTTAATTTAAAAAGGAACAAAATGATGGGGTTCATTTTGTCATAGAAATTATGGTTAGTGCTGTAGAAAGAAAAATTAGGACATGTTTTAAGTGAGATCTCAAATATCTTCCTGTTATATTTCAACAGGAGCAGCCTGTCAGTTGATGCCTTTGTGTTCTACTGCAGCTTCCCAGAGTGTTCTACAGAACAACTAGAGTGCTAACAGCCTTACTTATGACAAAATGATGGCACACCTGAAGCCATCTTGATTAGAATAAACTGGTAACACTTAAAACATTTAATTTAAAAAGGAACAAAATGATGGGGTTCATTTTGTCATAGAAATTATGGTTAGTGCTGTAGAAAGAAAAATTAGGACATGTTTTAAGTGAGATCTCAAATATCTTCCTGTTATATTTCAACAGGAGCAGCCTGTCAGTTGATGCCTTTGTGTTCTACTGCAGCTTCCCAGAGTATTCTAAAGAACAACTAGAGTGCTAACAGCCTTACTTATGACAAAATTATGGCACACCTGAAGCCATCTTGATTGGAATAAACTGGTAACTCTTAAAACATTTAATTTAAAAAGGAACAAAATGAGGGGGTTCATTTTGTCATAGAAATTATGGTTAGTGCTGTAGAAAGAAAAATTAGTGCTAAAACACTACCCCCAGCACGACACCCTACACTACCCAAACATAACTGCACTACCCTAAACCCTAAAACACTACCACCAGCACGACTCCCTACACTAACCAAACACCACTGTACTACACTAAACCCTAAATATACCCCCAGCATGACCGCCCACACTACACAAACACCACTGCACTACCCTAAACCCTAAAACACTACCCCCAGCACGACCCCCTACACTACCCAAACACCACTGCACTACCCTAAACCCTAAAACACTAACCCCAGCATGACCCCCTACACTACCCAAACACCACTGCACTACCCTATACCCTAAAACATGACCCCCTACACTACACAAACACGACTGCACTACCCTAAACCCTAAAACACTACCCACAGCATGACCCCCTTCACTACATAAACACCACTGCACTAACATAAACCCTAAAACACTACCCCCAGCACGACTCCCTACACTACCCAACACCACTGCACTACCCTAAACCCTAAATCTACCCCCAGCACGACCCCTACACTACCCAAACACCACTGCACTACCCTAAACCATAAAACACTACTCCCAGCATGACCCCCTACACTACACAAACACCACTGCACTACCCTAAACCCTAAAACACTACCCCCAGCACGACTCCCTACACTACCCAACACCACTGCTCTACCCTAAACCCTAAATATACCCCCAGCACGACCCCTACACTACCCAAACACCACTGCACTACCCTAAACCATAAAACACTACCCCCAGCATGACCCCCTACACTACACAAACACCACTGCACTACCCTAAACCCTAAAACACTACCACCAGCATGACCCCTACACTACTCAAACACCACTGTACTACCCTAAACCCTAAAACACTACCCCAGCACGACCCCCTACACTACCCATACACCACTGCACTACCCTAAACCCTAAAACACTACCCCCAGCATGACCCCATACACTACTGCACTACCCTAAACCCTAAAACACTACCCCCAACACGACCCCCTACACTACCCAAACACCACTGCACTACCCTAAACCCTAAAACACTACCCCCAGCACGACTCCCTGCACTACCCAAACACCACTGCACTACCCTAAACCCTAAATCTACCCCCAGCATGACCCCTACACTACCCAAACACCACTTCACTACCCTAAACCATAAAACACTACCCCCAGCATGACCCCCTACACTACACAAACACCACTGCAATACCCTAAACCCTAAACCACTACCACCAGCATGACCCCCTACTCTACTCAAACACCACTGCACTACCCTAAACCCTAAAACACTACCCCAGCACGACCCCCTACACTACCCATACACCACTGCACTACCCTAAACCCTAAAACACTACCCCCAGCACGACCCCCTACACTACTGCACTACCCTAAACCCTAAAACACTACCCCCTGCACGACCCCCTACACTACTCAAACACCACTGCACTACCCTATACCCTAAAACACGACCCCCTACACTACACAAACACGACTCCACTACCCTAAACCCTAAAACACTACCCACAGCATGACTCCCTTCACTACAAAAACACCACTGCACTGCCCTAAACCCTAAAACACTACCCTAGCATGACCCCTACACTACCCAAACACCACTGCACTACCCTAAACCATAAAACACTACCCCCAGCATGACCCCCTACACTACCCAAACACCACTGCACTACCCTAAACCCTAACACTACCACCAGCATGACCCCCTACACTACTCAAATACCACTGCACTACCCTAAACCCTAAAACACTACCCCAGCATGACCCCCTACACTACCCATACACCACTGCACTACCCTAAACCCTAAAACACTACCCACAGCATGACCCCCTACACTACTGCACTACCCTAAACCCTAAAACACTACCCCCAGCACGACCCCCTACACTACCCAAACACCACTGCACTACCCTAAACCCTAAAACACTACCCCAAGCACGACCCCCTACACCACCCAAACACCACTGCACTACCCTAAACCCTAGAAAAGAAACCCCCACCCCATGCCCAATCCCCCTTACCTCTCACTCCTCATGGTTCCTCTCGCCTCATGGTTCCTGCTTCACGTCATCTCTGAGGGGCGGTGCACGTCGTTGTGAGGAAACGGAACAGCCTCTGTTTCCTTACAACGACATGGATCGTTCTACATGTTTTTAGAACACATGGTCATTTACCATACATACCTTTACAACAAAATTCGTTGTAAAAGCATGCGTGGTAAATGACCATGCATTCTAAAAAATGCGTAGTAATGACTTTGTGATGTACAACGCATGCGTGGTAATGCATGCGTTGTAATGGTATCGCAAAGTAAAAAAGTTGTTGTAACGGCTGTTTACCGATCGAAGCTGGCCCCTGTTCTTCAGTGAGACGTTTATTTGATTAATTAGGAGTAAGGAATGTGTTTTTTACCAAAAGTGCATTCCCAGCTGTTGTATTGTGAAAGTGTCCGCGTGGCCTGGTTTCACTTCCGGTGAGAGAGTGGAAGAGTCTGTTTGGATCTAAAGGAGTTCTGTTGTTGGACGGGCCGGCACGACATGTCATCAGAAAACATAGATAATGGAAAGCGTCCTCCCTGAAGTGTGGAGCAGTGCCATGAGAGGTCAACGAGTGTGCGTCCCACCGCAGTATGACCGTACCGCGTGACCCATGTGCCGCCTCCAGGGTACGGGAGGCAGAAGCGGCATCTAATTCTACATTTTGGTACTAGGGCATTTTAACTTCGTTGTTCCTGCCAGATACAAAGAGAAGATCCTGTGTTATTCAGTGCCCTCGTTACCTTTTTTGTGGGTTGTGGTGCTTGTCACTTCGCTGCCCCGCCGGTGCACACGGCTGGGCACCCCACCTCGTGTGCCATCTGCAGGGCCTCTGCCCTCGGATCACTGGTTTCGGTTTCTGGAGTGGCAACATAAACAGTTGCTCCCAAAGGACAAGCCTGGACACTTAGGTGAATATCCCCTGCACCAGCATTCCATGGAAATTCTTTCCTAGCTCTCCCACGTCAACGAGCACGGCTCCGCTCGCGACACCGTATGACGTCATCGGAGCCATAAGAGGACCTCGTCGGCGTGCTGACGTCAGTTCCACCCATTTTTTCCGTGCCACTGAGGCAAACAGGGGACCGAGACATTTTCACATGTATACATAGTATAATAAATATATATATATTCACTGAAAAAACCATAGGTTTCAGGCACGTTATAGTTAGAAATTAGCATTTAAAAAACCTTAGAAATTCACTGAAAAAACCATAGGTTTCAGGCACGTTATAGTTAGAAATTAGCATTTAAAAAACCTTAGAAATTCACTGAAAAAACCATAGGTTTCAGGGGCGTTATAGTTAGTTGGACATTTCCATCGTACAAAACCATAGAAATTCCCCCGTTATAGTTAGTTCAGCTAACTATAACTCGCGCGCCCGCAATGCACTGCTGATGACGTCACATATTACATCACTCATGACATGGTCAGTGACATCACTCATGACATCACTGATGACATCTCAAATGACATCACTGATGACATCACTGATGGATGACATCATCCTTGTGATAGAGTGGCAGACCTCCTCTCACCCTAATATAACCTTTGAAACACACACTCAAAAATACATACTAACATTTTCAAAACAATGGACATACCAATACCAGTTACAACACACCTATTCAGTAATTCCAAGATCTACACACACATCCACTCATTCACCAACAGTCCCTATACAGTCACTCATACATGTACTCACTCATCATATGTACACATACACATATACATCCTGTTACACAACGCCACTCATCCATAGAGTTACTCACACACATAGTCACACATGCAAACAAAGTATCAAACATCCATTTACTTGCATATACAGTTATACACACACACTACCACACTTACTTCTACAGAAACTTACACATACTTACTCTCTTAAACAATCACTTATAGAAACACCTACTTATTTGTACAGGAACTCTTCCAATCTCTCACTCTCACATATACTCACTTATATACACCAATACTCACATATACTAGTTTAAAACATATGTAGTTACTCATAAAGACACTATTGAGACAGTCATTCACTGACTAACACACCCATACACATACTCATCCACCTATACAGTCCTGCACACATGCTGTCTTCAACACATACAAACAGTGAGTCACTCATTCATGCATCTATGCACTAAGTAATACCCCCACCAAACCATACAGACACTCAGACACTCATACTGATACTCAAAAAACCAACTAATAACCCATATAGACACTCATGTAGCTACTCACCAACCCATGCAGCCACTTATATACAAAGTGAGAGACTGATTCAGATATTTTCATATTTAAACATTACTCACTAACCCATGTATTCACTAAGATACAATTAGTCAGTTATACAATCAATTTTACAAAAACAAATCATCCATTTAGACACTTATATACCCATTTATTCTTCCATCGACCTTGAGATATACATATATAAAACATATTTAATTTTCAGAAAAACACACATTCACTGGATGATGTCATTTGAGATGTCATCAGTGATGTCATGAGTGATGTCACTGACCATGTCATGAGTGATGTAATATGTGACGTCATCAGCAGTGCATTGCGGGCGCGCGAGTTATAGTTAGCTGAACTAACTATAACGGGGGAATTTCTATGGTTTTGTACAATGGAAATGTCCAACTAACTATAACGCCCCTGAAACCTATGGTTTTTTCAGTGAATATATATATTCACTGAAAAAACCATAGGTTTCAGGCACGTTATAGTTAGAAATTAGCATTTAAAAACCTTAGAAATTCACTGAAAAAACCATAAGGTTTTAGGGACAGTTATAGTTAGTTGGACATTGCACTCGTACAAAACCCGTGAAATTCCCCCGTTATAGTTAGTCAATGTTAGCCTATGGAAGGAAATTCAAGTTACTGTTAAGTACGGTTAGAATTACTTTTCAGGGTCAGTGCTGGGCTAAAAGATGCAGCACTGGGTTCTCTCCTGATAACAGGTGAGTAAATCGGAATTCGTATTTCGTCTGATTTTAGAGGAATATTTGTATGTTTCAAAAATCGACACAGAAACTTTTTCAGCAAAAAGCAGGCAATGATATCCTACGGAAGGAAATTCAAGTTACTGGTAAGTACGGTTAGAATTACTTTTCAGGATCAGTACTGGGCTGAAAGATGCAGCACTGAGGTCTCTCCTGATAACAGGTGAGTAAATCGGAATTCGTAGTTCGGCTGATTTTAGAGGAATATTTGCACAATGGTGAAGGAAGTGGGTGGGGCCTAAGGTGACATGTCTGCAAACACGCCCTGTGGCGCGTTTTAAGTTGGACAATTAATTCCTCCTCAATCCCGAGGGTCCCTAGGGGCCAACTAGCCCACCAGGTACCTCCAGTATGCGCCAGGGGGCTGCGTTGCAGAGAGGTGTTCAGAGGCCACGCCCTTTTACAACACTCTGCAACGCAGCTCCGTGGCGCTTACTGGAGGTACCTGGTGGGCTAGTTGGCCCCTAGGGACCCTCAGGATTGAAAAGGAATTTATTCCCCATCTTAAAACGCGCCACGGGACCTGTTTGCACACATGTCACCTGAAGCCCCGCCCCCTCCCTTCACCACTGTGCAAACGCGCCCCGTGGCGCGTTTTTAAGTTGGGGGATTAAGTCCCCTTGAATCCTGAGGGTCCCTGGAGTCCAACTAGCCCACCATATACCTCCAAAAAGCGCCACAGAGCTGCGTTGCAGAGAGGTGTAAAAAGGGGCGTGGCCTCTGTACACGTCTCTGCAACGCAGCCCCCTGGCGCATACTGGAGGTTCCTGGTGGGCTAGTTGGCCCCCAGGGACCCCCAGTGTTCAAGGGGAGTCGTCACCCCTCTGCAAACGCGCCACGGGGCGCGTTTGCAGAGTACTGCAGGGAGGGGGGCGGGGCCTCCGGCACGATGCCGGTCGTGTTTTTTTTTTTTCAATTTTTTTTTTTAATGGGAGGGGGGCTGCGTGGCCCCCCTTCCCTTGCCCACTTTTGGCCCCGGGGACCCCATCCCCCGGGGCCTGAGCATTTTTTTTTTTTTTTTTAAATGAAAAAAAAAAAAACGGGAAGGGGGCCGCGTGGCCCCCCTTCCCTGGGCCTGTATTGGCCCCGGGGACTCCATCCCTCGGGGCTTGGCCTCGATTTTTTTATTTTTTTATTTGGAGGGGGGCTGCGTGGCCCCCCTCCTCAGGCCATTTAAGGCCCGGGGACCCCATCCCCCGGGGCCGGCCTTGCACCTTTTTTTTAAATTTTTTTTATTTTTTATAATTTGGGGAGGGGGCTGCATGGCCCCCCTCCCTGGCCACTTATGGCCCCGGGGACCCCATCCCCCGGGGCCTGGCCTCTGGTTGGGGTCCCCAATCCCCCCACAGTCCCGCCGGCTCCCCGCGTCCCTTGGGAGCCGGCATTGCTTTTCCACATGGGGAGCAGCTAACATGCTGCTCCCCATGTGGAAAAGCAATCAGCTTTGGATATTGGAAGCGAGAGCAGGTTTCCTGCTCTCTCTTCCAATATCCAAAGCAAGCTTGCAATGACAGGACGGGAGCCGCGGAGGCTCCCGTCCTGTCATTGCAAACAGCAGTGTCCCGGGGCTAGGCACCCCGGGACACTGCAGGAGCCGGCCCAGGGGGGTGGCGGTCCCCAGGGCCATCAAGGGCTCCAGGAGGGGGGCCCCCCTCCCCACATTTTCAAAGCCCCGGGGAGGTGGTGGTCCCCGGGGCTTCGAGGGTCCAAAACGGACCCCCATTTTAATTTTTTAGTGCCCCAGGAGGTGGCGGTCCCCGGGGCGTGTGGGAGGCTGGAGCCCCCTCACAAAGGTTAAAAAATAATAAAACAGAAGCCCCGGGGAGGTGGCGGTCCCCGGGGCAGCGGGAGGGCAAAGAGCCCTCCCGCACCATTTTTTGTTAAAGCCCCGGGGGGTGGCGGTCCCCGGGGCTTGGAGAGCCCTTAGAGGCCCCCCATACATAAATGTAACCCCCCCCCACCATGCCCCCGGGACTTGGCCCACCCGGGGGCAAATTAACATCGAAGCGCGGGAGACCGAGGGACAAAATGGCTGCCAACACTTCCTGAATCGGAATGTTGACAGCCAGCTGACAGCCAATTAGCATGCAGCTCGTGATCGGGAGGGTACGCGGACCCTACTCGGCCATAGATATATATGTGACTTTACTTGTGAATTTCTCAGGAACTACTGAACGGATTTACACCATTTAAGCAAAAGGCACCAGTCTGAACCAAGGGCTACCTCTTTGCCAAATTTGGTGTAATTCCGTTCAGCAGTTCGGGCTGTAGCTGCGACTAAAGGTTCCTATGGAAAAATGAATGGGGAAAACGTGTTTTGGGACCCCCCTTTTTTCTCGGCCCCCGCTTGACGAATCAACCCGAGACTTTCAGGGTAGGAGCGGAGCGCCTCAACAAGTTGAAAACTTTCGCGAAGATTCGTCAACCGGCGCCAACGTTATTTCAAATAGAATGTCGCGCATTTCCTATGGATAATAGGTCCTAACTATAACTATCTACTGGCGACCGCCAGTAGATAATAATATATATATATATATATATATATATATATATATATATATATATATAACAGACGACTACAATTCAACCATCTCTAACATCATGGATAATATTGCTCCTCTCCAATTTAAAAATGCTTCAACAAAAATATCCAAACCATGGTATAACGAAAGCTTAAACACTGAAAGACGTAACCTTAGGGCAGTGGAACGTTCCTGGCGAGCTAATCCCTCCTCTGACCATCTAAAACTACTCAGAGATGCCAGGAGCCTCTACAACAAACAAATCAAGAGTGCTAGGTGACCTATTTCAGAGACCAATTGGACCAAGCAGCAAACCGCCCCAAGAAACTTTTCGAGCTGGTCAAACAACAAACAGTAGCAGGTCCTAGTCACTCTGACCCTGGTGGCAATCCTCCCTCTTGCGATGAACTTGCCGCTTTCTTCACCGAAAAATCAAGACTCATCTCCATTGACCTCGCCTCTAAGAAGGCTCTTTTACCCCTAACAGTGTGGCCTCACCCATTGACCCGGCTAAAATGTGCAATCTCAAGAACAATGCCTCATGGAGCATCTTCACCCCTTTTAGTGAAACTGACATCTTCAAGATTCTTCAGAACATCAACCCTTCCAACCATTTCAGCGACCCGTTGACGCCATCCATCTTCAAAGAAATCAAGAATGCATTCATTCCCACCTGGACAAGGATTGTAAATGCTTCTCTTTCACAAGGCAGGATCCCTGACTGTCTAAAAGCAGCCCAGGTAACCCCCCATACTGAAAAAACCTAACGCTGATAAATCCGATCTCAATAATTTCTGCCCCATTTCCAACATCCCCACCTTAGCGAAACTCCTTAAAAAATGTGTGCAATCCCAACTTTGTGCTCACATAGAGAATTACCAACTCCTAGACCAGCATCAATCTGGCTTCAGGAAGGGAGCACAGCACCGAATCGGCTCTCATTCATATTATGGATGACATTCTTAAAATGCTGGACCAAAACGAATCCTGCCTCCTGATCCTTCTTGACCTTTCCTCCGCTTTTGACACGGTAAATCACGACAAGCTTTTATCCATCCTGCAAAACAGAATAGGTTTTTCCGATCAGGTGCTTCAATGGTTTTCTTCCTTCCTACATCACAGATCACAAAGAGTTATGGCAAACCTCTCTCTATCTCAGCCCTCTCCTGTACTCATGGGGGTCCCACAAGGGTCCGCATTATCTCCTATCCTCTTCAACCTCTTCCTGAAACCTCTTGCAAACTCTCTAAATTCCATGGACATTCTCTTCCACATGTATGCGGACGACACGCAACTATATCTGAAAATCACATCCCTGGAAAACATAATCTCACTCAACTCTACCCTTTTGTTTACTCAAAATTGGTTAACGGAGAACCATGTTCTGCTTAACACTTCCAAAACGGAATTCTTGCTCATCTCCCCCCCGAACCACATCCCCATTTTAGACTCCTGGTTGAGTCACCTCACTGCTTTCAACTGTGATCCTCTCATCGTAGACTCAGCCAAGTCTCTGGGAATCACCATGGACAAACACCTGAACATGAAAAATCATATCAGCACCGTATGCAAAGGAGCAAACTACTTGTTGAGGTCACTCAGAAATATCAAACCTTTCCTACCCATAAATGATTTCAAGCAGGTGGTACACGCGCTTGTCCTGCCAAGGCTGGATTACGGCAGTGCTACCCTTTGTGGCCTTCCCAAATATGCCCTGGCGCCACTAAGGGCATCCTTGAATGCCGCGGCTAGACTGGTTACAGACTCTAAACGAAACAAACATATATCTCCAGTCTTAAAATCACTCAAATGGCTTCCCTACAAAGCTCGAATTCACTTAAAGATTGCTGTTCTTACGCACAAAGACCTTCACTTAAACACTCCCACTTACCTGGGGCAAAAACTTAAACTCTCCTGCGGGGCAAGAGACTCAAGAAGTGCATCTACCTTCCTCCTGAAACCGCTCATCCTTAACAAAAAGAGAAGTTGTCACCGAGACTTCTCCGGCGCTGCCCTAAGATATGGAACTCTCTTCCACCAGAAGTACGCAGAATCTCCTCATCGACGAAGTTCAAAGCCGAAGCCAAAATATTCCTAATGAACAAATTCCTGCTCTAACAGGGATGGACTCTCATGTCCTGTGGACATATATCCTTATACCATTGCTCTTTCATTCTGTCATGGCTCCCCGTTACTGCATTTTGTGTCTTCCCCATTGGCCCTCCTCCTCACTATCTTGGTTGAAACTGTACTGTAATATGTGACATTTTTTTTTCTCCCCCTCCCCCCCCTCTTATTTGCTATGATTATTGCTTTTGTCCGTCCGCCCTTCTTATTGTAAAGCGCTCTGATATCACTCGGGATCTTGTTCGCGCTATATAAAACTTTATAAATAAATATATACCTCTACAGTAACCTTACCATTAAAGTTTAATGTATGTGAACGGCGCTCCATAGGTTAACGTTGACTGGCTACCAGACAAAACTGAAATAGCCAGCTCCACAATGATACCACCAAATATAGTCATGTTTGGTATCAAAGACTGTGCTTTTTCACCCATGACATGATTCTTATGTTGCAGGTGAGCTGGAATGCACCCAGATGGCACCCTCAAAGGGTTCCCACTAAGATTCCGAATTCCCTTGTGCATTTGCGGGATTTCCCAGCTATTTGCCACAAAAACGGAAGTCTGACCTCCTTCTGGTGAGTGCTATCACTTTCAGGGGGTGTGAGACAAAAGGCCTGAGCAGAAAGGAGGTCAACCCTTTGCCCGCCCAGGATGGCTAGTTAATGACCCACCAGGGTAGTAAGCCTCAAAGGCTTTAACGCCTCTGATATGTAAGTGGCTTGTCTCCCAGTGGAGACAAAGGCCCGCTACCCCAGAACCTCGTGGTCATGGGCAGGCATGACCCCCCAAAGGCTAGCCACATCTCTAGGGTGGGCTAGTCGATCTGTGCGGCCGAGGATGGCCCATGCCATTTTGAAAACTCCTAAAAATAGTGGGTTCTCTGTAGTTTGGTGACATACACCCACCAGCCATTGTCACCTCAGTGGCATAGTAGTCTCAGGACTAGTAGCCTATTGGCTACTTGCTCTTACACCCCTGAACCTCCCCTCAATCCAGGATTTAAGGGGCATCCCTGACACCAGGACTCCAGATCTGCTATGGAGAAGTGGAGGACAAAGAGAAGCTGTGTCAGCACAATACTGAACTTCACAAAGAAGAGGAGCGAAGTACTGTACTTGTAGCAGCCACCCTGCACCCACCAGACTATGATTTGTCCAGGACCAAAGGCCAGTTCCAAAAGGAAGGTGAATCCCACTGCATGCCAAAGACTTCATCAGGCAAGACTCCCTTGGGCTAGAGGTACTAATCCCCTGCAGTCGGCAGGTACAAACTGCACTTCCCCATTCCGACCAAAGACCGACCACCTGGCTCTGTTGTGGACCAGCATTAAAGTAACTGGGTCAAGTGCCTTCTGGGAAGTGTAGTCCTGATCCTCGCAGAGTCTCAGCCCTCTACAGAGTTCCCAGGACCTCTGGAAGAAGATTGACCCAGCCATGATCTTTGCAGAGGCCAAGGCTTGTTGATGGTCAAGCTGACTACTAACTGCTTCACTTGACGCCCCATACAGAGGAAACCTTCTGCATCATTCCCCTCCACTCTGTGGCAGTTGTCAAGTTCTTGCATCCCAAAGAAGACTTGGTAAATCCAGCACTCCCTGTCCCGTTCAGCACCACGAATAGCCAGGTACACCTCTGCATCCAAGACGCCTGAGCTAGGCAGAGCTGTTCTGCTTGGTGAATCCTGGTCCAAGGTCTCCTCCAAACTTCACCTCCAAGGGCCTCCTCTGAACTCAACCTGCAAGCATCGTTTTATCGAGTGTCAAGCCAAGTCACCTCTGCAACCGGACTCCCTGGGCAGGGTAAAATTGTTTTGACTGTAGCAGCTTGGCCTGAGGACCCGGAAGACCTGAACTCCACTTGGGTTCCATTGAACTCACACTGCAGGTGACTGAGCGTCACCAGAGATTTTCTAAATTGACCGCAATGGCAAAGTTTGACAGGTCCGCAAAGTACTGATTTTCTGAATACTTTTAAATTGATAACTCAAGTTAGTCACCTTGTATTGATTTCATTTTGGTGTCTAAATTTATATAAAAATAACCTCTATTTTCTATAAATTGAAGTCAGATTTCTTTCGTGTCATGTCAATTAGTTATTGTCACTGTTGGTTCTGTAAAATGCTTTACACATGTTCCTCTAAGTAAGCCTGTCTGCCCTTTGCCACTCTACCAGGACTGAGGGAAGGATTTCAGGAGTGAATCCGAGGTCCACTTTTGGGTATTGTGTCAATATTACATGGTAAGGACTCCCAGCCGTACCACATAATATTACAAACTTGCTACAAAATAATACTACAAAAAGTGGAGGTATGCAGGCAAAACATTTGGGAAAGGCCATCCTAATGCTGCCAGGTCTAACACTGTCTAAAGGGAATACACAAAGCAAGCTGGGAGCATCTCCGATCACTGGGGAGCTGGCAGCGCTACTTGGGAACAGAGCCCTCACCTGGAGAGTGCTGTTGCATGTATCGCAAGCAGTTCAACTTCACCAAACAGGATCAGCACTCTCTGGAGCCCGCTGTCAGGGCACTCGCCACAATGCTGAATGCTTTCATGCTGCAGGAGCGGGTAAAACTTGAACTGGGCCTCTTGGGCCCTTGGGAACTTACTTCTGATGGTGCTGTTGCACCATAGACACTTTTGACTAAATTCTTAAAGAGCCAAAGGGGAGCGAACTCTTGAGTATAACTTAGTAGTAAACATTCCCTGGATGCAGCCACCAGTGAATAGCTAATAAACCTGATCACGCTACACGGAAGAGGAAGGGATAGGGATTTTCCTGAGAAAAGCTAGAGCCCCAACCTCAAGGGGACTGTGTTTTTGCTAATGAATGTCATTATTCCTTTGCATGTGTAGAGCTAGAAGTAAAATACTTTTTTTCCTATAAAAGCAAGCATTTGACTGAACACTGATTTATTGACAATACTGTGTGCACTTTGAGTTACAATTCATGTTCACTAAACTGTATCTCCACTTCCTCATCGAGGGAGCCTATGAGTGCTCGTCCACAACTACCACTGAGAGTCAAGTGCAGAAGGTGTACTTGGAACAGCTGATCTGGATCCATCGAAGGTTGGGCCTCTGGACATCAGGGGTAAAAAACCTCAACCACCATGATTGTGCCCCGTAGCCCCAGCGGGCACCTTGGTCCTCTGAAAGGGGTTCTGACAGCCTATATTCCTGCCACCACTTTTTAGACTTCTGTCCACCAGGGGCATAGCTTCGGGAGGGGGGGGGTTAAGGTATTATACCCCCCCAATGAATTTATTTCTGGTAAATAGTTGGGTACATCTGCTTTCAGTCGGGTATTGTGAGGTGTCGAAATTCACCAGGAATTTATACATACAAACAGACAAAACTGCACACACACTCACTCCTGCTATTTTGAAAGTCTTCAAAGATGTTGGTTATTTTACAAAATATTGTGTTTCTCTCCCTTAGTACCCCTACTAATCCTTTTTCCTCTCCCTTTCCACTGCCCCTGAGGGACCCCTCATGCACCTTGCTTGTCGTGTAATGTATTTTAACATGATATGCCAAAGTAACTGTTGCAAAATCTGATGCTCACACTCCACTAATCATACTGACCAATCTACGCAACTGCTGTCCACCCTTCACCCCCATTCCCCCTCACTGTCACTTACTGTTATACATATTCAGATAATCTTGGTTTTCAATAGTTTGCCTTGCTTGGTCCTGACTTGAACTTCCATGATTTGTCTTGTTCAGTTTAGCCTGGCTAGGGCATGATGCACATAGCAACACTTCCTGATCTATCTTCTGGCAGTTTAAGTGATGATGTTATAGTCAAGCATGTACTGATGACACTTCAATATATTCAATAAATAGTGATTCAAAAGAAACACATTTAAGTAGTGGATAGTAGAGTAGCTTGGCTTTTATTGGTATGTCTATGGACCTTCATAACTTTGTGCTGGCTTCTGATTGACCTTCTTACACTCCTGTCAAAGATACTCAGAGCCTTTTCACATAAAGTGAGCATTAGAAATGTTAAATTAAGACACAGCCGTTTCCAGTGTTTTAAGCCGTCTTAAATATTTGAAGTGATAATGGTATTTTACCACCTTAGACAGTGATAAATGGAACTCTGTCAAAGGAACTTTAAAGGAGTGCGATGCTGTTTGCCGGAAATGCAGCAGCATTTTTGACATCTCTAAAGGAATTGCAGAGCACCACAGAACACACCTACCAGCTATCGTGAAACAAACCTAAATAACAACACAATAAAACATAACAGGGTACAATATAACCAGTCAAAACAGAACACAACTCAACAACCACAGTGCAACACAGTAATAACACAATGCAGTTATGCAGTACAAAAGCACAAAAACAACACAACGCAGCACTATCACAACATAATTCAACACAGCAAATATGCCCAAATATCATTTCCACCACCACAACTCTACTTTCACAGCACATGGTAAAAGGTGTTTGCACCAAGCACTGCCTTACTTACTACCAAGGAAATGACACGTAATACGACTAGTAAAAATGCTCTATCATCCGACTCTCAATTTCTTTTAAGCAGTTAAGATGTTCATAGACAATTTCTTAAGGCTATTTTTTTATCCTTCTGGCATAAAGCATAGGATGAAACAGAGAAGCCTCAAAAAAATGATTTTGTTGCAGGAATTAGAGGTGAAAGCATTTCAAATATGTAAAATACATTGTTTCCTATTCAGCTCTTCAAAGTGACATCCATTTCCAATCTTATTTTTGTGAGGATGAAGAGTATAGGATATGGAAATGGCAACATTTGATTCTGGAAGGTTAAGGATGATTTTTTGTCCAACTATTAACCCCTTCGCTGCTAGGCCTTTCCCCCCCCTGTGCTAAGCCTTTTTTTGGCTATTTGGGGTAGTGCGCGCTTAGGCCCCTGTAACTTTTTAACCACATAAGGTATCCACGCCAAATTTGCGTCCTTTTCTTCCAACATCATGGGGATTCTAAAGGTACCCAGGGTTTGTGGATTCCCCTGGAGGGGTCCCAGAAATTAACCAAAATACAGCAAAATTTTGGGTTTTTTGGGGAAAATGCGAAAAAAGGGCTGCAAATGAAAGCGTCTGGGTTTTTCCCTGCAAATGGTATCAAAAAAGGGTTTGTGGGGCTGAAATCACTATTTTCCCAGCTGTTAGGGAATGACAGACTTTTGTCAGAAAACCAATATTTTTTACATAGTTTTGGCATTTTTCTGAAACATAGCCTATTTTTGCTATTTTTTGTGCTTTTAACCTCCTTCCAGTTAATGGTAGAAATGGGTATGAAAGCAATAATGGATCCTGGAAAGCTATACATTTTAGAAAAGTAGACAAAATTCTGAATTCAGCAAGGGGTCATTTGTGTAGATCCATCAAGGTTTCTTTATGGAAAGTAACAGTTAAATATAGGAAAAATTGAAAATTAGTTGAAAAAAACAGCCTTTTGTGTCAATGTTTTCACCTGTAACTTCTTCTAATTATGACAGCTCTTTGAAAGCAATATACCGTTCAATCCGCTGGACCTTACTGGTTGTGGGGATATATAGGACTTGTAGGTTCACCAAGAACCCGACGAACCCAGAGCCAATAACTGAGCAGCGTCTTGCAATGGTTTTTTATTATGTACCGGGTATATAGCAATTATTGTGGGAAAATGTATACATGGAAAAATCGGTATGAAAGACACCTATGCATTTCTGAAATGGGAACAAAATATAGAGTTTAGAAACAGTAGATATTTGCACATTTCCGAAATTGGGAATACTCATACTAGCATGAGAATTATCGGTTATTTTTTAAAATGACTTCTTTTTTACACAATGTTTTTCATTTGGAAGGCAGAATGCATCGAAAGTCAATAGGTAATAACAGTTGCTTTACAAATCTGAATTACCCTAAGTCTCCCGATAAAAATGGTACCTCACTTGTGTGGGTAGGCATAGTGCCCACGACAGGAAATGGCTCAAAACCCAACGTGAACACACCACATTTTGACAATGAAAAATTACCCTTTTTTTGCAAAGTGCCTAGCTGTAGTTTTTGAACCCTAGCTCTGCCGGCACCTAGGGAAACCTAGCAAACCTATACATTTTTGAAAACTAGACACCCAGGGGAATCCAGGATGGGGTGACTTGACTGGCTCCCGCCAGGTTCTGTTACCCAGAATCCCTTGCAAACCTAAAAAATTGTCCAAAAAAACAAATTTTCCTCACATTTCTGTGGTGGAAAGTTCTGGAATCTGTGTGGATCCACAAATTTCCACCCACCCCGCGTTCCCCAAAGTCTTCCGAGAAAAATGGTACCTCACTTGTGTGGGTAGGCCTAGTGCCCGCGACAGGAAACGGCGCAAAACGCAACGTGGACACACCTCAATTTCGCAGTGAAAAATGACCCTTTTTTGGCAAAGTGCCTAGCTGTAGTTTTTGAACCATAGCTCTGCCGGCACCTAGGGAAACCTAGCAAACCTATACATTTTTGAAAACTAGACACCCAGGGGAATTCAGGATGGGGTGACTTGACTGCCTCCCACCAGGTTCTGTTACCCAGAATCCCTTGCAAACCTAAAAAAGTGTCAAAAAAATCACATTTTCCCCACATTTCTGTGGTGGAAAGTTCTGTAATCTGCGTGGATCCACAAATTTCCACCCGCCCCGCGATCCCCAAAGTCTTCCGAGAAAAATGGTACCTCACTTGTGTGGGTATGCCTAGTGCCCGCGACAGGAAACGGCGCAAAACACAACGTGGACACACCTCAATTTCGCAGTGAAAAATGACCCTTTTTTGGCAAAGTGCCTAGCTGTAGTTTTTGAACCATAGCTCTGCCGGCACCTAGGGAAACCTAGCAAACCTATACATTTTTGAAAACTAGACACCCAGGGGAATTCAGGATGGGGTGACTTGACTGCCTCCCACCAGGTTCTGTTACCCAGAATCCCTTGCAAACCTAAAAAAGTGTCAAAAAAATCACATTTTCCCCACATTTCTGTGGTGGAAAGTTCTGTAATCAGCGTGGATCCACAAATTTCCACCCGCCCCGCGATCCCCAAAGTCTTCCGAGAAAAATGGTACCTCACTTGTGTGGGTCGGCCTAGTGCCCGCGACAGGAAACGGCGCAAAACGCAACGTGGACACACCTCAATTTCGCAGTGAAAAATGACCCTTTTTTGGCAAAGTGCCTAGCTGTAGTTTTTGAACCATAGCTCTGCCGGCACCTAGGGAAACCTAGCAAACCTATACATTTTTGAAAACTAGACACCCAGGGGAATCCAGGATGGGGTGACTTGACTGTCTCCCACCAGGTTCTGTTACCCAGAATCCCTTGCAAACCTAAAAAAGTGTCAAAAAATCACATTTTCCCCACATTTCTGTGGTGGAAAGTTCTGTAATCAGCGTGGATCCACAAATTTCCACCCGCCCCGCGATCCCCAAAGTCTTCCGAGAAAAATGGTACCTCACTTGTGTGGGTCGGCCTAGTGCCCGCGACAGGAAACGGCGCAAAACGCAACGTGGACACACCTCAATTTCGCAGTGAAAAATGACCCTTTTTTGGCAAAGTGCCTAGCTGTAGTTTTTGAACCATAGCTCTGCCGGCACCTAGGGAAACCTAGCAAACCTATACATTTTTGAAAACTAGACACCCAGGGGAATTCAGGATGGGGTGACTTGACTGCCTCCCACCAGGTTCTGTTACCCAGAATCCCTTGCAAACCTAAAAAAGTGTCAAAAAAATCACATTTTCCCCACATTTCTGTGGTGGAAAGTTCTGGAATCTGCGTGGATCCTCAAATTTCCACCCACCCCACGATCCCCAAAGTCTTCCGAGAAAAATGGTACCTCACTTGTGTGGGTCGGCCTAGTGCCCGCGACAGGAAACGGCGCAAAACGCAACGTGGACACACCTCAATTTCGCAGTGAAAAATGACCCTGTTTTGGCAAAGTGCCTAGCTGTAGTTTTTGAACCATAGCTCTGCCGGCACCTAGGGAAACCTAGCAAACCTATACATTTTTGAAAACTAGACACCCAGGGGAATCCAGGATGGGGTGACTTGACTGCCTCCCACCAGGTTCTGTTACCCAGAATCCCTTGCAAACCTAAAAAAGTGTCAAAAAAATCACATTTTCCCCACATTTCTGTGGTGGAAAGTTCTGGAATCTGCGTGGATCCACAAATTTCCTCCCACCCAGCGTTCCCCCAGGTCTCCCGATAAAAATGGTACCTCACTTGCGTGGGTGGGTCAAGGACCCGCGACAGGCAAGGGCCCAAAAGCTATTGAGGCGACATCAAAATTACCTATCACAAACCAACCTGGTTTTGCATGGGGGGTCCCATGAGTTTTTGGCCCGGGGCTCGCAGCCATCTAGGGAAACCTCCCTAACCCACACATTTCTGGAAAATAGACACCCGGGAGAGTCCAGCGAGGTATGGCTTGCGTGGGTCCCCCATCATTCTCCTACCCAGAATCCCCTGCAAACCTCAAATTTTACCGAAAATGTCACTTTTTTCTCACATATGTGTGGTGGAAAGTTCTGGAATCTGCGTGGATCCACAAATTTCCTCCCACCCAGCGTTCCCCCAGGTCTCCCGATAAAAATGGTACCTCACTTGCGTGGGTGGGTGAAGGACCCGCGACAGGCAAGGGCCCAAAAGCTATTGAGGCGACATCAAAATTACCTATCACAAACCAACCTGGTTTTGCATGGGGGTCCCATGAGTTTTTGGCCCGGGGCTCGCAGCCATCTAGGGAAACCTACCTAACCCACACATTTCTGGAAACTAGACACCCGGGGGAGTCCAGCGAGGTATGGCTTGCGTGGGTCCCCCATCATTCTCCTACCCAGAATCCCGTGCAAACCTCAAATTTCGCTGAAAAATTCACTTTTTTCTCACATTTCTGTGGTGGAAAGTTCTGGAATCTTCGTGGATCCACAAATTTCCTCCCACCCAGCGTTCCCCCAGGTCTCCCGATAAAAATGGTACCTCACTTGTGTGGGTAGGCACAGTGGCTGCAGCAGGAAATGGCCCAAATCGTACTCTGGAGACTTCAAAATTACCTACAGCAAAACTACCTGGTTTTGGTGGGGGGGCACCTGAGATTTTGGCCCCGGGCTCGGCGGCCATCTTGGGAAAGTACCAAACCCAAACATTTCTGAAAACTAGACACCCGGGGAGTCCAATGAGGTATGGCTTGCGTGGATCCCCAACGTTTTCCTACCCAGAATGCAATGCAAACCTTAAATTTAGCTGAAAAAACCACATTTTCCACATATTTGTGTGTGGAATCACCGTGCCGGCACAAATGTCCTACCACCCAGCGTTCCCCTTGTTCTCCCGAGTAAAATGATACCTCACTTGTGTGGGTGGGCCAAAGGCCTGTGGCTAGGAAGAGCCCAAAACATGAGGGATTTCGAGTATAGCACCGAGAATTCTAAGCGCTACATTTTTAAAAAAATACGTTTTTAGCTAATTCTGCTTTGGACACCCACACAAGTGAGGTATCATTTTTCTCGGGAGAACAAGGGGAACGCTGGGTGGTAGGACATTTGTGCCGGCACGGTGATTCCACACACAAATATGTGGAAAATGTGGTTTTTTCAGCTAAATTTAAGGTTTGCATTGCATTCTGGGTAGGAAAACGTTGGGGGATCCACGCAAGCCATACCTCATTGGACTCCCCGGGTGTCTAGTTTTCAGAAATGTTTGGGTTTGGTACTTTCCCAAGATGGCCGCTGAGCCCGGGGCCAAAATCTCAGGTGCCCCCACCAAAACCAGGTAGTTTTGCTGTAGGTAATTTTGAAGTCTCCAGAGTACGATTTGGGCCATTTCCTGCTGCAGCCACTGTGCCTACCCACACAAGTGAGGTATCATTTTTATCGGGAGACCTGGGGGAACGCTGGGTGGGAGGAAATTTGTGGATCCACGAAGATTCCAGAACTTTCCACCACAGAAATGTGAGAAAAAAGTGAATTTTTCAGTGAAATTTGAGGTTTGCACGGGATTCTGGGTAGGAGAATGATGGGGGACCCATGCAAGCCATACCTCGCTGGACTCCCCCAGGTGTCTAGTTTCCAGAAATGTGTGGGTTAGGTAGGTTTCCCTAGATGGCTGCGAGCCCCGGGCCAAAAACCCATGGGACCCCCCATGTAAAACCAGGTTGGTTTGTGATAGGTAATTTTGATGTCGCCTCAATAGCTTTTGGGCCCTTGCCTGTCGCGGGTCCTTGACCCACCCACGCAAGTGAGGTACCATTTTTATCGGGAGACCTGGGGGAACGCTGGGTGGGAGGAAATTTGTGGATCCACGCAGATTCCAGAACTTTCCACCACACATATGTGAGAAAAAGTGAAATTTTCGGTAAAATTTGAGGTTTGCAGGGGATTCTGGGTAGGAGAATGATGGGGGACCCACGCAAGCCATACCTCGCTGGACTCTCCCGGGTGTCTAGTTTCCAGAAATGTGTGGGTTAGGGAGGTTTCCCTAGATGGCTGCGAGCCCCGGGCCAAAAACCCATGGGACCCCCCATGTAAAACCAGGTTGGTTTGTGATAGGTAATTTTGATGTCGCCTCAATAGCTTTTGGGCCCTTGCCTGTCGCGGGTCCTTGACCCACCCACGCAAGTGAGGTACCATTTTTATCGGGAGACCTGGGGGAACGCTGGGTGGGAGGAAATTTGTGGATCCACGCAGATTCCAGAACTTTCCACCACAGAAATGTGAGAAAAAAGTGAAATTTTCGGTAAAATTTGAGGTTTGCAGGGGATTCTGGGTAGGAGAATGATGGGGGACCCACGCAAGCCATACCTCGCTGGACTCTCCCGGGTGTCTAGTTTCCAGAAATGTGTGGGTTTGGTAGGTTTCCCTAGATGGCTGCGAGCCCCGGGCCAAAAACTCATGGGACCCCCATGCAAAACCAGGTTGGTTTGTGATAGGTAATTTTAATGTCGCAATCAATAGGTTTTGGGCCCTTCCCTGCAGCGGGTACTTGGCCCACCCATACAAGTGAGGTACCATTTCTATTGGGATACTTGGAGAAATGCTGGGGGTTGGAAATTTGTTGTTACTTTCTGCAGTGTGAAAATTTGGACACAATAATGCAAGGAAAATGTTGCAGTCACATTTTGAGGTTTGCAGGACATTGTGGGTAAGATAACTTGTTGGAATCCACAAAAGAGACATCACCATGCACTCCCATGGGTGTTTAGTTTACGACAAAAACTACAGTTGTTAGGTTATTCTTAGATGAAATGTACAGCTTGGCAGAGAGACAAAACAGACAAAGATTACTGCAGAGCCATCTATTCTTCAAGCACACACACATACTGGTTGGATTTGGCACGAGGGCGAGTGATGGTTCAGTATATAAAATTTTATTAACAAGAGATTTCACAAAAATGAAATGCACTGTCAATAATTGAAAGGACAAAAACCTGAACCAGTGACTCACAGCTCGTGAGCTGTAAAGCCACTTCAAGGCACCAACCGCTTTACAGGCCATTCACACACCTTTCATACATGATACACACAAGACCATTCACACCACCAGGCACAAAACCAACACATTACAACATTCACCAAAAAGGACAAGGTACACCCTGCTTGACAAAAACAGAAAAGACATTTTTATGCACAACCACCTATTCCTCACGCACACATACATACTGGTTGGATTTGGCACGAGGGTGAGTGATGGTTCAGTATATACAGTTGTATTAACCAGAGATTTCACAAAAATGAAATGCACTGTTAATTGAAAGGACGAGAAACTGAACCATTGACTCACAGCTCGTGAGCTGTAAAGCCACGACAAGGCACCAACCTCTTTACAGGCCATTCATACACCTTTCATACGTGTGACACATACAAAACCATTCACAACGCCAGCCGCGGGCCCAGCACATTACAACACTCACACCAGCAGACAGCGCCATTCAAGGGCCCATCACTTTCACATGCCCACATTCCTGACACAGCAACCACACCAGCTCACGGATTGCGTTGAGTGGCGTTTGGCTAGCAGTGTGTGTAGTGACCAGCAGCTAGTCACTACTCACACACCGCCAGCCAAGCACCAGTCTACGTACACCACCAGCCGAGCACCAGTCCACACACACCGCCAGCCAAGCGCCAGTCCACACACACCACCAGCCAAGCGCCAGTGCACACACACCACCAGCCAAGCGCCAGTCCACACACACCGCCAGCCAAGCGCCAGTCCACACACACCACCAGCCAAGCGCCAGTCCACGCACACCGCCAGCCAAGCGCCAGTCCACACAAACCGCCAGCCAAGCGCCAGTCCACGCACACCACCAGCCAAGCGCAAATCCAAACACACCGCCAGCCAAACGCCAGACCACGCACACCGCCACACAAGCGCCACTCCACGCACACCGCCATCACATTTAGGATTTTTTTAATATAAATAAGAAAACACAAACAAATTGCAAATAAATACAAATCTACTAACACAAAATCTGAAACTAAATACACTACACAAATGCCAACCTTGAAACTGAACAAAAAATATTAAACAATAGAGGCCAGGCAGTTCACTTTACCACTCATGGATGCTCCCAAAAATTATTTTGCGTGTGGTACATTCTAAAACAAGCAGGCACACACAGCCCAGGGTTAGAAGGACACTCGGGGCAGTACATACGAGTCTCCTTCCGCATACCTCTTCGCCAACAGACTCTACATCTCCTACTGGGAAAGTCTTTTGAGGGTGTGGGAGGAATGTGATCAGGAAAGTGGCGATCTTTCAATCTAGCAACATCCTCCACCACTCCAACTCTAGGAACACTTGCCTGTTCCACTAAAACAAGGCTGCCTATTACAGACTCCTGAAACTTAACAAAAGTCATCTTTGACTCAGGACAAGAATCCTGGAACACAACAAAAGCATTAAAGGTTGCCAAGTGGAAAAGATGGATAGCCAACTTCTTATACCAAATGTAAGCCTTACGAAGAGCAGCGTAAGGTTCCAACCTCTGATCTACTCTGTCAACACCACCCATGTGCCTATTATAGTCTAAAATGCACACAGGTTTGCGCACTTCAGCAATGTGACCCCAAACAGTCACAGGTGCAGTGCTTTCATCATGGATGGTAGTCAGCATGTAGACATCTCTCCTGTCTGAAAACTTCACAGCTAGAAGCTCCTCGCAACGCAACGCACTGCACTGTCCCCGCACAAGCTTTTGGCAAACAAGTTCTTTTGGGAAACCTTTACGGTTAGAGCGGATTGTGCCACAAGCAACAGTGTCCACTTTGGCCAATTCCCTGAACAACCGCACACCAGTGTAGAAGTTATCTACATATAAATGGTGGCCTTTGTTAAAAAATCCTCTACCAAGTTCCCACACAATTTTCTCAGTCACTCCAAAAGTGGACGGACAACCAGGGGGTTAATCCTGGATTCCTTACCGGTGTACACCCTGAAATTAGAGACATATCCAGTCCTACTGTCACACAGCATATACAGCTTAATTCCATAGCGTGCCCTCTTACTAGGAATGTATTGCCTAAAAACCAAGCGGCCCTTGAACAACACCAAAGACTCATCCACTGCAATTTCTTTCCCAGGAGCATAGATTTCAGAAAATCGATCAACAAAGTGATCAATGACAGGCCGAATCTTAAAAAGACGGTCACATTCAGGGTGATCTCGTGGCAACGCTAAACCATTATCGACAAAATGCATCATCCGAAGCAGAAGCAAATACCTATCACGACTCATGACTGCCGGAAATATAGCCGTTGCCATCAAGGGACTAGTAGACCAATATGAAGACATTGATGGCTTCCTTAGCAAGCCCATCAAAAAAGTTAAACCCAAGAACTTCTTCATCTCTTCCAAATTTGTGGGAGTCCACCGGGTAGCTCTAGAGTGGGGCTTAAGGCTGGCACTGTTGTCCCTCAAAAACTGTTCGGCATACAAATTAGTCTGCTCAACAATCTCTGCCAAAAACACATCGTCCATAAACAACTGAAAAAAATGTATCGGCAAAAAGTTTTCAGTATTCACTCTACACCCTGGAACACCAGTAAAGTCTGGCAATGCCGGCTGCACCATGCCTGGGGCAACCCAGAGGTCAGCACTTTCAACGGGAAGCCTTGCAGCCCCAGGCTGCAGCCCAGATGCCTCTTGCCGCACTACACCAACGGGAAGCCTTGCAGCCCCAGCCTGCAGCCCAGATGCCTCTTGCCGCACTACACCAACAGGAAGCCTTGCAGCCCCAGGCTGCAGCCCAGATGCCTCTTGCCGCACTACACCAACATGAAGCCTTGCAGCCCCAGGCTGCAGCCCAGATGCCTCTTGCCGCACTATCGGCACATCAATGTCCTCCTCTAACACAGGCACTTCATCTGCACTAAGAGTAGCTTCATCCGCACTGAGAGTAGCTTCATCATCCGATGATTCCATGTGGAGAGAAAACTCACTGCCTGAATCGTCCCCTGCCTCCTCTGCCTCAGATGCAGAGTCAGTCTCTGAACCATGGTCAGAGGAAGACTCAAAAAGCATACCAACAACCTGCTGAGCAGTAATCCTGCGGCTAGCCATTATCCTTACTAAGAAAGGAGACTGCACAAACAAGTCAACAACAACCAACACTGTGCAAAGCAAGTAAGTAAAAAAATGTGTGCCTTTATCACAAAGATCTATATACTCAAAAACTATACGATTCACTTACAAGAGACAGCTACACTCACCAGCACCTACTCTGCAGAGACACAGCAAAAACCAACGATATCCCACTAGAAAGAAAAAAACAAAACCAATTACTCACAATACAACAAAATACACATCGAGCACAAATGCAAAAAGTTTTTGACACTCAAAAAACAGAAGCCAAACATACTGCTATTATTACACCATTCGCAAAAAACACATTCATGCAAAGAAATAAAACTCATTTACATTGTACAAAAAAAGTCTCTTACCAAACACATGCAACTACGCAAACAGTAACGAAACCGCAACCTGGAACAGTCTAAAGAGCAAAAGCCTTGACCTAACAAAAAAGGAGAAATAAAGCATTACAATTGCAATTCACAAGAAATAAAACAACATTATAACACGCTATGTCACTACCCAAATGGGGGCAGAAAAGCCAAAAACACATAAAAAAATATATGTCCCCTGGAAGCGGCCAATTTATTTATTTTTAGATACCTGGCTCTAGTGGGCTATTCTACCCCCCACCCCCGGGCCAGAAATGCCATAAAATGCAGGTGATCTGTCCCCAGGGGGGGCAGAAAAGTCTTAAAAATTATTTAGGCCCATAAGGAAGCGACCCTTGGCCAAGGGGTCGCTTCCATTTAAAATTTAAAACTCTCCCTGGTGTCTAATGGGGTTTTTTGCCCCCCCAGGCCAAATATACAAACCGATCTGTCCCCAGGGGGGTAGAATATAATTTTTTTTTTATAAATGGCCCCTGAAAGCAACCCTTGGCCAAGGGGTCACTTCCAATTTAAAAAAAAACAAATTCCCTGCCTCTAGTGGGCTTTTCTGCCCCCCCTGGGTCCAGAAACGCCAAAAAATCAGGCTATCTGTCCCCAGGGGGGGCAGAATATACTTTTAAAAATAATTTAGCCCCTGGAAGCGACCCTTGCCCAAGGGGTCGCTTCCATTTACATTTACACAAAATCCCTGGTGTCTAGTGGGGTTTTCTGCCCCCCTGGGGGCAGAAAGGCCAAATAAAAAAACGATCTGCCCCCAGAGGGGGCAGAATATACTTAAAATAATTTGGCCCCCAGGAAGCGACCCTTGCCCAAGGGGTCGCTTCCAATTTAATTTTAAAAAATCCCTGGCTCTAGTGGGCTTTTCTGCCCCCCTGGGTCCACAAACGGCCAAAAATAGGCTGATCTGTCCCCAGGGGGGCAGAAAAGTCTTTAAATTATGTGCCCCCTTAGGCAGAATATACTTTAAAATGATTTGGCCCCCCAGGAAGCGACCCTTGCCCAAGGGGTCACTTCCATTTACATTTATACAAAATCCCTGGTGTCTAATGGGGTTTTTTGCCCCCCCCTGGCCAAATATACAAACCGATCTGCCCCCAGGGGGGTAGAATATAATTCTTTTTTTTATAAATGGCCCCTGAAAGCAACCCTTGGCCAAGGGGTCGCTTCCAATTTAAAAATAAACAAATTCCCTGCCTCTAGTGGGCTTTTCTGCCCCCCCTGGGTCCAGAAACGCCAAAAAAATCAGGCTATCTATCCCCAGGGGGGCAGAATATACTTTTTAAAATAATTTAGCCCCTGGAAGCGACCCTTGCCCAAGGGGTCGCTTCCATTTACATTTACACAAAATCCCTGGTGTCTAGTGGGGTTTTCTGCCCCCCCTGGGGGCAGACAGGCCAAATGAAAAAAACAATCTGCCCCCAGAGGGGGCAGAATATACTTTAAAATAATTTGGCCCCCCAGGAAGCGACCCTTGCCCAAGGGGTCGCTTCCAATTTAATTTAAAAAAAATCCCTGGCTCTAGTGGGCTTTTCTGCCCCCCCTGGGTCCACAAACGGCCAAAAATCGGCCGATCTGTCCCCAGGGGGGGCAGAAAAGTCTTTAAATTATGTGCCCCCTTAGGCAGAATATACTTTAAAATGATTTGGCCCCCCAGGAAGCGACCCTTGCCCAAGGGGTCGCTTCCATTTACATTTATACAAAATCCCTGGTGTCTAGTGGGGTTTTCTGCCCCCCCTAAAGGCCAAATAAAAAAAACGATCTGCCCCCAGAGGGGGCAGAATATACTTTAAAATAATTTGGCCCCCCAGGAAGCGACCCTTGCCCAAGGGGTCGCTTCCAATTTAATTTAAAAAAAATCCCTGGCTCTAGTGGGCTTTTCTGCCCCCCCTGGGTCCACAAACGGCCAAAAATCGGCCGATCTGTCCCCAGGGGGGGCAGAAAAGTCTTTTAATTATGTGCCCCCTTAGGAAGCGACCCTTGCCCAAGGGGTCGCTTCCCTAACCGACAAAAAACGAATCCCTGGTGTCTAGTGGGACATTCCTGGTGCACGATCGCGACGCTGTGCGCGATCGTGCACCAGGAATGCCCTGCATTGAGACATCAGGGGAGAGTAAACATAGTTTCCTCTCCCCCGATGCCTCAAGGCATCAAGATTTGGGGCCCCCACCCAACCGCACCAACAAACACTCACCCTCCCTCTGGACGCGCTGGAAAGAAATGATTTCCAGCGCGTCCAGCGCTTCCTGATGACGTCGGCGCGTGCTGTGCGCGCTGACATCATGGGGAAGCGTGGGGGGGGCCGGGGGTGGCAGCGGAAACTCTTCCGCTGCCATCCCCCTCTGTGGGGGCAAGATCGATGCCCCAGGGGGGGAGCGCCAGCGCTTCCCCCAGGGGCTGTGCTCATGACGGAGCGGTTCCGTCATAAGCACAGCCCAACCGATGCTCATGACGGAACCGCTCCGTCATGAGCATCGAAGGGGTTAAAGGTATCCCCTATGGATTCTATTATGTCACCACATTAATCATCACATAAACATGCAGCGGACTATCATAACATTTGTTTAATGCTTTGTTAGAAGCTGCCCTACGAATATCCAAGTTACTACATGCCCAAGTTAACAAGTCAGTGTCCTCGATGAGAAACTCACAAATTAGTAGTGTGGTCAGAGATTCCATACTGGAAAGGATTATAAGGCATAGAGAGCTCACCAGCAATTTTCATGGATTCTAAGGGGCATATTTATCATTAAGTGGTGTCGCCCTTGCACCATGCTAGGGGATGCAAGGGCGAAGCAACTACTAAGTTAGATTTATCAAGCCACGCAAGGCCACCTTACATGGCCCTGTGAGGCTTGATAAATCTAGAGTAATGCAAAGCAGCACATATTGATGCATTGCGTTACTCTGCCCCGGGTAGACATTCCATGGGTGGAGCATTGGTGTTCCCACGCATCCACCCATGGATTTTGGCACATTCCCAGATTTACCATTACTGGTAGACCTGGGAATATGTCAAAATGCTATGCCTCCCCAGATGAGGTGTAAAGAGGAGAAGCATCTTTATTTTTCCTCGTTTTTCCCTCTTTATATGTGTGCTGCATTCTGGGCACACATAGAAACACAAAAATGCCTCAGAGTATTGTTTTGTGCAGGAAGGTGTCCATTCCTGCAAAAGCACAATCCTGCTTACACACAGGCACCCCTGCACTATGGTGCAAGGGTGCCTGCGTTGGTGCTAGGCAGTACATTGTGCACCAGCACAAGTAAATGACAGGAATGCATCAAATAATGTTAAATGCAGCACATTCCTGCCCTTTCCCTTTCATGCAGCGCAGCAAGGTGGCTTGCTGTGCTGCGTGAAATATTTATAAATCTGTCCCACAATGTTACACATACCCACACCTTTTTGGCAGCCCCAGACCCTCCAGCAAAATATTTTGTTTTGCTGTTGAGAAAATAAAGGATGTTTCTGTGCATATCCTTCCAGGTCAAAAAATTACGACGTACACTAGAATAGCCATTTTTCCCTCCAAGGCTTAGATGTGCAACGTGCTGGGCTAACAATATTTTCAGTACTTTGTAATACAGTTTTCTGGCATTTCGTTCATAAAAAGGCTTTTCAATTTGTCAATTATATTTTTTGAATTGTCATTCTGTTCCAAGGAGTGTTAAAAATCTAACCACTTATGTGTGTTCTTCTTTTCATGATGATGGCCATTGGTGACATTTCTTTCCTCTCTTTGCTTCTTTACAGGCGTTTTCTTTGATTTATAAAATAATTCAATGCAGACTTTGTCTGAACATTCCCTTTATAGAATCACAAGCTCCCATTCTCTTCTGCCTCGACTAACTTCTTATCACATGAACAAAAAGCAAAAAGATTAAACTAAAGACTCTAGAGAAGATTGTCTTTGTAGGAAATGACCATCTTTTACATGAAGTCTCACCCCCAGATTTCTGTCCAATCTGTGTTGCTGGCTTTAGAACTCGGTGCTAAAGTGACTGTGCTCCCCCTTTAAACATGGTATCGAATTGGCATGTTTCTAATTGGCGTATTTAACTTACATATAAGCTCCTAGTATATGATACAAAATGTACCTACAGCCTGGAATTGAAAGGCCACTAGTGGACTGTAGCAGTTATTGTGCCATCCACTATGGCAGCAGTGCAAACATGGCCTCTGGCCAACCAGCAAAGCCCGATTATGCCAGTACACACTTGCACAGTGACCTATCAAAATAAACCCCTTTCAACAGGTAAAAATATTCCTTTTAAATATTAATAAGTCCCCCCTATGTAGACCCTGTAGGCCTCAATGCAGGGTGCATAATATTTAAAAGAGGGTAGTCTTTTAATTTATAGTTATTTATAGCACCCACTGCCATCTTTAGCGCTGTTGGCACCTGGTACAACAATCTTTTTTTGTAGCCCCCCCACTGATCTCCATCTTCTTGGATTCCCTCACTGTTGTAATTGTAATTGAATTTATAGAGGGCTTACTATCCATGACGAGGTGTCGAAGCGCTTTTCGGCGAGTAGCACACTACTGCGAAACCCTAAACAGATTAGTGGCGAATTAGTATAGGGAAACATGAGTTAATTTGAGCGGTGGGCATGCCAGTCTGTTAGTTGGATTGAATAGGATAATGGAGGGATAGTAGAGGGAAGAGCCTAGAAAGTGTTATTTGTGAGATCATAGTGGTAGGATGAGGTTTGGGATGAGTACAAGAAGAGAAGGAGGAGGGGAGAGTCTCTAGAAAGGAATTAGGGAGATAATTGTAGTAAAATGAGATTTGGGATGAGTGAAAGGAGGGATACAAGAGGGAAGAATTTAGAAAGGGTTGTTTGGGAGTTCATAGTAGTAAAATTAGGTTTGGGGTGAGCCAAGGAGGGGTAGAATAGGGAAGAGTTTAGAAAGAGTTAGTTTGGAGATCATAGTAGTAGAATGAGATTTGGGATGAGTCAGAGAGTGGAGGTAGAGGATATATTGAGAGGAGTATAGAGTGAGACATAGAGAAGTGCATTGGAGAGAGTCAAGTGATTTTTTTTCTTCTACAGTAGGAGTATAGTAATACAAAATATAGGTACTTAACTACTTAGAAAGGGTATACATATATAAGGAAGATAATATATAGAGATTTATAGTGGTATACAATCAGACTTTCAAGTGTTGCTGTAATTGGAGCAAATTTATTTGTGTAGTTTTATAACTATTTTTTTTATTTATTTTATTTTTACTTTATATTTTCCTCAATATTTCAATAGAGAACCACTTGCAGATAAAATTGTTTTGATAATATATCACCCCCAAACAGTGCCCCTCATCTGTCCATAGTCCCTCTCTAAAAGCATTTAATTTGTTTTATAGCGCTGCTCATACCAGTGTAGGGTGTCAGAGTACTTTAAATCAGACACATAAAATACAGCGAAAATGAATCATAAATGTGCAAATCAGTCTATAGGAAGTATTACAAGGTGTAGAATCACATGTCATCCATACTAGTAGACGGTATGTTTTAAGAGTGTTCGGTCCAGAGAAATACAAATTCAGAATCTAAAATGTACCACAGTGGTTGGGGTTGACTTACTAATAAGAATGTATTTCTACCCAAACTAACCCTTTTAGCAACATTAGGATAATGAAATGTTGTAACCTAGACCATGAAGTTTGCAAGCAGCTCTTTGATGACAGTTGCTATATCACTGAGCTGAATTAGGATTGTAATTTATGAACTGTAAGTAACAAAAGGATCTCTGTGACAAAAGCAGTAGCCCACTGAGCTATCCACATAAAATAAATTTCTGTGATCTACATGGTACATGTTCTTTGTAGCAGAGCATAATAACACTCTGAACTATTTTATCATGAGTCAAAACTGTCATTAGATGAAACTCTGATCTCGCTCCAGCGAGAACATTGATCACCAGAATTATCTTGACATTATTATCGTTGCCTGAAAACTGTGGGTCACACAACGAACTCTGCAGCAGGTACTTTTAAACTCACAAGTTATTCCTAAACAGATTGCCCCCAAGGTCAGTGCCAGATGAGGCTGCACCAGTCACAGCACCTTAAAGCCGGTCCTTCTAGCACCCAAAAGCTTTTTTCACTGTAAAAAGGCTGGCTGGCCCATAGAGAAACACTGGGAAGCAATATTAAACATGAATGTTGCTATCTCAGGGACTGGACCAGCTAGAGAGATGATGAAATGACTATTTTGTTATATATTAAAAGCCCAATAACTAGTGAAGTTGAACTATTTATAATTATTAAGAAAAAGTAGCTTTTATGAAGTTACCATTTCTCTGCCTTAAGTCCTGAAGACTAATTTACATGAACATTCCAACTGTTACACAGGTGGTAAATGGCCCTGAACAAGGTGTGAAAACTTCTCCTAGAGCAGAGACAAAGGTCTGGGTGTGGGGAGCATAAATACTTTACACGTTGTCCTAAATTAAGCATGTTCGATCTGCCAGCGGGTTGAACTCAGGTTAATTTAGTGATTTTAAGGGTTCACTGTGACAAGGGTTGTGATTATTCCTTGAGGAGGGTAGCCAACAGCCGAAAATTAATAATCTAATTTCCCACAAACCTATATGCAAACATGACAGAATTTGCTTTCAGGAAACATGGTTAAACAAACAAAAGTGTTTATTAGGATTTTCTACACTGTTACCTCCTGATTTGGGCAAAGGAATATACTTTTTGGGAGATACAGCAAAAGGATTGTAATAATGAGAACATTCAGTTCATCCACGTAACAGATGCACAGAATCAGAAGTATATTTTTTATGATGTTTATTTCCCCCAAATGCACCAAATAGGGACTCCAACCCTAAGGGAATTAGACTAGGTTTTTTTGATTGGTGGGATTACTTAAAAGAAAAAAGGAGGCAGCATCTGCCTTCAACAGCCCTTGTAGTAGATGTCATACCCCTGCCAGATGAAGAACTGAATAGTGATGCAAATCTGGGATTCTCTGAGCCTGAAACTGAAAATAAGGTTAGAAGTACGAAAAGCTCAAGTCAGCTAATGAACTTTATTGTTAAATAGAGATTAATAGAAAAGAAAGAAAGATTACCAGGTGACATGCCAGATAAAATTACTTTCAAAAGAGTGGCTCTGGCATGTAGGGATGTGCAAATTTCGCATCATTTGCTATTGCACAATTGTGTGAAAAGTCTGGTAAAATGATGCAAAGATACACATATTATATAAAATACAAAATTGGCATAAGGTTCTATATTTTAGCCCAAACTGCATTATTGCTTTCATTTTGGAATGCAAGGATGCATTGTATTCTAAAGAGGATAGTGCAAAAACACAACTGTCGCAGATAGCAGCTGCTTGCTTTCTGGTAGTTCGTGTTGTTCCCATGAACTCACAGTAATATTTCCATGGATGGCATGTAATTACATAATGAGGTTCAATAGCATAATTTCTGAACTTCATGTAACATTTTGCCTGAGCGTAGTGTCAAGTTGTATAGATTAGGGCCAGATGAACACATTTTTAGGTCACAAACACCCAATTTGCATGATAGTGATGGTTGCAACTGTAAAAAAAAATGGTATATGTACAAAGCCCTATTTGCAATTTCGTAACCTATTACAGAATTGCAAAATGGGTTTGCAATTCGATATTAGGAAGGGGTGTGTTAAGGGTGTCCATTCCTAATACTGAATCGCAATGGTATTTGTGAACGTTTTGCAACTGAAATGTGGTTGCAAAACATTCGCATTTACCACCTACTTCAAGTAGGTGGTAGCCTATTCCCCTTTCTTACCTCTTTGGGAATTTTTTGATTTTTTTTTAGGGCAGATTGTGGTCCCACGGACCACTGCCTACTCTTAAAAATTAAAAGAAATATTTTCATTTTTTTTAAACGCATCCCTTTTTTCTTTAAGGAAAAGGGGCTGCATAAAAAAAAAAGTGCTTTATTGAAAGGCAGTCACAAACATGGTGGTCTGCTAACCCCAGCAGGCCACATCCCTGTGATTTTTGCGATTCCCAATGGGTCGCAAACAGAAACTTACCTCATGAATATTAATTGAGTACGTCTTTTTACGACCCACTGTGAATCACAAAATGTGTTAAACACACATTGGTACATGGGTGTTTGCATCTGGCCCTATGTTTTCTCTGATCCCATCCAAGTGGAATTGCATGTCCCGTGTGAGATGAATAAGTTTAACCAAACAGTCAAGGATAAAATACCCTATTCAAGTTATTTAATAAATGATAATACTAAGAGAAGGTTAAAATCCAATTGTTTAGACTTATATGATTATACCCTAAGGTTATGCTTGGTACCCCGCATTATAGAAAGCAGATGGAAACAACAGTCATTAATGGAGCAAGTGGCTCCTCATATATTGGAGAAGTAATAAGTATGCTGAACAAGGTAGCTTACTGTCCAAACAGAATCTCTTATAATTATTATGTCCATATGAAAATGGATGCCTGGTTTAATAAAAAGTGCAGACTAGCCAAGAGAAAAATAATTGATTGTGTAAAGTAGAGAAGCTGACAATTAGCAGTCTCCATTCAACAGGAATTATATGGCACTGAATGACTTGTACAAGTATATTGTGGAGGTATGGACATTCCAGTGTGATAATAGTCTCAAGCCATAAAAAGGCAGTATGAGTAACCCAGGTAACTATTATCTTATTTTATAGTTGGATAGGGTTGGAAACATTTCCAAACATGTCTTAGAAAACAGACGTTAAAATTAGAGGAACTCTAGGGTTGTAACTGAGGTCAGAAAGGAATGCCTGCTGTCATCAGTTCTATTTAATATATTGCTGGTATCAATTTCATGTATTTATTAATGAATCCTAAAGTAAAGTCATGATTGTGATAAAAATGTATATCCCTTATGTAAGAAAGATTGTTATTAGTTGGGGCAAATGGATAGTTCTCTGGTAATATCTTCACAACCTTCCATCTACTGGGAAGCAAATACCCTATAGTTGAACTTGATTCTCTCAGGATAGTGAGATAGATCAGTGGAAGTCCTACACAGGTGGGGGTTGTGTGGACTAATAGCCTATTAAATAGTTACACTACAAAAGCACATGATAAACTATTCTTCAGTAAGTGTTTTACTTATAAAGGTAAAAGTACTGATTTACCTACACAGTATTCAATACTACGTATTATTTACAAGTATATGATAGGATGGGGAAACACCTATGATGACAAACTCTTAAGAGTTCCCAACCCTTGCAAGCCCTGATCTCTATAAACCTTACCCTCTACATATACTAGACAGAATACAATGGGCTGTGGGTAGCATTAGGCAGGCCTATTGGCTATGTCAGGGTGTCACCACATTAATTTAAACAGAAAGAAACCAATGAAACACCATTAAAACAATTATTGATGGTAATATCTTTCAGTGACTTTGATTAGGACATATATTGAGTCCCTGTTAATTTTGGCATTGTCACTTCAGCATTTCAATGGCTTTCATTACTACTTTTGTTAAATTTATCATTGTCCATAAAGCAGTTCAATGACCATCTACAAATAAACAATTACAATGACTTTCAGTAATACATGTAGTACCGGATGGGATCCCCCCAGATTTGTTCCTAGATGATATCGCCCTATGGGTGCCCATACTGCTAATGCTTTTCAATGCCATAATCAGAGGACTTGCCCACTTCTTGGGCATCAGCTATATTTGTTCCATTCTTCAGGAAGGGGGGATAAGGACAATCCTCAATGCCATTGTCCTATCTCCGTTATTGATGTTGTGGCAAACGTCAAGGCACAGTGGTGCTCGATAGGCTGACGAGCTGGGCAGATGATCACAACACTATTGCTGATGTTCAGTATGGGTTTAGGCAGGGTAGATCCACCATAGACCAGTGCCTCAACCTATACTTGATTGTCAGCAAGTATACTGTGGAGAGACCCAAATCTATCCATCTTGCCTTCATGGACTTGACGTCCTCATTTGACAGGGTCAACCGGGCAAAACTCTGGAACCTGCTACTCACCCTGGGGATTGATCCTAACATTGTGCACCTGTTGAATGATTTCCATGCTTGCACTTCAGCCTCAGTCCGATATTCGCAGGGGGGGGGCCTGCACAGGAGTATTTGGTACAAGCAGAGGGGTGCAACAGGGTTGTATCCTTTCCCCCTTTCTGTTCACGCTATATGTAAATGGTCTGCAGCAGGCCCTCTTGTTGATGGGAGCTGATTGTCCGAGGGTGGGCTCCATGCAGAAGATGTGGTCCTGAATGCAAGAACCGCAGTGGGGCTACAACTCTTTGTCGATAAGTTTGCTAATTATATGGCAACTATGGATCTTGCAGTAATTTTCATAAAATCAAGTGATGGTTGTGGGCCCCTGAAATAACCGCCTGAAAATATTCAAGGTGGGATCTCACACCCTAACTAAAGTTTCAGTATTCCTGTTCCTGGGGGTATTGTTTGACCATCAGAACAAGTGAAAACACCTGGTGGAATCAAAAAACTTGTGCTTTTAAAGACAACACCTGCCATTCATAGATTTCTGCAGTGCTTGGTTTCATGACCTTCTTTAGTACTAACTAAGGTGTACATGGCGAACTGTGCATCCAGGGTACTCTATGGAAGTGAAGTGTGTGGGTACACAAAAAATCATAGCATTCAGCAAATTGGAAACTGGTTTTAAGATGGGTACTGCAGGTTCCCCAAAGCACTCCAGCATTTACAATACACGAGGAACTGTGAGTGCAATATCTAGTTGATAAGATTGCGTTGAGGCAACTAATCTGTTGGATCAAAATATGATCAGCCAGTGAATTGCAGTCAAAGACAGTGATTTTGAGAGACGCTCTGTCTAAGGGGCATGCTACGAAGACCCCATGGATTCGGTACATTAAGAGTGTTCTGACTTCTAAGCAGCCTGGGGGGGGAGAGGAATTATTTTTGTGCCTAGAATTCATGATTTGTGCTGAAATAAACGGTGGTTAAACACACTTTTTTCAACAAAGAGCACCTAATAGGGAACAATTGGAGATCTTGAAATCTATGGTAAGATCTTTCTGCTGCTTAAAACTGTACCTGAACCTGATACGGAACCATATTTGTACAGTTAGGAGAATGACAGGCGGAAAGATATTTATTGGCCAGATTTAGACCTAATGTGATACACCAGCTTCTGGCCTTTCCAAAGAGATGGAGCACCCCGGGCACTTTGGGTCCCTGTGGATGCGACTCTCAGTCTCCTCAGGACACCCTTCACTTTACTTTATTCTGTTGGTATTTTACAGGCCCGAGGAACTTGTTTATTAACCCTTTATTGAGATCTCTGGATTTTAAACAAGCTCGCCCGGCCCTGTTTTTTTGCAACTTTTATCTGATTCTCATGTTATTTTTGATGTGTGTTGTTTTCTTAGAGCTGCTACAAGAGCAAGTGATTTCATGTCTGAGCTATAGTGTAATTGTTCCTGTCTCTTTTTTATTACATACCCAGCTGTGTGATATGTTTCTATTGTGCTGCTGACCCGATTTTGCACTATGTATGTATCTTATCCATTTTATGAAATGTAGTAATTTATGTTATTTGTACATTGTATTTATTAACTGTACTTGTTTTTATTTGTGCTTTTATGGTTATCATCTAACCTAATAAAGTCTAATTGAATAATACATGTAGTAATTCACAGTTATCTTTGTCATTAAAGCATTTCACTTTTTAACAACATATGCTCTTGAATCGTTTTTACTTTTATACATTCTGCAAATTAGTTTTAGAGCCCACCAACTAAAATCACTGCAGTCTAGATCATCTCTTTTTTGTTTCAACAACCTTTATTTAAAAATTGAAGAGGATTACATGTTAATCAATCCACATTTTAGGTGGTGTGACATTTATTGTGTAATAAATGCATACAGTGCCTAAGGTATTCACCAGGTTTGCTATTTTTCAATGTAGGGGTTTTCCATCCATGTGGACCACTGGTCTTGTTTCCAAATTCTTTTTACCCATTCTTCATCATTCTGTCTGTTATTAGCATGTACGTATAAACGCATGGTCTAACACTATGTACATGCATTCAGTAACCATTATGAACTTGCCTAGGAAAATTGACAAATTTCTGAATACCCCAAGGATTCTTTTATGCAGTTTAAGATTCACCATAAAGTCAACAGTTTTTTGAGGGGTAATCAAACCCTACTCCATGTCTTTAATTAAAATGCCCATTGACTTCCACACATTTTGTGCGAACCAGCATTTAAAAAATTAGATGAATTACAGACCTATCTCCATCTCATTCTTCTCTGGGGCTTCTTGGGCTTCTAAGTAGTCTTCTTCTGTGCTGGAATTTCCTCACAGGCTTGCATTCAGTTAATGCCATTCTGTCAACGTCCTTTTGAGTATTTATAGTATCTCTGTGGACGTTGTCACTGCTGCTGTGGCCGGGGGGGACTTCATTGCCCACAATCCTGTGCTCTCCCAGGAGGAAGGAGCTACGCCGCACTATCGCGCTCAAAAGCGCTCGAGACACCCGCTGCACGGGACGTTGACACTGCTGCTGTGGCCGGGGGGACTTCATTGCCCACAATCCTGTGCTCTCCCAGGAGGGAGGAGCTACGCCGCACTATCGCGCTCAAAAGCGCTCGAGACACCCGCTGCGCAGGACGTTGACACTGCTGCTGTGGCCGGGGGGACTTCATTGCCCACAATCCTGTGCTCTCCCAGGAGGGAGGAGCTACGCCGCACTATCGCGCTCAAAAGCGCTCGAGACACCCGCTGCAGGGGACGCGCGTGGGCTGCGCCCGGGCAAAGCCCGGGCCAAGGGCAGGCCCGTCCTTGCCCGTCATTGCCAGGAAAAGGCAGGGAAGGGCCACCCCCTTTACATTTGGTGGCCAGATCACGGACCGTGTAACTGCCTACCTGACTATATCCCGTCAGGTTTGTCTAATTGTGCTGTCATCTTGTAAAATTCAAGAATTCTTATATTGAACTCTGTGTTCGTCGTGCTTGTATGTAAGGGGTTTGAGACTAATCATTGTTGACTGTCAATATCAAGCCCTTGCAAATTGTGAATTAGGCCCGTTGTTTCCCAATCCTTAAAGTTTTGAGTATGGGGAAAAGGAAAACAATGGAGGGGAGTGGAGTAGGGGGTGGCGGGGGAAGCGTTGGGAGGGAATACAGGTGGAAAAAGGTCAGGAAGATACGGAAACAGAAACATCCAGGAAGTAACTGCGTCCTGGACAGAATAGATACACTCATTAGTGAGTGCGAGGGTATCTTAGAGAGTGATACATCCGCACAGGCTGTTAGCACTGAATTATTCCAACGCCCCGCACATTCGACTAACCATAGCCCAGGGCGACAGTTAACTGCAATGTTTCAAAAGCCGGCTGGAGGAGGAAGCCCAGCAACCCAAATAGGAGGAACTACAGATATGGGGGGGGGGAGATTGGCTCCCAGTAAGAATAAAAGTGACAACTTTCAGTTGCTGGGAGCTGTAGTCGCTCGTACCAACAGGTTCTCTCCCCTAGTTGATCTACTGGAGGGAGACGGAGTGGACACCTTGCTGTGCACGCCCCCTTCTCCGCCCTGTAGTCCCTCTCCTTTGCCTAGCTCACGGTTAAGCACTAGTTTTACCACAGACCCCCAGGGAACGCATTCTCTAATTAATGCACTATGGTTGGAAATAACATCTATGCGAACAATGATTGTGAAATTAACATCTATGGTCAAACTTATATTACAAAAGATCCCCGCCTATTCAGAAACCACAAACCCCAATTTAAGGCAGCCAGTGCAACCTAGTCAGGTGATCCATCACACACACAATGCAAGTACTGCAATTAAGGGCTCCAATAGTAAGGTCCCCAGCCAGTCCCGCTGCCATTCTACATCGGAAAAGGAAGCAACCCCTCCTGTGTGGTCAGATTGCTCAAACGTGACTAATTCAAACTTGGATCCAGTACAAACACAAATTAGGCGTCCCCCTCTACTAGGAACAGGAAATCCCCCACACAACCCTCAACAGCGAAGGTTTATCACGCCCAGTTCTAATCTGCCCCAGGCCTCTACAATCTATATGGTTAATGTACCTAAATATGTTAATAGGAACGGCACAGAAAGCGTAGATTCCCTTACCAACAAAGCAATACACTGGATCCGCCATGTTAGGGGCTGCCGTTCAGTTATTCGAGAAGATATCATCAGAGCACAAAGACTCACCTCCCGAACTCATCCACTAGATTGTACTGAGCTAACATTTAAGGGACAAGACCTTGCTGAAAATCTGCTTGCTCTGGAATTCCGTACATCCTCCCCAGACTACTCCTCCATCCAGTTTAGACATTTCCCACCTACCAATAGCTATGGATGTTTACCAGGGCAACAAAATTCCCTTTTAGTTGGGTCCTCCACTTTGGAGGCCAATGATTGACTCTTGAATTTGTCCCATAAAGATCTGGAAACTGAGGACGTTCTTTCATCTGGTAGAGAACCCCTCCACTGTACCTCTTTCATTAGCGAGACACCATGTAGCATTAGCAACTTGCTTCCATGTAATACATTGGTAACATCAAATTCGCAGAAAGAGTCGGGTAGCCCCAGAGGAAGCTTATTGAATATTCCTAATGATCAAAGTCCAGGCCAAAATTTCTCAGCCGGACTGTCTGTGATATCCTGGAATATAGCTGGATTAAGATCAAAGATTACATCTCCCGACTGGCACACTTTTATTGACCAATTTGACATCTGCCTCTTACAGGAAACCTGGACGGTGGATCCTTTCTACCGCGCAAGCTACTTAAATTATTATACACCAGCCACTAGTGGCGGAAAAGGCCGACCCTCTGGAGGTCTAATAATCTGGGTCCGCCAAGAAATTGGCTTTGTTGTTCAGGTTCTTGAGTCTCATAGTAAGGACATCCTAGTAATTAGGGTGAAGTGGGGCCAACAGGAGACAGTCAACAGCTATAATGTCTATGCAAGGAGGACAAATGGGAAAAAATCGGAAGTTATAGCTGCTCTCGATATTTTGCTAGATCAGTATTCCAGGGGCAAGAATGTAATAATTGCGGGCGATTTTAATGTGACCTTTGAGCCTCTTACAAATGAGAAATGCAATTTCATTGATGAGGAAGACGTCCAGTGGGGAATCCCTAAATTAGATTTAGCTCCCATAAAAAAATGGTCGGATGTGGCGATCCAAATAAATTCTATCTGTCTGGAGAAAGGTCTAAGGGCGGCAAATGGCAGATCCCCATCTGATAGACATGGGGCTTGCACATTTAATAACGGTCTTAGTGCTAGCCGCATTGATTATTTATTGACCAACTTCCAGTTATGGTATGCGCTAAGGGACATGGTGGTAAGAGAGGGGGTAGAGAGCGACCACAACCCCCTGTGCTCAGTTTTTGATCTATTGATGGAGAAAGAAATTAATCCTCCTTACAGTGAATTAATCACCTTAGATGTGGCCCCCACAAACGATATGAGGTGACTAAAATGGGCAAATTTACTTGAGAATTCTGACGTCCTTGGAAAAATCTCCTTAGACACTAATAGTGCAATAATTAAATTAGAAGCACTGTTTGGCCAATTTCGCAACCCCTGAGTCTGTAATAGGATTCCATGAAGAATTCTTTGTTCAGCTCCGTACCTACTTTTATAAGCATTGTAAGACTAGGGGTAATTACTCTAGTAATACTTGCAAATGGTTTAATGATGAATGTAAGGAGGCACGTAGATCCCTAGGGGGTGCAATCAGGGAAGGAGACCCCACCAAAGTGCGCACTGCAAGGCAAACCTACAAGAAAGTACAGGAGAAGGCCAAGAAAACATGGGATGAGAATAGATGGCAGGACCTCAAACGTGCTTGCGAAAGCAAAAATCCTAAACAATTCTGGGATGTCGTAAAGTGGGGCAGAGGTGGCCGGCCGCCAGAGCCAATAAACAATGTAAGCCAGGATCAATGGGTTAGCCACGTCAAACCCCAATATGCTCGTAGTTTAGAGGACTATGAGACGGCTGAGCTCTCATACTCTTATTACAATGGTCCGGCTTTCAACGAGGCTGATGTCAGCCTTGCTTTGGGAGCTGTAATGGGAGGTAAAGCTCCGGGTCCCGAC
Organism: Calotriton arnoldi; assembly: GCA_963921515.1. Classification (NCBI taxonomy): domain Eukaryota; kingdom Metazoa; phylum Chordata; class Amphibia; order Caudata; family Salamandridae; genus Calotriton; species Calotriton arnoldi. The sequence goes on from CAWUFW010015256.1 coordinate 248,205, forward strand.
AGAATCCCAGCCGACATATTTCTTTTCGACAAACCCAAATGGAGTCAGTATATCATGATTTTAACAAATGAAATTGCCAAGGGTACACCAGTCCCCGACTCATGGAAAGGAGCTGAGATAATCCCTGTTTTTAAAAAGGGGGACAAATCTCAGCCTGGAAACTACAGGCCAATTAGCTTAATAGATTCCTTCCAAAAGATCATGGGACGACTTGTGCTAAATAAGGTTCAGGATTGGGTTGATGAGCAGGGTATACTATCACCACTCCAGGCAGGGTTTCGGGCACGTATAAGTACTATCGATCAGATATTTCGTTTCACATTGCTATATTGGAAGATGGTGGTCCTGGACAAGGGCAGCTTATATGCTGCCTTTGTGGACCTTAAGTCAGCTTTCGACCTCGTCTCCCGTAGCAAACTATGGATAGTACTGCAAGACCTGGGGATGCCCCACGAATTATTATCTCTTATTGCTAGACTCCATGAGGGAAACTATGCAAAAATTGGGTGGGGCACACAGGGACAGGCCACAATTCCCTTCCCTGTAGAAAAAGGGGTGCAACAAAGCTGCGTAATGGCACCAACACTGTTCTCTCTGTTCATTAATGGGATCGCAACATTTCTGGAAGCTACCCCCACTGATGCCCCTGCCCTAGCTGGTGTGAGAATTCCCATCCTAATGTTCGCAGATGACACGTTGATAATCGCTAAAACACCGAGCGGTCTGCAACGAGCCCTGTCACTCTTTGAAGAGTTTTGCCAACTGCGGGGCTTGGAAATCAACGTGTCAAAAACGAAATTTATGACATTTAACCCTCATAGATCATTTAGAGGAGGCGTGGTGATGAATAAGCGGCCCTTAGAACAGGTAAAAGACTTTACATATCTAGGGGTTATTATGCAGGGAGACATGAGGTGGAACAAGCAGCTTGACATTGCCACGCTGAAGCACCGACAACTGGCTGGAACCCTGCTAACTGAGTTTAACGCATCCCTAACTAAACCAGTTAGACCAGTTTTGCAAATATATAATACGAAAGTTGTTAGTTCCGTGTTATACGGGGCAGAGCTCTGGGGATTTAATAACCTTTCAAAATTAACAACAGCGGAAAATAAGTTCCTACGGAAAATTACTAACCTTCCGCAAAGTACCCCAGTACGTCCGTTGCTTCATGACCTAGGTAGGAAACCAGATTGCGCCCCTTGCTATATTTGCGGAGAATCTGGTCAACACCGGAATTGACACCTTATGCTGCGGGCCTTAAGGATTTAATTAGAGCAGATTGCCATAAAAAAATCAAATGGTTGCAGGAAGTTAGACTCATCTTAATAAGTATTGGCATGGCTACTCTATGGGAGAACCCAGGAAGTACCCTGTTTCCCACCAAAGCTCTGTTAAAGGAAAGGTATTGGGGTTGGGTGACCGATAACATCTTTAGGAATAGCGACTCTTCAACACTAACGGGGCACTTTCTAGATGTGAAGCCATTACAAAAGCTGGGACCATACTGGGATATTATAACCAAGCCACATGATAGAAAGCTATATTTCCAACTTAGAGTTGGCTCATTACCAGTAAGGTTGTCCATGGCAAGATGGGACTTGTTAGACGACACTTCTTGCCCCATTTGCCATGCACACTCGGAGTCTTTGGCCCACCTGTTATTTGTCTGCCCAGCTTATACAGCCCAGCGTCACATGTGGTTGGCCCCAATTTATAGATCCCTGGGAACTAGAAGAAACGACGTAGCGCTCAGACTACTGCGCTCAGAAACAATGGCACCTCTTGTCATTGCCCTGGCAAAATTCTTAGGATGGGCATGGACTATTAGATCCCAGGCAATTTCTGTAGTGTAGTGTTCTGTATCTGCTTTAAGTACATGCTTCTAGTTTCTTGCCCGCCATTATGACTCTCAGACCCATTTTCCATTTACTGATGATCAGAAATTGTAAGGCAAGGGTTGGGTATGATATTAATGAATTTCTCTGTAATGCACAGTAAGATACACAAGGAACTATATATGTATTCAGTATCCATAGGAGGTTTATAGTCTGATGTTTTTTTAACTGTCTTAATGGGTTTTATAGTTTTATTGGAAGTTTTTAATGTTTTAAATAATTATCGGTCATGAGTTATTTTTTGTATTTCTGCTTTGATGACTAAATTGTCGAATAAAGCTAATATGACTGACTGACTGAGTATCTCTGTGACCAACTTGTAGCCAGACTCTTTCTGAATGCTTGTGCATCAAATTGTTTATCACTGAGATTTCTCCTTGATCTCTTAAGTGTTCTTTCAGCAGTTTCTGGGACTTGAAGTGCCCATATTTAGATTTTTAATACTGTTTTTTTTTCTAAAAATAGTTCTAAACATTTAAACTGAGGAAATGTTGAGAAAACAGATAGAACATCTAGGGGAATATCACAAGCAATGTGTCTCCTCAAAAGAAGTCCTACTCAAAAGAGAAGGTATAACCCAAAGATGTTTTACATGCTGCGATGGATTGTACACATCTTGATACATAGTTGGTACACAAATTCAGATTTAGATGTGGCATTCCTTTCTCACTTTTTTGCCATGATTTCATGACTGTATTTCTTTTCAGCCTATACATCTGTTAACTTCAGAAAGAACATGAGATTAAGCTTTGCAACCCTTTTAACATATTTTGAGAAGGAGGAAAGATCATTGAAGTGAATAAAAATGGTAAAATAATTGCTTTAACCACCAACACCTTTCTCTTAGTTTCCAAAATTTTATTTTCTTCTTAATTTTTTCCTCTTTCAATGTCTTATGAAAATAGAATGTCTAGAATTTTAATAGGTTCTCTGTTTCTGGGTGCCGGAATATTTGCTAGGTTATCTCATGGCCTTATTGTCAGGCTTTTATTTTTTTCACATTGAGATCTAGACCAGATGCATGAACGAACATACTTGTGTGTAGAATACACCTCTAGACTGATGCCATGTCTAGAACCAGGATTGTGACATTGTCCATGTAGGCCAAGCACTTAGCAGTTCTACCTTTCCCACCTGGTATGAAGGCACCTCCCATGATTTTATCTGATCTTAGTTTACATAGAAGGGGTTCAAGTGCACATGCGAAGATCAATCAATCAAGTGGTACTTGTAAAATGCTGCTAATCACCCCAGGGGTATCCAGGCACTGTGCTGCTGGTGTCAGTCGAATAGACAGGTCTTGAGCCCTTTTCTGAAGTGGGTCAGTGAGGGTGCGGTGCTTTGGTGGAAGTGGAGGGTGTTCCATGCTTTGGTGGCGAGGTGGGAAAAGGATCGTCCTCCGGATTGGCAGCGGCAGATGCGTGGTATTTATGCGAGGTCGAGGTGTGTGGAGTGGAGGTTTCTGGTTGTTTGGTGGAAGGTCAGGTGGTGATTCATGTAGGCTGGTCCTTGTTTGTGGAGGGCTTTATTGGTATTGGTAAGCAGCTTGAAGTGGCATCTGTTCTGGATGGGGAGCCAGTGGAGGTTCTTCAGGTGCTGGGTGATGTGGGTCCTCTTTGGGAGGTTGAGGATTAGTCTAGCTGCTGAGTTCTGGATCATCTGGAGTCTTTGCATGAGTTCAGTGGTGGTGCCTTTATAGTGTGCATTGCCTTAGTCAAGTCAGATGATGATGAGGGCCTGTGTCACTGTTTTACTTGCACTGAAGGGGAGCCACCTGAAGACCTTGCGGAGCATGCAGATTGTGTGGAAACAGGCTGAGCAGAAGGTGTTGACCTGGTGTTTCATGGAGAGTTTGCTGTCTAGGATGATGCCGAGGTTGCTGGCGTGGTCTTTCGCATGGGGGTTGGTCCGAGCTCTTTGGCCACCAGGAGTCATTCCAGAGGGCGGTGTGTCTGCCGAAGATCAGGACTTTCGTTATCTTCGTGTTGAGTTTCAGGCAGTTGTCTTTCATCCATACTGCAACGTTCTTCATACAGTTGTGAAAGTTGATCTTCGTCGAGGTGGGGTCTGAAGAGAGTGAGAGGACAAGCTGGATGTTGTCTGCATAGGAGATGATGCTGATGTCGCATGAACTGGTGATGGCTGTAAGAGGTGTCATGTAGACATTGAAGAGGGTTGGACTGAGGGATGATCCTTAGGGTACACCGCAGATAGTGTGCTTGGGTTGCGAGGTGAAGGGAGGGAGGCAGACTCTCTGGGTGCATACTGTGAGAAAGGATTCCATCCATCTGAGTGTGTTGTCTATGATTCAGATCTGGCATAGTTGGTTGATGAATGTATGATGGGAGACGGTGTCGACGGCTGTATAGAGGTCTAAGAGGATGAGGGTGGTTGATTCTCCTTCGTCGAGTAGGGCGCGTATTTCATCTGTTGCGGCGATCAAGGCTGTTTCTGTGCTGTGGTTGGATCTGAAGCCCGATTGGGAAGGGTCCAGCAGTTTTTTTTCCAGATGCTTGGTAAGTTGGTGGCTGATGGCCTTTTCCAGGACTCTGGCTGGGAATGGGAGAAGTGAGATGGGACGGTATTTCTGGAGATCACTGGGGTTTGCCGAAGGTTTCTTGAGGAGGTGTCTGACCTCGGCGTGTTTCCATGCATCGGGAAAAGTAGCTATGGAAATGGAGTTGTTGAGAATGGTGGTGAGCTGGTGGCTGATCTCGTCTTTACCGAGGTGTAAGAATTGATGGTGGCATTGGTCAGTGGGTACTCCTGAGTGGATGGGGTTCATCAGATTGATTGCGATCGGTGGGCTGAGTTGTTGCCATGTGGTGAGCAGATGGTCGGTGCTTGTGTTCGATGAGTTGCTGAGCAAGTACGAGGTTTGAGGGTAGAGGTTTCTGTAAATGGTTGCTATCTTGTTGTGGAAGTGGTCGGCAAGAGTGTCACAAAGTTCCTGTGAGTGGGGGACCAAGTTTTTTGAGGCTGAAGGGTAAGTGAACTCTCTGATGATGGTGAAGAGTTCCTTGGATTGGTTGGTGCTGGACTCGATTTGGTGGGTCAGGGCCTCCTTCTTCGTGGCTTTAAGCTGGCAAAGGTAATTGTTGTTGGTTGATTTGTAGGTAGCTTGGTCTGAGTGGAATAAAGTGGAGATATCCGACATCCTTGGATTACTCCAATGTTAATATTGAACGATTTGAAGCGAACACTACTAATCATGATTTGACTTGGTGCATTGTTATGCATTGTTTGATTATGTTGGTGAAACCTGCAGGAGACCCCATCTTTTCTAAAGTAGAGAACAAATATTCATGAGAGCCTGAGTCAAAAGCCTTTTGAAAGTCCAGTGAGTGAACTAACAAGTTGATTTTGTCTCCAGTTAACCAAATTGCATCTCTAAGTACAATTAGACTATCCAAGATTTTCCTCAAAGGTACCATGCATGTTTGATTCAAGTAATTATGGAACCAACAATCATTGTTCATTTGGGTCGTAAGAACTTTGGATAAAATGTTCCTACCCACATTTAACAAGGAGTTAGGCCTCCAATTAATATCTTATCCTTGTCATCTTGTTTGTGTAGCAATGTGACTGTGCCTTGATGGGAAGATGAGGAGAGTAAATCAGATTCCACCTCATGTTTAACCATTTCCATGAAATCTGTTCTCCCCATGTCCCACAGCTTGTTTATAAAACTCCAGTGGGATTTTATGAAATACCATATTTGCCTTGTGATGAGCGCTTTGGTGCATTCTGAATTACAATAGGTAGAGTCTTCTGCTGTAAATGTGGATTGTACATATTATATTTCCTGTTGGGATGGTAAACATTTCATTTATTGAAGAAAATAATTTTTCATGTCATGATCTGTATGTTTACAAACGTAAGGTTTCTCATAATAACTTCTTGCTATCTGGTAAAGCTTCTGGAAGTTTGTGTGTAGCATGCCATTTTCATATTTCAATTAAGTGATTGAGTTCTGTGCCTGTTTGGAGTTACCCAAAAATATCTAGTGCATTTTTCGCTGTGTTCATAGTGTTTGAAACTTTCATTAAATATAATTTGTTTTGCTTTTTCAGATTACCATTTATTGATTTCAAGGACCATTTCTTCTTTTTCTCTGTTTACAAGTTTCTTTCTCTTGTTTTTCTAAAACTTCTACCCTTTCATTTATTATTCTTTTTTTATCCCATTTCCTTCTATTTTTGTTGGAAACAATTGGCAAATTTGTTTTAACATATTCCCACCAGTATACTGTGGATTACAATTGGAATGTTTCTCTTTTCCCAAAGGTGAACATTTGTTCAAACTCTTTTATCACCTCCTTTTCTTCCAAAATAGACACATTCAATTTTCATGTTCCTGGCCCTTTTTGGTTTGGATTGTTCTTAGATCAACAACTACTTTAAATTTAGTGTGATAGCCAATTGTTGTGAGTGGCACCAGAAAGTACTTTTGCATTTTGTGGGACAAAGACGTAGTTAATGTGCGACTTTGCTGTCCCATTTGTGTTTGTCTGGGTGAATCCTGAATTAAGTTTCAAGTTTCAAGTTTATTGATATTGCTCGGTTAATTAAAACCATTGCAAAATTATAACATTATAAAACACACAAAAAAATAAATTCAATAGCAACAGTGCCACGCACCAGTTGCACCATTAGGATCAACACTTGTAAGTAAAACTGCATAAGGACGTCAACGTGTGTATAAAATGCATTTCAGATCAAAAAGTGTGTAGTGTCAAACCATTGCAGATTTAGACTTTGGAGAACGTGTTTAAAATAGGCAAGTTCAATGACAATTACAGCATAGATCTGTTACAAAATTGCCATCAACAGTCGTAATAAGACTGAAAGGGTACCAACATGTAGGTAAAGTGTATACCAAGTCATTAAGTTCATTCTAATCGGTCCCCAATATTTGTCTGTCATGAAGGTACCAGACATGAAGTATAATACATGTGAAATCTTAAAGTGAAATCTAAGCAATCTGCAGCACTTGACTGGCCTTTACAACAGTAGGTTCACTGAATGTGTAAGAGCTGGTAAGATTGCCAAAGACTCGCCTTAATATGCAGCTTCCCAACAACCCTGCAAACCACCAGAAAATGCATAAAAACTCTTCCTCTTTTGGTCCCTATATTATAGTTAATATTTGACAAGACTTTAAGGTCACTAGAGGGATCAAGGGAAGGGAACAGGTTAACTAGATAAAATACAATTTCCCAACAAACTGATATAGTGCTCAGGGACTAGCCCGAAATCTTGTGCTAACCCAGCTAGTGCTCAAGTTTTCTGTTTCTTCTTGATCCCTTTAGATAAATCAAGCCACAGTGGCTTCTTAAGGTGGATCCTGGCCAGTGGGCTGTTTGTAAAAATTTGCAAATCGCAAGGGTAAAAATGTGCAAATCGCAAGGATGGTCAGGGCCGGGAATATGCATGAACTCTGTTGAAGTGTTTAAGGGTGTTAAAAGAAGACTAGCACAAGGTGTTTGGAGGGTATTTGTATTCCGGCTATTCCCTCTCCTGTAGTCTTGGGGGTGTGCATGAGCTCGGTTATCGCAACTTCTCCGACAAGCAAGACATACTAAGGAGAGTGCAGCTCAGTGTTTGCAGGCTCTAATGGGACTCAAGCTTATCCCACCCTTCTAGAGTCACGTTGGGTTAAAGCAGAGGCCACAGAGGTGTGTAGGAAGAAGGGCTCAAGAAGAAGTGTGATAGGTTATCCATGTATCAACAGTCTTTAAATGTAGAAATCATGTTCAGAGACAGTTAGCTAGAAACAAAGACAAATCAAACGCAGGTCAAAGACAAGTCAGGGATCCCATGGCGCAGCACTCACCTCAAACCATGCTTGTGAGTAATATTAAAAAGAAGAAGCCCCTCTCCCGCTCAGTCATTGCTTGTTTACTATATGCACAATTTGTCGCACAGATTGGTTTTTACAAGTTAAGCTAGATATAGAGCATTCTGTAAAGGCTTCCAAAGGGAGAGATAAATGCTAGATGGTCAGGAGGGACTTGCCACCCCGAACAGTCTATCCTGTGCTGTCATTTTCCCTTCCACTATTTTAAGGAACTTCACTAGGGGCAGTTCAGCTGCGGGTCTCCTGGGGCGAAGAAGGCCAGGCCAGCCTGCCTTCATGTATGGATTCCTCTTTGATTGAAAGTTGTTTTTAGCAGTAGACTACGTTCAGCCGTTAGTGCCTTGCAGGAACATACTAGATGTGGCAGATCTTCTTTGCCGTCATCACATAAGCATCAGTTGCTCTGGGCTGGATTTCGCTTCCAAGGCGGTAGATGTAGCCAAGATGGACGCAAGCCAGGGTGATATTTTAAATATTTCTCTTTGACAGAATTGGTGTGCCTAGTATGAAAGTAAAGTTGCGGAGCCACAGTGCTGTAATTGTTCAGGACAATACAGGCGTGTGCTTTCCCTGCCAAGGCTGTCTTGTTCTCCATCACTGAGAGGAATTTGTTGGTTTTGTTGACCAGTTTTTTTAAGCATAAGTGGCTGGTCGAGGTTTTCCATAGTTGATTTAGACCTGTTGCAGTTAGTGACCCGTTAAGGTATTCTCTGCAGCTCAGTCCGGAGGTGTGAATTCAGGATCTTTGGCGCGACCTTCCTGATTTTATTCCAGCAGTTTATATAAGCCCCCCATCGGCCCGCGTCTGCTTCTGGATGCCAAATTTAAGCCTAATCTGCACAGGAGATGTATATTTGGGGAGGCTAAAGATTATCCTGTACATCCTGAACATGATGCTGTCCAAGATGGACGCATCCCTCCCTCGTAGGGGTTCACTCCCAAACGTTATAGTTGGTGCCAGTTTTGCTTGAAATATTAGAAATAGTGGTGTCAACATTGAACCTGATCATTTTTAGGTCAAGCATTCGAGACCTCTTCTATATACTTTAGTATATACTTATATGTGTATGTACTTTGTGGGCTCTGGAGATCAGCCCTAGGACTTGTCTGCTTCCGCTTAGGGACTTTTTTTTCCGTTCAACAGCCTCTATTTAACTGTCTTGATAAAAAACGACCTGTAGAAGTTAGTAAAATACCAGAATTGCTTTCTGCTTGTTCAACTGTCTCTATTTAACTGTCTTGATAGAAAACGACAAGTAGAGGTCAGTAAAATATAAGAATTGCTTTCTGCTTAGGGACTTTTTTTTTCTGTCAACTGCCTCTATTTAACTTTCTTGATTGAAAACGACCAGTAGAGGTCAGTAAAATACCAGAATCCCTTTAGCATTCTCTAGATTCTAGTCCATAGAAATTGTCTTCCACGAGCACCCTAGACAATATTTTTTTCAAATCTTGTATTTCCAGTGATATGACCACCGAAGGCCCTGATTTTATATTAAAAACAGAGGTTTGGACTATACCATTTCCCGCTGAACGGCAATATTTCTCTACATGTGTTCCCATACCTGGCGTGTCATGCAGTTTGTTGCTTACTTTCCCTCCATGTTAAAGAACAGTAGATGTTTCGGCACCCAGGCTAATGTGCTGCATAGCTAAATACATAAAGGGTCCCAAAGGGGAGACCGATTGCATTGCAAATGCTTTTTTCTTTATGTTTTTAATGGTTATAGCAAGTGCAGCCTTTTCTCTTCAGAGCCTCTTTCTCAAGGTTTAATGACCTGCTTTTCTCTATGATGAATCCCAGGTATTTATATTTGCCTCCTGACTACAGCTTCTTCTTGGCCAAATACCAGCTGGAAGATGTTCTCATTGCGGTATTTATTGGCTTGGTTTATGTTCTTCTGGTTGACAACCAGGCCATTTTCTGTAGAGTAGTCCTGCATGATGTTAAGTAGGCACTGCAGCCCCATGTTGAGTGGTTTATTAAGACCAGGCCGTCAGCGTATAGGAGGCTGGAAAGGACTATGCCTCCAAATTTCGGGGCAAGGGAGTTACAGGTGTTTAGTATTGATGTTAGATTGGCCAAGAAGAGATTTGAACAGAGTGGATGCGAGAACGCACCCCTGCTTCAGCACTTTAGTTGTTGGAATTTGTCTGGAGAGGTGTTTTCCTGCGCCAAACCTGACCTGCACCCACGTATCCATGGGGAAAAGTATGATCAGGTTCAGCTGAGCCAGAGGAATATTCCAATATGCCAGTTAATGCCAGAGTTGACATCGGTCAACATGGTGAAAGGCAGACCTATAGTCAATAAAACATAAGAACAGAGGCAACCTTACTCCTTTTGCTGCCTCACTCAGAAGGGATAGGTCCTGGATGTTGGTTGTGGTTCCAGTATGTTTGGAGAATCCATTCTGGTTTGGCAGGATTATGACCTTGTCAGTGGCCGAAGATGTTAGTTTCTCGAGGAGCGTGCCTGCAAAATACTTTGCCTCATTATCAATAAGCGCTACCAGTCAATAGTTTTTGCAGAAGATTTGTCTCCACTGTGTCGGATGACCGGTTCAGGTTTCTCAGCCCAGTTTCCTGTGTCGTGCTAAAACAGAGCTGGGGGGCCCCCTCGCACTTGCCATTGACTATTTGTTGCCTGATTACCCCAATGTTTATCGAAGCATTGAGATGGTCTAGTGCTGGCTGTGAAAGGGCAGATGGTTGGCAGCCTGCCTCTGAATCTTGATTATAGAGGGTGGTTTTCAATGTGCCTGTGAGGGTCTGATGGATAGCTCCTCGAGCAGCGTGCTGATTAAAGTGATCGAATAGAAATGTTATCCAATTTTTTGGGGACAAGGGTGAACTGATTTCTCCTTAGAGAGCTTGCACAGGCTTGTTGGTTGTTTCCCAGAACTACAAACTGTCGTTATTCCTTATGTCAGAGAGCAATTTAGCCCAAAAAGAGTCATCCTGCTGCCTTTTTATAGCCCATTTAAAAAAAATGTCACGCAGTTATGCTGTATCTCAGCGATTGCTGCATGATTATGTCTCTCGGCCTGTGACAAAGAGCTCTTAGTATTTCATTTATGGCCTTTTTAGCAAATTCAATTGTTGATCTTTGGTTGTGGGATAAAGCCCTGTTGGCAAGTGCCATATGTGGGAATCCTTGATTTTACTGGGGTGGCAAATGTATCGTCAAGCTCTTTGGTAAATATCTCCCATATAACTAGAGCGTATCCTGGATCAGCTTTATGAGGGACCGGTAACTGCCTAATAACATTTTGGAAGTTTTGCTTACTTTCTTTCTCTCTTTTTGGTCCCTACGTTAAAATCTCCTGCTAAAAAGAGAGGTGTATATCGTGAAAGAAAAGAGTATTTCAAATAATTATTTTCTCTCAATCTTTTCTGAGGGGCATAAGCATTTCATGTTCTAAAATTATGGTTCCTGTAAACCACATTCAACTGTATTGTTCTGCTTGGTGAAACAGCAGCTTCACTTAATATTGAGAATTCGTTACTTTTAGATAAAATTCCTACACAGGCATTCCTGTTTCCACCCCCTGGCCATGCCATAACTCCATTCTTCTTTTCTTTCCTTATAGTCATGTGAGAAAAGATTTAATATTCTTGTAGGCATATTATGTTGGATTTCAAAGCTTTGCAGTATTATTAATAGATTTGGTCTATTCTCTTATATTAAATGTAGAGATGGCGATTGCCATCATTAAGAGAAAAAAGTTTTATGTCCGTCATTTAATATTTAAGGATGACTAAAATGACTCAATGGGGGATATTCTCAAGAACGTGTGATAAATACGGCAAAATTAGCTTAACGCAACTTTGCACATCGCAGTCTATCGTGGGAAAATAACGCCGTGTTAACCCTGTATTCTCAACACGCCGGTACCATGCGATAGTCTCACGCTAACGCATCAAATAACCGCAATAAAATTACCGTGACGGCAAAAAAACGCGAAACACGAACGCGAAAAAAGTTGCGATGTGGCCAACTGCGATAAAAAAATCAGCGATAACCAGCGACAGACCTGCAATTCCCACGCGTCATGCGGGAAAATGCACTATAAAAGCACCGAAAAACACAAATAAAATAATTCAAACAGCGTAGCACCATGGAGGAAGCCGGAGCAAGTACAGAGGATGACCAGAACCCCACAAGCCCCCAGGAGGACCAGCCTGGGACCTCGGGGTCACGGAAGGGCACGGAGAAGAAGACGAGGAAGACGAGGTTCAGTCCGCAGGAAAACAGGATCATCATCACGGAGGTGATAGAACACCACCAACAACTGTTCGTCACCTCCAACTCCAACCAATTGGCAAATAAAAATGCAATATGGCAGTCCATCCTGGACAAGGTGAATGCAGTCGGAGTGAGGAGGAGGACAATTGGAGAGGTCAAGAGGTGCTGGAATGATGCGAAGCGCAAAACCAAGAAGAAACTCGCTGACAACCATCAGGCAGCAATGCAGACTGTAGGTGGCAGTCCAGCAGAACACCAGGAGCTGGATGAGATGGAGGAAATGGTGGCCACAGTCATAAGTGGGGAGACAGTGGCAGGAGTTGGGGGTCCGGACACTGCTCAACATGACCTGACACAACAGCACCAGGGTGAGTACCGAACAGGGACTGGGGGGACAGGGGGAGATGGGCACAATGGCACACATGCACAATTAAGTAGAGCACACTGCACACCCACAATGACTCTGGAAAATGTCCCTGATCCCCTTGGCACACTGCAGCACACATACAAACAGCACGTAGTCCCCCGTCCACTATGGGCACAAAGGGTTCCCTCCCCACACAGCACCAATCTCACAACCAACCCATGCACACGTGTCATAACCAGCAAAGCTGTGTGTCTGTGAGCCACCATGACAATGCAAGTGACACTGCATGACGAATAGCATGGCTGCAGTCCAATTATCATGACATGGTGCACGCCACAACACTGGGGTGGCTGAGTGTGGAACACATCCGGAAAGGAGCAGGTCACACTCTGACACATCCACGTGCACAAACAACCCCTGACGTCAACAACACATCTGCGGATAAACCATGCCCAAGAGTCCAAAATACGAACAAGAGCCAAAATTAGCCAAGTCTGCAACATCTCAGCACTGTAGAAGCACAGAAGTCAAAGGCACACCGCCTCAAAGGGACAAGGGGCAGCAAAATCACAGCTGCAGGGGCGACTCTCCCACAATGCAGCACACACACATAGCAATAACAGCACATCAATATTGATGACAATGTGGTACAAAGTGCAAAACTTTCACTACAGAACAGAGGAAACAACTGGTTCCGCTTGTGCGTAGAAACTGGCCAATCACACCTGGCATAGCAGGAAACTGTGAGATGAAAATGTACGTGTACAACCTCACATCCGTGATGTAGTTCAAATGTCCACTGTCCCGCATCAAATAGTCAGCTCCTCCCAAACAGTCCCAATGTACATTGTCCTGCAGTCTGTATGTAAACTAGAACAATGCGTCAACATACATGTCAACACAATGTTAAAATGCATCTCCCCTTCACATTGCAGAGGGACAATCAACACCTCCTGCAGAGCAGACCAGACTACTCATCAGTGATGATGAAGAGGACCTCCACACCTTCGACACCGACGCCCTACAACAGCTCATGGACATCTTGGGCAACCCACCTCCAGGAGCAGGGCAGCCCAGCTGCATCGAGGAGACCCCACCCCCTGCACAGACCACACAGCAGGAAGCACCCACCACCACGGCTGGCTCCCAGCACCTCACCGAAGCACACATCGCATTCCAAGGCCAGGTGTTAGACTGCCAGAAGGAGGTGGCTGAACAGGTGCGGGTGGGTTTCGACCTCATGGCAGCCAAACTAGATTACATACGTGGGTGTCTAATTCCCATCAGGGACCACTTACACTCCCCAACGGACACCCACACTGCGACAGAGACACACTAATTTGCACATTTCCAGTACTGAACCACGCCCAGAGCCCCGGGATAATCATTCACACCCCTACGCTGTACTTGCGTACGCCGGCCCAGTCCACTCCTCTTACGTATAAAGGGGGGGACGACAAAGCTACATGTCCAAGGTCTTACCCACTGCCTGGGGTAACATGGTTGCGTCCACTGTCCACTACACTCCAAACACCAGCAGTGTATGTCAACATGGAAATGTCTGTGGTCTGCATACTCAGGTCTGTCCAGCACATCCACGCCACACTTGGCATTGTGTACATTCTCATTCATGGGTCACTTGCCTCCTTCGCACATGCCTGGTTCCCACCTCTCCCCACATTCTGCTATTGTGTGGCTGTGGTGCCATGCCGTTGTTGGCTTGTGTACATGGCTAGCCCAGGTTACCACAGTAAGTTGTGTTGTCGTGTCTAGTATGTGGGCATGTTGTTTGTCATGTTGTATGCAATTTTGTAATGTGTGCATTCCCAGAGTTGTGAGTTGTATGTTGGTGGAGTTGAGGTGTGGTGTGTTCAGTTGGTACTTACCGACGAGCATTGCATTTGCATAGATGCCATCCTGAAAGCGCTGGTTGATGATGGACTGCTGGAAGATGAAGGAATCATGCACACTGCCTGGGTAGTTGGCGATGGCATTGGTGAAGAGTCCCCGGTGGTCCACTATTGCCTGCACATTGATGGAACATGTGTGCTTCCTGTTGAGGTAATTATGTGCAGTGGCGGCAGGGGGCACGAGGAGTACATGTGTGCAGTTGATTGCCCCCAACACGTGCGGGAACCCAGCTATGGCGTAGTTCACTTGCTTGGTCCCCAGCTGTTCCTGCGCAGTGTGTGGGAAGTAAAGGTGCTGGTGTACCAAGCTGATGTTGGCATCCAAGACAGGTGTGAGGAACTTGGATAGGGCTGGCTGTGAGGCTCCTCCGACTCTGGCAGTTGTTGGTTGGAAGGTCCCAGAGGCCAACAGGTGCAGCACAGCCAGCAGCTTTGTCTGCGGAGGGATGTTGGTTGTCCGCTGTGTTGGTACCGTCAGCCTGTGGGCAATGTGGGTGAGGATGCGGAGGATCGTTGTCCTTTTGAGCCTGTAGTGGGCAATGACATCCTCTGGTGTTAGGTCTATGAGGCTGGTGCGTTTTCTGAAGGTCCGCTGTCTTTGTCTGCGCTGCTTGTGTGGTAGTCCGGGGGGGGCGGGAGGTCCGGGGGGGGGGGCAGGCCTGGTGGTGGTGGCGGTGGGTGTTGTGGCCCTCTTGGGGCTCCGAGCTGCATGATCAGCAGCTCCATGGCATCTGTTGTTCTTCAGGTGTGGCTCTGGGCTGGGCTCCCTTTTATGGTGCAGGTTGTCGTCCGACTTAACACCAGGTAAGAGCAGGTGTTAAATCCCTGCTGCTAACGCGCCTTATCGCCTGTTTGGGGATCTTATCGCCGATCTGGCTGGTCGTTGGGAATATTGCGAAGTGGTGTTATCGCGGCTTTTTGCACAGGAACACCTACTCTGCATCTCATTAGCGTTAGTTGCCGGTGTCATCCGTGGCGATGTTTTTTGCAGCTGCTATCGCAGGATAACTGGCGATATCGGCTGTTAGCACCAGCTTGTGAATAGGGCGATAAATCTATCGCCACTTTGGCTGCGATAAAGTGCCGCTAACTTGGCGATAAGTCCTTGAGAATATGCCCCAATATTTTCTATTTCGTTCGAAAGATGAGGATGCTACATCCTCAAAAACATTAGTAAAATGGGACCCAGCATATATTTCTTCTTCTCTGGATGTTTCAATTAGCTGAAGGATGGAGTTAGTGAAAAACGTGTTCCCTGTGTTTCAGCAAATTAAGAGAGAGTTGGTGTCCAAGAAAGTCTTGACTTTTGTGATGTGAGTATTGGGACTGGCACTTCTAGAGCAGAGAAATCTTGGTTATTTCTTGGAACTTCCTTCTTGGTCTGAGAGGTTTGCTAGAATGTTGAAAAGTGCGCCACTGCTTGATTCCTGATTTATTTTCTTTCTTGGTATAAGTTGGGATACCCACCCTGTTTTGTTCTTTTTCTTTTGTTGCTTTGTGTTGGTGTATGCTTGCACTTTTATTTGATTGTACAAAGCTCTCACAATCCATGTAATCTTCCTCTTGACTTTCTTTTAGCCTTTCCTGTAAAATTTGTTCTTTCATTTTTTTAAAGGATTTGCAATCCATGTTTTCTGGTTCTTTCTTATTTGTTGTTGTGTCGATTCTACATTTCGGCACAGATGAGCACATTTGCATTGGTGGAAAGGATTGGTTATTAAAGATTGCTTTCCCACTCCCTTTTATGTTTATTTTCATATTGATTTGCTTCCTCTGTAATATTTGTTTCCTTGTTCTGTTCTCGAGTTATAATTGAGCCACTGCTAAGACCCTCCTCCACGTTTTGTTGATGGACTCTTTCTATACTGTTTTCTTTTGCCTGAGGCTGCTTTGGGTTTAGATCAGCATGGTCTTCATTTCCTAAAGAGTGTTTGCTATGAAAGTGTCCAGCATTTATATCCTGGATGCTTGCTGAGGCTTCCGCTTCATCGCTGTTCTCTTCAGGAAGCTGGGTATTGTCCTCAGGCCACTTTCTGGAAGATTGTACTTCTTGATCACAAGCACCTGCAGCAGTGGCATAGTTTTTCATTGGGCATAAGCGGTACAGTTGTGTCTCATCCCTACATAAATTACATTTTTGTGGCACAGTGCAAAATGTGGTTATTCGTGGTCATTACGTCTGCAATTGCAACAACACTGTATCGAGTATGACCAAACTGGTTGCAGTTCCAACAGAAGGTTGGCTGGTTAATATAATTTAAAAAACTGTTGTTTGTATCAGTCAAGAAGCTTTCTTTTCCTGTTCCTTATGCCCATGTGATTTTGCAATTTGAATCCTCCTCTGCTGAGAAGTATCTAAACAAGAACATCTCAATCTCTTTTTAGGGGAGAAAACGATTATACATGTGCAGGATTAAGAGAAAGACTCGTTGGGGGGTGTAGATTTGTAATTGTAACCCTGTTAAACTCTGTTTCTTTATAGGAGAAGGTAACTCCGGAAATGTTGCAAACAACTTTCAGGTGTACATTTATTTGAGGATGATCTTGCGCACGTTTTATTAATGTTTTCTGACAGCAAACTTTCTCGACTACTAATTTCTCAATGATGGGGGTAAATTCTTTATCCTGTCGAAATGCTTCTGAAACATCAAATTGTACCGAATCCCCCAAAGCAGTGGCACTCCTTAGAGTCGCCATAATTCTCTTCCTTTCCCTCTAACGTTTGCTACAAAGAAACATTGCTGACAACGCTTGATGGCTAGAGACAGGTTTAAATGTGCAAGATGACCAAAACTACAAGTTCACCACCAGGCCTTGGCCTTACTCTAATGCTGATGCAGACAGCTGGTGTGATTTGTCGCTGTAGAGATAAGTAGCTTGAGCTGGTTGGCTGACGGACTGCTCCAGTGAATGGGAAGGATCTCTAGGTGGGCTCCTTCAGCAGGCAGGAGTTCCGAAGGAAACTCCTCCTGCAGCTCTGCTGGGCTCCCAGGTGTGCTGTTCCAATAACCCAGCAGGTGTCCCCTGGAGAGCACCTCAGTGGCTGGCAGAAAGGAATGCTGGCAGGATTCACAGGTGGGTTGGTCCAGCAGGCCAGCTGACAAGCAGGAACCCCCAGGTGAGCTGCTCCAGCATGCAGGCATGGTCCCCAGGTGAGTAGCTCGAGCAGGAAGGCAGGGTCTCCATGTGAGCTGCTGCAGCAGACAAGCAGGGTCCCCGGGCAAGCTGCTGCCTGGTAGGCAGGTAGGTAAGGTCTCCAAGTGAGCCGCTCCAGCAGGCAGACACGGTCCTCAGGTGAGCTGCTTCGGCAGACAGGGTCCCCAGGGGAGCTGTTCCAGCTGGCAGGCAGGTTATCCAGATGATCTGCGCCAGAAGGCAGGCAGGATCTCCAGGTGAGCTGCTCTAGCAGACAGGTAGGCAGTCGGTATCCCTGGGTGAGCTGCTGAATGCAGGATCTCCAGGTCGGCCAGTAGGTGCAGGTCCAGCAGGAAAACGTCTCTAGCAATTACACTTAAAAGAGCATGAAAGCAATAGCTAGCTCCTCAGCAGGACAGTGACTTCTAGTGGCAACTAGCAGAACTGCAGGCAGGTAGGATTGCCACCTGACCGGTTTTCTACCAGCAACACCGGTATTTTGATGTCCCGCAACTACACAAATTAGCAAAACCACCTAAAGCCTGTATTATTAACTCTTATCTGTACATACCTCAAACAGCAAATATATATTGAAAGCACTTTTAAATGTGTTCTAGAGCTGTAATAGTCATCCCTGGCTAATAATTAAAGGAAACAAAAGCTGAAAAATAATGTAGCAAATAAATATATACAATTTTGTTTAAAGTCCTATTTATTATCATGACTAGACCTTTGCGGACTCTTATAGCAAACAGCAAATGGTCAGTGTTTTTCTCTTGGAAAGGTGGCAACGCTACAGGCAGGTGACACTATGGTGACCTCTAGACCCACCCCAAACTCTAGAACCTCTGAGCTGAAAGCGCAGCTCTAGGATAGCTTGTAAATTAACAAGTTTTTTTCAGGTGGGCATCACTTGGAACCCATGAAAACTAGGGCCACTTTCCATGTTTAGAATATAGGTATAGTATCTTGCATTAAAGGTTGCCCACAACCATCCCGGGGTTATCCCCCCAACATTTCTCAAGGAGTGC
The DNA here is from genome assembly GCA_963921515.1 of Calotriton arnoldi. Lineage (NCBI taxonomy): Eukaryota > Metazoa > Chordata > Amphibia > Caudata > Salamandridae > Calotriton > Calotriton arnoldi. The sequence goes on from CAWUFW010015256.1 coordinate 266,654, forward strand.
CACGATGGGCCATCTCTCTCAGGAACCAGGCACAATACCCAAATTTGCCACCCCCAGTGCCTTCTGGTTGCACCTTTGCCATAATGCAATTTTCTTGGTTTCTACTCAGTGGCTTTGCACTGCAATCAATAATGCATTTTTCTCCTGGTCTTGTTTCATTTTTCACCCCCAAGCGTTGCCTTTATTTTAAGGCACGTACCTGACCCTAAATGGGCACCTATCATTGTCGGGACCCCGTAGTCCTTAATGGCTCCTTCTGGCTTGGTCAAACCTCCAGGGCTAGCTGGCTGTTGTTCACCTTTGCCCTCTTCTGACCACTGGGGTGGTCATTGACACTGTATCCAGAATAAGGTCCCCCCAGACATGGGCACAGGAAACAGTGAAGGAGCACCAAATATTGTTCCTAAGTGTCATGAACCCCAATGTACCCCAATATAGGCCTGGGTAGTTACACAACCTTTTACCTACATCTGTCTACATAACGGGTCTGGCGCTGACCTTTTACCTAGTTAGGTGCTACATGACTGTCGTGTGGTTTTCTCCGAAAAACTAGCCTCATGTATTATGCATGAGGATTCTCAGTATCCTTGCCTGACATGCCCATAGTACACTTCTTGGTAGAACCCCTGAGGGTACCTTTCGGGTATATAAGCACTACATCTTCACTGGGCAAACCAGAGGAGAAAGACTTCCATGCTGACACGCTGACGCGAGACGCTGAGGTCCCTGCATGCAGACACTCCAGCACGCAGTGGTCGGACATCCCTTGCGGGGTGTCCATCTCGAGACCAAGACGGGGTCCTTCACTCTCCTACATCAGGTAATGGGGTTGGCTCTATCCTAAGGGTATTCTTGGCTACACACCTACATACATGCTAGGTACACTTAGGTACATCTAGTTAGGGCTAGCATCGTAGGAGTACGCATTTCTACTGTTATGTATCTATATGCCTGCATATGTTCATTGTTTTAGCACTATGGTAGAATTCTACCTTTTCTTTACTCTATTGGTGCTCATAACAGTATATATCTGTTTATGTCTAATGGTTGTTGCAGCACACGTATTTTATACTCGAATAGCGCTGGTTTAACAAATACTTATTGAAAACGTCCCCATCGTTTATTCTGTGTATCTCTCAGAGACAAAGTGAGCATGAGTGACTGAGCAAAAAGTACTGTACTGTTTCCACGATCACTGAGGGGACAGGGTTGTCATGTTCGATATTTGCCAGAAACTATTTGCTCATTGTTAAGAGGGGCTAATAGTGGTACTGTGAGCTAGCTGGTCTACAGACTAAGATATCCTTCGGGGTGTCTAGAATCAGTCTGGAGATCAATCCCTTAGTTTATGTTGTATAAACGCCCAGATCCTATATATAGTTGTAGGAACTACATGACATAGGGTTGTGGTTCTCACCTGGAGCAGATAGCATGACAGCGTGACAGGTAGCTGAGTTTGTTTTCTTGCATCTTACTTCTACTTGCCCTTGCTAATCCCCAGGGTGAAGAGGGTGCCCAGTAACAACTTCAGAAGATGAGGGGGACTACATACACACACTCTCCCCAGGCAATTTCTCTCCTTGTTCCACCTGAGTTCCCAGGACATAGGGGCCACAAGGGACAGTACAAATGTAGGAAAGGGGGATGCATGCACACCCTCCACAGCCATTTTCTCCATGGAACTCTGGCCCTCCATCGAGAGTTCAAAAGCTCAAAGAGTGTGGAGAACTACAAGTGCTTGGTCTCGGCTGGTCTCCCCACCCGCCTATGGGACCAAGCAGCTTTTCTGAGTTTTCTCACCTTCCGTTGGGCCAATCTTGATGAGGGAGAACTTGTTTTTCTCTTCATGACATGCTCTAGCCTTAGGGACTGTTGGCTTTTGGCCTCTTGGCCCCTAACATTTTATATTTCTTTTGCAGTTTGCTTTTTATTTACTCTATCCAGTGCTTGGTGTTCGCATCAGCCTGATTTCACCTCCGGTGGCACCTTCACTGCCCTCAAGGCAGTATAACCTCCATGCCTGCAATCTTCAGCTTTCATAGGGCTTGTTTTATATGTTGCCAGAGAGGGAACTCCATTGCAAGTGTGAGGGAGTTCCCTCCCCGTCAACACAGTGGTCTGTCCTCCTGATATAGACCTTAAGTTTGGGAATGGCGGTGACTATTCCATCTCTGCCGTAGCCAAACTTCTCAGATGGGGTAAGAGCTGCCGGAGAATTGGCTAAATGTCCATCTGTACAATTAGGATGGGTGGAAATATCATTGTTTTTTTAATGTCTTTTTACTGTTCATTTTGTGCCAGGCAAACCCCAGTGTTGAGGGGTTCACTACAGAATATCGACCACAAAAATATAGATGTTAAAAAATTTGAGGTAAAAATATAGAATGCAAAAATATCGACTCCCTATACTTTAACAGGTAAGTGCAAAAATATTGAAACAAAAATATAGTTGTATTAGATATCGAATTTAAAATATATATAATTTAAAATATTAAAATAAACATAAATTAAATACTAACTTTAATTTATAAAAAATATATAATTACATGTATATTTAAACAAATACAACAAATAAACTTCTTTTAAAAAATGTAAACACACACACACACACACATATATATAATTATACATATATAAAAAATATAAATTAATATTTTAATTAACAATATAATTTAAAAAATCCTAAATAGAATAATTTTATCAAAAATATATGCAAACATATTTAAATATACCAAAAACATAAAATATAAAAAAAGGGAATCAATTTAATTTAAAATAAAAATTAAACAACACACATATTTTGCAATTTAATTAAAAATGAGTTGCAAACAAAAAGTATTGCAAATTATAATATTATTATTATAATAAATCAAACACATAATTATATAAAATGCAACATAAAATCAATTGTTACAAATTAAAATAAATATATATACACTTCCCACCACATTAAAAAGAAAACATTTTTCAACTAAATAAACATAAACATAATTACTCCCACATAAAACAACACAACAGTAACAAAATATTTCACACCACACAGAAATAAGATTTACTATTCTAACTACAATAAATATAAAACTACATAAAATATAACATTACAAAATACTACAATTTATTATTCCCACCACACTTAACACAGCAATAAAATTTATAATTAACAAAAAAAAAGCAATTCCCCCTCCAGTCAGTACAACAGTAGTGAAAGTGTTGGATTGTGGAGGGGTAAAATGTACTATTCCCACTCCAGCCAGTGCATCAGTAGGGAAAGTGTTGGATTGCGGAGGGGTAAAAATTACTAATCCCTCTCCAGTCAGTGCAACAGTAGGGAAAGCGTTGGATTGCGGAGGGGTAAAATTTACTATTCCCACTCCAATCAATGCAATAGTAGGGAAAGTGCTGGATTGCAGAGGGGTAAAATTTACTATTCCCACTCCAGTCAGTACAACAGTAGAGAAAGAGTTGGATTGCAGAGGGGTCAAATTTACTATTTCCACTCCAGTAAATGCAACATTAGGGAAAGTGTTGGATAGCGGAGGGGCATAATTTACTATTCCCACTCCAGTCAATGCAACAGTAAGGAAAGCGCTGGATTGTGGAGGGGTAAAATTTACTTTTCCCACTCCAGTCAGTGCTACAGTAGGTAAAGCGCTGGATTGCGGAGGGGTAAAATTGACTCTTCCCACTCCAGTCAGTACAACAGTAGGGAAAGTGTTGGATTGCGGAGGGGTAAAATGTACTATTCCCACTCCAGTAACTGCAACAGTAGGGAAAGTGTTGGATAGCAGAGGGGTCAAATTTACTTTTCCCACTCCAGTCAGTTCAACATTAAAAACAAACAAAATATCTTCAACAAAATAAAAATATTTTAAAAATTTAAAGGCCCATTAGGATGGCGGGCGGAAGCACCACCGCCGTGCTGGCGGATGCAAAAACCACCAGTTACCGTCCGCCCGCCGCAGCCCACACGCCCGCCCAATTAGGATGTGAAAAGACAGCCAAACACCGCCCGTAAGCCAGCGACGCCGTCCGCCATCAAAGTGCGCCCGTTCACGTAGCGGCGCGGCCCAATGGAGACACACCGCCCGACGAAATCACGTACCGCCCGGCGTACAAATTACGATGCCACAACCAAACAGTACCCCCGGCTAAGAGACACCGCACGTGAAAGCAAGGCGGAAACCCGAACGCACAGTACGGATAGCAAAGAGGCGGACCCCCCGAGCATGAATCCAGCACTGCAGGCCCTCCCCATGCTCTACCTGATGCAGAACCTAGGAGTCAACGCACCGCGGAGACGCAGGTAGGCAGACACACAACAAGGGCACGCAAACACCGCACACACTGCAAGGGCGGGAAAACTGTATATGGCCCCCCCGACACCCCTGCGTGGACACGACACATCCACCACTGCACCCACACATGCGCACAACACAGAGGCCAACGGCAGCGCCATGTATGCGCCGCACACAAATTACACAGGGTCACAACCAAACACCACACACACCAGCCCCACCCAGAACGCACATGTCACGTGACAGCCCTGCCACAGTCATGTCCCCAACCGGCAATTCACTGTTGCCAACCTGACGACACACAAGTGACCCGAACATGTCAGTGATGTCACGCCAAATTAGGACACACCCCTGTGTGCAAAACACGGCGAAGCACACAGCGGCGGCAACATCACCGAGCAGAATATGGACCCCGTCGGCAAAAGGTACGCCAGTACCACACAGAAACACCGATACCACCCTGCAGCCAATACCAAGACATGCAATACGTAACATTAAAGATCCCGGGGACCGACAACAGGTGGTTCCAATTATAACACCCACACACAAGGCCCAACGAATAGCGGAAACGCAGCCTGCCGCCCACACACGGGAGAGGAGACAGCACTGAATGACCTTCCATTCCCACTCTGAAACCACATCCCGACTAAACAAGCCGGAGAAAACAGTCAATGTCCCAAAAAAAAACCAACACAGGCATGCAGAGGGAAGCGGCCACAGGGCAGATAGCGCATAACACCAAAGAACATTCAGAACGGAAAAAAGAAATGATAACACTCCCCCATGTGGTTCGCATGCAAGTTATCTGGAAGGAGTCAGACACCACTGACCTTGACCATTCAGAGAAGCATGTGGGATGAGGGCCCGTGTCCTCCGCACAAGCCAACATAACACAAGTCCTGCCTCCCTATGACCATTACAGAATTCCCAGCAACGTCGGAGGTTGCACCCTGCAGACTGCACAGACAGCCGGAGCACGCCATCACATCGCCCTGCAGCAAAATGGCACTTGCACCACACCTACCCAACTACGCCGGACAGATGAAGCTGTACAAACATAACCTGATACAGATATTGGGATGTGAAAATCTGGCCTTGCTGAACGTAAGTTACCGACTAACTTACCGCATCGCATTGTTCAGCTGCGTCATCCCCGTCTTCTACTGTCGGAGGTGTCCCTTCCACTATCCTGTGGATATATGTCTCTCCAACCCGGCATGTCCAAGGGCGGACCTGCTACAACTATTCAACCCCCTGGACGTCCACGACAGGGTCTGTTCAGCCTATGGGGGCATGGCGTATGTGGCTGCTATCGGACCCACACTGCAATGGGACCACTGTGCCTCCACACGACGGATTATGGATCACAGTTACATCGAATGTCATCCAACATGTCCCATCATGCTCCTACAAGGGACAACTTACGACCAACACCTTGACAGCCACCATCCGCTACATTGGATGGCATCCATGTTTACCACCAATGCCATGGAAGCCCTGCTGGAAGGTATCGCATACCTGACAACCTGTCAATTCGTCGGCCCCCGACGCTATACCCCCAATTGAACAATCATGTCCCACACCGTACCCATGCTTGGCTTCCGCACGGACTAGGCAGTTACCAGTACAACAACTATACCATACAACCTGCAACTGACACCACACCATCAACTACACTGCCATGACATCTGATATTTTCGGGACATGCACTCTGTTCCTCATCACATCCAGTAACTCTGCATGAACAGGGGGAGGCAGAGGCATGGGATTTGTGTATGGCAACCACATGGACAGAACTGCACGTACAACCATGCCATAATATGGATCCTGCGCCCATGAACATATGCACCGGTCAGTGGACAGTAATCGTCCTGCTGTAGTATGTGAGAGCTGTCACCTCACCTCCCTCTGAACGTCCGTGCCAGGACCTTTGCATGGACAACAAGTGCATCCACCAACAACATGAGCCCAGTGACTGTGACATGGCCAGTAGCCACCACATCGCAACAACAAGTGGGACGCCGTTGCATGCACGTAAGCCCATGCCCTGATGTCACCTCCACGCACGTGTGTATGAGTAACTATAGCAGCAAACCTGTAACATGGAACTGAGATGCACTGTGCCCATGATGACAAGCGGACTGGTAGGCTAAATGTATACTGTCTGTGTCAAAGTCAGCAGCACCACAGTAATTAGCAAATGTACATTAGCACAGCAACGGCTAAGCAGTTGTAACTCTGAAGCCCACATCCCACAGTCAACAACTAATCACATGTACCCCTACACCCTATGCTATGTGTACACATGCTGAGTATATCCTCCACATGCATTTCGCTGCCAGTAGTGTCCACTATACTGCATCACAGAGGACATAAGTCCCAATACATGGCTTGAAGCAAAAATGTGTCTCTGCTGATTCATTTCACAAGTACGAATGAGAGAGGATGAGAGTGTGTGAAGTACACGGCAGTCGTGAGATGACCATGTAGTCCACTGTCATTGGATGTCAACGCAAATGAGTAGCACAACTGTGGAAGACACACATGTGTCATGTGAAGCGGGAGTTACGCATGGCTCAGGTGGGTGGGTGTGACGGGTAGGTGCGCACATGCAATGTTGAAACACGCTGTGTTGGGAGGATTCAGGAACAGTACATTGCCGCTCTCCTGGGAATTTGTAAAGACCACCTGTCTGGGGATGAATGTGAACTCGTGTGTGCACAACAGGCGGGCACACGATCAATGCTGCATCAAGTGTAGACGTCAGCCCACCCTCCGTGGACATGCTGGATACTGCTGTGCGTCCGCCAGGCCCTTGCCAAGGCACTCACATCCCCTGTCGACCTGGTGTATCCCCAACATTGTCCACTTGCACAGGCAATCCAGGGCACGGGATGGCAGTGGAGCATGGTGGGTGAGAGGTCATGGCGCGCTCCTCCTGGTCACATCACGCAGGCAACACATCCTCAATGTGTAGTATGGCACAAGTCAAATGGAAGTAGTGGGGGGACGCACACATCACAAGCAGGAGTGACGTCACGGAAGGTGGCTCGCACCATCCCACCCATTGCCAATACACCCACACACGTTACATGCCATTGCAACAGAGAAGCCAGCGCGTGCACAAGCAGCTCCAAGCTCGCCCCAGAGAGGCCAAAGAGTGAATGTGTGGGTCCATGAGCTCCAGTTGGACGCGGCCTGGCCCGCTAGGGCAGCTACAGCCTCTGTGTGTTGCAGGTGGTGTATCCGGACTGCGGAGCCTGTCATGCATTGTCAATGTTGCCCGTGTCTCGAGTCGGGGCACCACGCAGGTGGACGGCGTCCCGCCACTTATTATACCGTGAGACAGACCACTTGTTCAACTGGACCCACACATACACTCCTTGGCCTCTCTGGGGCGAGCTTGGAGCTGCTTGTGCATGCGCTAGCTGCTCAGGTGCAAACGCATATTGGGGTGAGCGAGGGGAGGCCATGAGGACAGTGCAAAAGATGACTGTTTGATTTTCAGCCAGTTTAAGGAATGACCCTGATGTGGTCGGAAAAAGACGTGTCTCGTGTGTATTGCAACTAGTAGATAAGCCGATGAACTTCCCATGTCTTGCATGTAGCCCCGCACCTAGCCCCGCCCACTCGACACATTAAAATGAGTACCAGCACCACATTCTACCCATTCGAAGCACTGACTGGGGGTGACAACCATTGGACAGTCTTGTGTAGTCCACCCACGCGTACATGTGGGCCCTCCATGATCCATGTCACCTGCGGCAAAGTGATGTCATGGGCAATGACGGAAGTGAGCAGAGCTGTCTGCCCCACGCACAGATGGTGCATCAGCTCAACAGACCCAGCACTGAGTGCAGCAGGGGTCACATGTGCAGGGGCAGCTGTGCCTGGTGTGAAGGCACATGCATATAGACAGCACATCGAGCAATGTGTAGTCTGCCCACATCTACTGTCCATTGTCAGGCGGACCTAGAAAAAGATCACAAGGCAACACATCTGTGTGGGTGTACCCACTGTGACCAACACTGCGCAACCATCAACGTACTCGCCCTGTGCATGGCCCACCCCGCAACGGAGGTCACATTCAGTGCCACTATCTCACACACACATCCCTATCACGAGGCATGGTGTGTCCAATCGACAGGACTGAGTTAGCGCTCATCCGGAGGGTCCTGAACAGGAGACACATGTAACCCACTAGGCAGTCTGTGTCGTCACCTACTGGCATTGTGCAGTCAATGTGCAGGCCAGGCCTGCTGGGACTGAGAAGGGCAGCATGGCCCCAGCCTGACATTCACACGACCAACAAGTGCACTGAGACCTGCATTGCCAATTGTCTGTGTCACTGGATGTCTGACATGAAGTTGCCATGTACCACCACTCGGGAGGGACAGACAGGTCAAAGCGCCCGAGAGCTCACATACCCATGCCACCTGCAGTCAGCATGGTGAGCAGTGCATGTTTGAACACCACAGGCTCTGACTCATAGTGCTGCGGATCAACGACATGTGTGTCCCCCACATGCACTCCCACACACACTGCAGTTGTCTCTCACACACAACTTTCGCAAGGAATAGCCATGTGCAGTGTGCGTGGAGCTCGGAATCCAGGATCTCCAGCTCCTCGCTGGTGAGTGGACCTGGACATGTCCTCAGCGTCATCCACGTGTAGGTGGAGTGGTGGCAGCAGCAGGTGTTGTCGAGGGGTGCCAGGCTGCAGTTCCAGGTAGCTGTGGTTATGCCTGTCCCACTCACACACACATATAACCCCCTGGGGCAGTTTCAGTGGGTACAAGCTGCTGCAATTCGTGTACCATGTCTGGCAGCTTCAATTGCAGACGTTGGCCTGCTCCCAGCTGGCCCTGGACGCCTACCTCCATAGTGGAACACGCAGGGTGCAACCGCGAGGGTCATTGGAGTTGGCCGTAAGGGCCTGGCCCATGGCGGGTACAGTCCGCTGATGCCATGTGCACCACACAGTATAATGTGCGCAATGCATCTGCAGGTGTGGCCATGATTTGCGTGTGGGTGCAGGTCCACAATGGACAGGGCCACAACATGCTGTGTGCATAGGCAGGGACGGCCAGTGCTCAGCCTCCACATGTCTGTTGGCACATCATCATGTACACATTGGCATGGGAGCATGGGATATGCATATGCACACACATGCCATCTTTCACTATGTACATCTGCCACTTGGCACGTGCAATGTTACGTGTCACTTGTGATGTGTAATTGCAAGCACACAGCCGTGTTGGCATGGGGCTGTCAATGTGTACACCTGTCAATGTTTCTGGAGGTGTGATCCGTACAGTGCTGTACATAGGGTGCAGTAGTGACATCAATGACTGTCTCATATCCCCTCGTGCCACAGGTCCCACTTGTTTTGGCCGCTCAGCCTGTGTCCATAGCGTTGTTGGTGTGTGCCCTACACACCCAGCCTCGGAAGCAGTGTGATGCACAGCAGCTAGTCATGTTGCCGTGGTGTTGCCGCTTGCCGAATATGCAGTCTGTTACCATCAGCATGCCTTACAAGTGATTGAGGCCTAGATCCCCATGTGCATGCTCATAGCAATGGGGTGTGTCACTGCCCATTGCTATTGGTAGGGGACCTGTGTAAGTGTATTGTGGCTGTGCTGTCCCTACTTGTCAGCTGTTCTGTTATTCAATTGCCTGCTCAGTCATTTATGTTTTGTGTATGTGAATATGCCATGTGGCGTGTTGCTTTGACATGTGTCCACTTCCATCTTTCCTAGGCGGAGACCAAACATTCATCGCCCCTACCAATTGCTGTCAGACATGGTGGATGTGGAGGTCATCCGCAAATATCGTCTGGACCGACCCACCCTGCATCGTCTATGTGCCTTGTTGGAACCCCACCTCCGTCCTCGCAGGGTGTATCCAACAGCATTCACCCCCACGGCTAAGGTGATGGCTGCACTGCATTTCTTCGCCACTGGGTCATTCCAACACACAGTGGGCAGTGGAGGTGGGATGTCCCAACCCATGTTCAGCATGGTGCTCAGGGATGTACTGTCAGCCATGATGCTGTACAGGAACAGATACATCCGATTCCCCAGGGCTCGTGAATTGGCGGCAGTGAAGGGTGCTTTCTATGCCCTTGGACGGATCCCCCACGTCGTTGGTGCAATAGATTGCACCCATGTTGGCCTTGTTGCACCACAGGCCACTGAGCACCTCTACCGCAACCGGAAGCACACGCACTCCCTGAATGTGCAAGTGGTGTGCCTTGCGGACATGGTGATTTCACACGTGTGTGCGAAATTCCCAGGATCGGCCCATGACGCACACATCATGCGCAACAGCATCCTACCACGTCTGATGACCAATCTGCAACCGGACTGTGGCTGGATTGTTGGTGAGTATGTGGAGTAGTGTAGCGTGCTGGCTGTGCGATGCTGTCTTGTGTCCAGTTGGAATTGCAACGGTTCTCTGTGTCCCTCACACCCAGGTGACTCTGCTTACCCGAATGGGCCCTGGCTGCTCAGCCCATTACGACGTCCTGGAAGCCCAGCTGATGTCTGCTACAATGAGGCACATGGGAGGACCAGACGTGTGGTTGAGCGGACCTTTGGCCTCCTCAAGTCCAGGTTCAGATGCCTGGACCGCACCGGGGGCGCACTGGCGTACTCCCCACAGAAGGTGTGCCAGATAGTAGTGGCTTGCTGCATGCTGCACAATCTGGCTATTCGCAAGCAGATCCCCCTAATTGTGGATGACGGAGATCAACCAGGGCCCCAGACTGCAGACCAGGACAGCTCTAGTGAAGAGGACAGTGGAGAGGATGAAGCTGTGAATGTGCGTCAGCAGCTCATCGCCCGCTACTTCACTTGACGGTGAGTGTCCATGTACTGACGGCTGATGTAGCTGTAGTTGTGCAGGTGTATGTGTGCTCTGTCACGGGGGCCTTTTGTTCACTGAGTGCTGTGTGTCAATGGTCCATGTCCAGGTTGGTATGCCACTGACAGTGGCTGTTGCATTGTGCCCTGTTGCTCTGTGAGATGTGTGTACATTGCTTGTAGTTGGTGACAAGTACTGTGTGATGAGTGTGTGACACACTCATTGAATGTACTCTTGTTCTGTTTTTCACCCCTAGGTCCCTACAGTCTCTCCTGTCCCATCGACATACCACACAGCAGATGCATTTCTGCTCATGGTGGCGATTGCACATCGTTGAATAAACCCAGGACACATTAAGCTGATTGTGATCAAGGTGTATTTATTGACAGCGTTGACATGTGATTGTGTGCAAGGTGATGACAAATGTGGTGCATGCTGTGACAATGAGTTGACGGTCATGGCTGCGTGATGGTCAAGGTGTACCCATGAAGTTCTATGTCCACAGTCCAACAGACACATGCCATTCACATGGCAGTGTGGAGTAGGATCGTATTACAAGTCAATGCAGTAGGTGGTCAAGGTGGCTGGCTGACTCACTGGCGTTTGGTGCGTGCGAAGTCCTCTCTGGACACCTGTTTCCTCTTCGGACGGCCCCTTCCATGTTTGGTAGGGGGTGTGTTGATGTGCCGCTGGTGGTGGCTGAGGAGTGCTCACTCGCTGTGGACGCAGGGAACGCGATGCTGCACGACCCTGCGCCACAGCAGGTGGTGGCGGAGGTGGTGTTGCTGGCCTTGCTTGTGCCCTCCCCACCACCAGCTGGCCCATGAGGGCCGCGATTTGGCCCATATGGGCGTCCATGGACCTCAACACCCCAAGGACCTCCCGCGTGTCGCTAGCCGACCTGGCCCATTCTCCTTGGGCCTGTCGATTTGTGGCAGGGCTTGGCTCCCAGGCACAGTTGGCGTTGGCCTGGCCCTGCTCCTCCTACCAGTGCTGCTGCCACCGACCTGCCCACTAGCCACATTGCTCACCACGGTCCTCGCTCTGGCTCCCAGGGTGGAGCCCGACGGCCGTGCCACCCCTTGCGCAGGGGCTGTGGCGAGGGATGGCGTGGTGATGGTGGTGGTTGCGGCGGTGGTGGTGGCCGCAACGACCGTGGCAGCAGGGGTCTGTGACTGGTCAGCAGCCCTGGGTGATGGGTTGGTGGGCAGGAGGGGCCCTGGGGAGCGGTTGTGCCCTGCCACTGCAGATGGGCCTGCTGGGTGGTCCGCGTCCGAAGAGGTGTCCAGCTCCTCTCACATCCGTGAGTCCGGGTCGGGGGCTTGCGGACTGGCTGTGCTGGCTGCTGTCTCCCTCTACAGCAGAGGTCTTCAAACTTTTGTCGGCTGAGCCCCCCCATCTAACCCTTTTTACACATCGAGCCCCCCCCACCACCGCCTCCTGACAAAAATGTTCTGGAAGCTGGTACTCTGCATCATTGATGGCCATTCCCTCCTGCAGAGCCCAGGTCATATAGGGCAAATAATATTAAATAAAGTAAGAGTGTTTAGTAAACTGAAGTTTTTGTAGTGCGTGTGCTTAATATAAAGTTCAAATGAAAAGTCTCCAAGAAAAAATTAGCACAAAAAATTACATTGGTGCTTTATTTTTCACATAAAACACAAAATTCAGGATAGATTAGTAAAAACACTCCCAAAACACAGGTGAGGGTGTGCCTGTTTTTCTCCACAGAGACAGTCAATGTGTGGATGGATTCTTGCTTCTGCCATCCTTAGGTTGTGCTCCACTTCCAGTCTTGAGCAGTACCTGGAAACGGGAGTGCTCACAACATTTTGTAATATAGTTTCTTCAGTTTTATATAGAGCGAACATGACCCAAAGGTATTGGAGCGCTTTACAGGAAGCATCTTTTACATTACACAGACACACATTCATTTTTGTAAGCACAGGGAGATTAAGTGATTTGCCCAGAATCACAGGATGTTGAGCAAACACCAAGAATTGGTTCCCCTGCTCCACAGTCATCAGCTCTGACTGTTGCGCCACATCCTTGCCGCTAGACAAGATATCAGAAAAGGGGTTCCACAAAACATGCTTTCAGACACAATTGAAAAATCAGTGATCATGTGGAGTATGGCCAGGTGTTGCCATGCCAGTAGGAGGCCAGCCACAGTTTTCCAAGAAGGCCTAGGGGACATTTACATCATACACATGTGATATAAGTGATTCAAGAGGATATATACAGCTTTATTCTCTAGCAGCATCAAGAGTCAATTTGTTAGCATAGTTGGCTTATAAAGAAGATCGCCTTCCAAAGCTTCAGAAATAGCTGCACAAGAAAGCATTTAAATTTGGTCTACGAAGGAAGTGAGGACAGATGGGTAGGCATACTTCACAATATTTGTTATATTAGGCTTGTGGACTCAGCTCTAGGGATTGGAACATGTTAAACAAGCACTAGCGACTTTAATCAAGGTCAAATTCATTTTTAAGTAAGTCACTGGTAAATTAAGTGATTTTGCCCAGGATCACATGATGTTGAGCCAATGCCAGGACTCGGACCCGGGTACCCAGAACCAAAGTCAGCACCTATGGCAACTGTAAAGTAACTGTGATGTAAATACCAAAAATAATAATAAATGTGGCAGTACTTATATTAGCAAGACTGGATTTACTGTTTCTAAAAAAGTAATATATTTAAGAAGTACAACAATCAGAAACATAGAAGAAAGTCTACAGTGGCACATACAAACAGCAACTTTTAAGAAGGGCCAGAGTGGCAGACAGACCCAGCAACGTAAAAGAAGTAGAATAAAGGGGATAGCACAAGTGATATAGATGGACAGCAGTGGCACGTTCAACCAGCAACATTGAGGAAAGACCACAATGGCACATACTGTCAGTGACATAGAAGAAGCACTATAATGCCACATATAGACTTTGTTAGGGGCATGCTCACAATGAAACGAAGTCAGACAATTCAGTTTGAGGAATTAAGTGGGAGCCTAAGAGAAGTAATGACACAGCTGATCAAGAAGTGTGTGAACGCGAGATAATGTCTCTGATATTTTTTATGTGTGCCTTTTCCACACCAAAAAACAACATTTTCTTTTAAAAGAACACATGACCAATAATATTGAGCATTTACATATTTAACATTTGCTCATAATGCAAAACATGTTGCTCTTAGAGAGGAAAGCCTTATTTCCAAGATGGCACCTAGCTACACCAAAGAGTCCTTACCATGTGCTGAAAACAATGCATCTAATACACTACTATGGATGCGCTGTCTAGTAGGCTAAACGATACACTAAACTGTCACTAGAATGAGGAGTGACATGTTTACTCCGCTGGGGAACTGTAATTAAATGTTTTTGTAACAGTGGTGAAAAAGCTCTGCCAGACAGGTGTGCTCAGAAGCTAGAGATAAAAGATAGAGGTCATGGAGCGTGATCTCTAAATTATAGATTATGTAGGTAAATAAACGCCTCAACTCAAGTAAACGTGTGCTAAATGCCACATGCAGCTGGACGCTTATCATAATTCCCTACAAACTGACAGTGTTTCCTCGGGAGTACAGGATTGTGCTAGTTCCCAGATCGAGGGAAACCCGGTGAAATTATTGATGTCTCATTATAAGATTCTCCCTTTTAGAGAATCAAATGGTGCGGATGATAACATGCCAAGAAGGAAAGACAGATAGCTGGTCTAACAGTTCTTGAATAGTTTGCAAGATTCCAGCCCCACTTGTCTGAATCCTGCCTTTGAAGGCGATCTTCCTGGTACAGTTTTTTCTAGGAATGTTTCCTTCCTGGAATACGTGTATTTCCACACTCTCTTTATTGGGAGGGCTGCGGAAATCCAGCCAGGCAGGCACAGCCTAGGCGTGCTGGAGATAAGACTCCAGACACTGCCCAGCCGCGCCCCCAGCAGCTCGAGCTGAGACACACGACGGCGGGGGTGAAGCACTTTCAGCCTAACGTGGCGTTTCGCGCTGAAAGCAACAATGGAAGTGAAGTGGTGGGTGGAGTGCACGCCCCCCCTGAGGGGATGCTGCGCCCCCTCAGGGGGGCGCGCCCCACAGTTTGAAGACCTATGCTCTACAGCATCCAGCAGTTCGGCACCTGTGGGGAGAATGAGATAGGTCATTGTGTTGCACCTAGCAAAGTATGTATTGGTTGTCTGACATTCACAGTTCGTGCACTGTTGTGCACAGGTTTCCCAGAGGCGTGTGTGTGGATGTACGATGTGTGTATGCGTGGGCTAGGCAATGGAACTGTGTGATGTGGACATGTGGCATGGGACGGATTAGCAATGCCGATGGGTGTGTGTTGCTATGCTCCTACATTTTGTGGGTCGGGTGTATGTGGGCTCCAGGACCATCGACGATGTTGGGTTGAACGATGCTTTTGGGGTTTCAAATGGTACGCTTAGAAACACTGATGCCAAAAGGGGGTACAGCCCCCTACACGCTTTTGGGTTGAAATATGCTTTTGGGGTTCAAATGGAACGCTTAGAAACGCTGATGTCAAAGGAGGTACAGCCCCTAAACGCTTTTGGGTTGAAATATGCTTTTGGGGTTCAAATGGAGCAGCTTAGAAACGCTGATGCCAAAAGGGGTACAGCCCCTATACGCTTTTGGGTTGAAATATGCTTTTAGGGTACATACTGTGAGTAATGGGTGCAGGGCGTGATATGTGTTCTGGCAACATGACAGTGTATAGACGAAGGTGTGTGTCTGTCTAACATGCCCGGCATATCTGCTGACTGTTATCATTCATGGACATTACATTGGTAGCATTGTTGTGAGTTCGTGCTTGTTGTGTGCCACACGACGTATTGCAGATGGGCCAAATCCTTTGTGTGCATGCTGCCCTCGTACATGTGCATCAATGCAGTGCTCTTGGGGTGTTGACTACATTATGTGTGTTGTTACTCGCAGTGTGACGTGCGCTTCAGTCACTGCAGGCACATGATTTGTCATGGGCAGGTATCTTTGCATGACTACTGTATGAGGGCCAGCTGTTCGGATGACATACCTTTCATGACACTGGGGCTGAGGAGATGAGATGGATGATATGTTGAATGTGCATTGTGTGCCTGTGTGTTTCATGGGTCCAGTTGTCTTTGTGTGCAATATTGTGTTTCCAAGCTGGTACTTCTGGTAAGGTCTGTCTTACATGGGCGTTGTTGTCCGATGTGTGGGTGACAGGCAGTAAGGACTACATGGACAAGACTTCGATGGTGTTGCTGATGTGTGTGATGGGTGGCACAGTGCATGCCGTGTGTGTCTGTACTCCAGTGGGACTTGTGCATGCAGACGTGGCTCCTTTGGTGTTGCTGTATCTGTGATGGGTCATGTGGGGTATGACTCTGTAATACCTGTCCATGTGCACATTGGTCACATGATTGTGACTGGGAGCAGTGCTGCGTGTTCCTCTGCTACGTGACATGTCCCATGTGTCAGTCGTAGTACAGTCCTCATGCCTACAGACACCCCGCCCTGTACAGTTTCCCACCTACAGGTTGTTTTTGAGTGCGCAATGCAATGGATGCCACATGGTGCTGGGAGGGAGGGGTGCTCCACCTTGCTGGTCTGTGGGAGTGGGGGCCTGGTGGGTGTTGTACTTCAGCTATCCCCCTCCGACCCACTGCCTTTGTGTTCCGGCTACTTACCTGTTGGTTGTCGGTTACTGCAGCTATGCCTGACACATGGGTGTGGAGAGTG
Organism: Calotriton arnoldi; assembly: GCA_963921515.1. NCBI lineage: Eukaryota > Metazoa > Chordata > Amphibia > Caudata > Salamandridae > Calotriton > Calotriton arnoldi. The sequence continues at coordinate 283,539 of CAWUFW010015256.1, forward strand.
CTCCACCTTGCTGGTCTGTGGGAGTGGGGGCCTGGTGGGTGTTGTACTTCAGCTGTCCCCCTCTGACCCACTGACTTTGTGTTCCGGCTACTTACCTGTTACTTGTTGGTTAGTGCAGCTATGGCTGACACATGGGTGTGGGTGTGGGAGTGCTCCTTCTGGCGCTTCTGGAGTACAAGGGGACCTGGTGGGAGTTGCGGTGCTGGCTGACTGTACACATGCCCCCATGGTTTTGTTAGTTGGTAGGTTTGGGCTGTGTGTGTGAGTGTCTGTTGCATGTGTGAGTGATGTCTTGTGTATTGTGTACTGGACGTGGGGGTGTTTGTCCCTCGGAGCTATGGCATAGTGGTAGTGCATGTGAGTACATAGCGGTGTGCTGGTATACGTTTGTTTGTACTTACCAGCCTCCACTCCCCTGGTAATCCGGTGAGGATCTCCGGATGTATGATGACTCGCACCTTCTCCTCCCACGCCTTGAAGGTCTTGAATAGCGCGGGATTACCTCCGCCAGTCCTGGCAGCCAGCTCACGATTCTTTGCCTCCTTCTTCTTGACCACGCTTTTCAGGTCGTTCCACCTTTTGTTGATTTCGCCTCTGTTGCGTGGCACGTTCCCGGCTGCATTGACCTGGTCTACGATCCTGCTCCACAACCGGGTTCTGGTGGCTAGTGGTGTCTGTTGGACCTGGTTGCCATAGATTTGTGGGTGCACCTTGACGATCTCGTCGACCATGACCGTCAGCTCAGTGGAAGTGAACTTTGGCATTCTGTGTGATGCCATGGTGTGTGTTTTGGTGTTTGTGGTGCTGGTGCGGTGTGTGGTGTGTGATGTGCAGGGGTTTGTGTGGCCGGTGTTTGGTGGTGGTGGTGGTGATGTGTGTGATATATGCGTGTCTGTGGTGTGCTGCTGTCCTTTCTGTCTCGCTGTGTTGTGTGCTCTCGTCCTCAGTTTGTAATGTTGCAGGGGTTGTGGTCTGTGAAGGGGCTGGTTTTGTACTTACCTATGTGGGTGTGTCATGATGGTCTGTTGTTTTCAGGTGTGTTGTGGCTCGTGTTCTGGGATTTGTAGTTAATTTGTTTGTCCAGGGGGGGGTTGTTTCCGGAATGTGTACTGTGTTTGGGTATTTGTGCGTGGGTTGCTGTGTGGACTTGTTGGCCATGTTGTGTGTGTTTGGTTTTGTCTGCGGATGATTTCTGTGCATGGACATGGCCGCCAGTGCTTCCGCCGTGTCCATTTTCGTCACTGTTGTTTACGCTGGCGGGCGGTGTATTTGTGGATTTTCCGCGCTCATGTCGGTGCGATCCTAATTTCACGGGCGGTGTCTCGGTCGTCAGGGCGTGCGGTTTTGGGTTGTCGTGCGTCTTTCCGTCCGTGGCGGGCGGATGGACTTAGACTCGGACATGGGCGGGCGGTATTCTTTGTTTATTTTCCGCCTCCGGCGATTTCGGATTCGCGGCATCGTAATTGCTCGGTCGGTATTCAGACGGTGTAGGCGGGCGGATTTTTACCACTGTGGTAGATGGCGGATTTTTTACCGTCCGTCATCGTAATGGACACCTAAGTAAATAAAAAATATATAAATATGTTGAAAAAAAATATATATAAGAATTTTAAAAAGTAAAAGCATAATATAATGTTAAATACATATCAAAAATACCTACAAATATTATTATAAATAAAATACAAAAATGCTTTTCATACAAATAAATATTTTTATTTAAAAATTATTTATTAACAAAAACATTAAGTATTACATAAATTTAGTTTAGTTACTTCCCACCCTATAACAGCACAAAACTCACAACCTGAATCTAAACAATTATTTACACTATTAATATAAATATTCATCCACAAATTAATTTTCATTAATTAAATAGTCATTATTAATTAAATATAATCAATGTACTTCCCACAATATACCCACACAAAACACACAACACAATTAATTATTACATTTATTATTATTATTAATTTTAATAAAATTATTAATGGCTTAAAATTGATTTACTTCCCACCCATGCCCCTACAAAACCCAGAACCCACATCTAAAATATAAAAAAATAAATGTATTTGCACAATTAATATAATTAATTATCAATTAAACACATATTATTAACTAAAAACCAAATTATAATTCATTAAATTAACTTCCCACTCTTTACCTTTATAATCTCCACAACCCGCACCTAAAATTGAACTTTAAAAACATTAATTACACAATTAAAATTAATTTTCAATTAAATAACTAATAGTATTTAACAACTAATTATAAATTAAGTAAAATGTATTTACTCCCCACCCTTTACCCCTGTAAACCCAAAACTCACACCCCCAAAAAATGTAATTAAACAATCAACATAATTATCAATTAATTAATTAATATTAATTATCAACTAATTATTATTTAATTAAAAATAAATTACTTCCCACCCTTTGCCCTTATTAACCCTACAAACCGTATCTAAACAAAAATAATTACACAATTACCATAAAGAATTATCAATTAATTAATTATTATTAATTAACTAATTATTAATTAATTAAAAATAAATTACTTTCCACTCTTTACCCCTATTTGCCCCACAACCCGCACCTAAAAAATTACACAATTACCATAATTATTTATCAATTAATTAATTAATATTAATTAACAACTAATTATTAATTAATTAAAAATGAAATGACTTCCCACCTTTTACCCCTATAAACCCCACAACCCACACATAAAATGTACCCCAAAAAATTAAAAGCACAATTAACACTATTAAATATCAAATAAATAAATATAATTACATAAAAAAAAATAATTAATTTATTATAATGAAATTACTTCCCACCCTAGTCCCCTATAAACCCACAACCCGCTACGGAACTAAAAGAAGAAAAATTTAATTAAATTAAATGTAATAACTACTAGAAATTTAACACATATATTAAAAAACACAAACAATACTTATACAAAAATGTTTCATGACATACATTTAAAATATATACTAAAATACACAAGACTAATTTAAAAATCGATTTTTAAACAACTATATTTTTACAAACTATATTAATGACTTCTATATTTTTAAAATCGATATTACTTACCTTCAAATCGATATTCTTGACAACGATATTCTTGCACTCGATATTTCCACTCCACAATATTTCCAACTCGATATTAATGTAGTTCGAAATTTTTCACCTCGATATTCTGTCTCCTTACCTGTTGTGGAACAGCAAAAAATAAATAATGCCCCCTCGCCATGGGAGATGGGGTGAGGGGAACATTATCTTTTTTATTTAAAAAATAATAATCCAAAAACAGGATTTTCTGTTTTAAAATAACAAAAAGAATATTGTTTGGAGCAAAGCTCCATCATGTTGACGAAGACTTGCACCAGAAGTGAAATGCATTGACAGGAACCGCTGTGATAGTGGTTTACGCCAATGCTTTGTAAAGGACCACCACCTTCGCGGTTATTTATAAATCTGGCGGGCGGTCCCTCCAACAGGGTGACAGATTAATTTACTCTGTCGCTCTAGCGGAACAATGGACCGTACACCAGGGTTTTAATCAGCCCTATAGGGGGCCTGTACCATTGGTCCTGGAGAGGTGAATCCACAATGTCCGTACAGACAAACTTGAAGATGCTTCAGCACCCAGGGCATGGGTCCTGCCTTCACCAGGGTCCTGCAAAATCTATATTCTCTCTCTTTTCCTCTCCATTGTGCAGAGGTTTTTTAAGTATGAGTAGAAAGTTCAAGGAGGTAGTCATCTCCACCAATTTCTGGGATGATACATAATGCCTTCACCCCTGTCCCAACCCTCTTGCACAATATTTTGCAACAATTTAAGTTGGTGACTTGATGTGATCTGCTGTCAATCCTCTCTGAGAGCCTGGCACCATGCCCCTAACTGCCACAGCTGCTTGATGCCTTCCTTCCAAAACTTCAAAGAGATCCCATTCTGTGGCTGGCTTCAGAAGTCTGGCCTTCTCCCATTTGTTCCCCTTAGGATGAGCCTTCCAACGCTTGATGCAGTGTATAAAAGAATTAACACATGCAGATTCTGTCCCCACCATTTTTTCCCCAGGAACAGGCGGCATCACTGACAAATAATCCTGTTGTGTGGGCAGGTTTTTGATCTGCTGGTGGGACGGTAGCGTAATTAACATGGCCCAATAGGAAGAAATAAAACCAAGAATCTAATTAGGAGCTGAGTCTGAGAATATGTCAAATCCTCATTTGCCAGAATGAGTACACATATGACAAAAGTGACATTGAATGTGCACTTGGGACACATGTTTACTATAGGATTATTGCATCATACTAATCTCTAAACCTAACTAGGGGTTCATTACGATGGCGGTGAACCCCACCTACAGGCTGTCAGTGGCGGGTTCACCGCCATCGTGAGGCCAGTTTCCGCCCGCCATATTATAATGATGGGCAGGTCCGTGGCACCGACGGGCTACTTGAGCCCACTGGTGCAGCGGAGGCCTTCCCATCCCCTAAATGGTGGCGGTGCCTACCAGGCACCACCGTAGGGATTAGGATGTGCCTCCCCGCCAGCCTTTCCATGGCGGTTCACCCACCATGGAAAGGCTGGCGGGGAGGGACTTTGGGGGCCCGTTGTGGGCCCCCCTTGAGCAGGGGTAGTTCAGTTTTGCACTTTATTTCCCTGCACCAAGTGGCAGGCACTGCGTGGTGCCTGCCACGTAGTGCAGGGAAATGGAAAACTTGCATTTTTTTCCATTGCGGCGGGTGCTGCAGCCAGCAGCACCCGCCGCAATGGGAAACATGGCACTTGCGGCCGCCATGGTGGTGGTCGCATTGTAATGCCATATGTGGGACCGCCGACTTTTAGGCGGGCGGTCCCCATTTCCGGGACGGACAAAAGTCCGTCCGCCATCGTAATCAGGCCCTAGAATTGTACTTTGGTACAGATTTTGCCCACAATGTATAATACAGTAAAGCACACATTCTTTTCAGTTAAGCACTACAGGCTTACATTATGAATGTACAATCACATAATAAAGCCTACACTAGGTCAGTAACAATTACTGAAGGGTCCCTTCTGCAACAGACTACCTTTGTGCAGATACTAGGCAGAGCTGGTCAGTGGGCCCACTCCCTCAGTCCACAAATGTGTGCACAAGCATGTGCACCAGTTCATATACGGCCAACACAGGGCTTCTTACCCCAGCTGCATAATAGTAGACCTTGTTTAAGAAGGTGGACACTGTTGTCTAGCACTTTCAATCAATTTGAACAGAGTTTATAGTTAGTGAGACTCACTTTCAGCAAAGATTCTGTCCCAAAACAAAAAATCCAGTTTGTTAAATAGGTCAGAACCCATTTTTCTACACTTGCCCCTTTCCAGCATTGACTAGGGCTAAGAATATACACATTTCCATGGGTATTTTCCTTAGCTGTGGTCACAAATAGAAATGGGTACTGACCTTACACACCATACAACTGTTGCCTATCCCCATGGGTTTTCTAACCCAGGGTTCCTACAATAAGAACCATCTGTTAGGTTTGCTCTTTACCGAAGCTACACCAACACCAACTTGGAGTTTTGCAGGAAATGTTGCTTGGGCGTCACTAGACAAAAAAACAAAAACACTGAGGGGACTGGGGCTTGAGAAAGGTCCAGCATACATACCCCTATATTAAGCTAGCAAAACAAAGATTATGCCGTTCCTAAGGGGGAGTCTAAGTCTGTCAAGAAGGGGATTTCTCCTTTTAGGAGCAAGGGCCCTCACACACCCCATTGTGTGTAATGCTTCCTTATCGGGCACCTCCTCGTTGGGACGGCTCTGCAATGCCCAATGGGACCCACAGCGGGGCTCTTTGCCAGGGGTCTTTCCTTTTTGCTGATGTGAGTGGTGGGGTGTAGTGGGGCGTGTGGTGATTGATTCTGAGCAGAAGTGGAGGGAGGGTGCGCCAATAAAAAAACTAAAGGAATCCAAAAGACTCTTTATTCACTGGGTTCCTTTGTTATGATTAAAAAGCACAAAAATCAAGACAGGAGCAGGTTGTAATGAACCTCTCAAGCCCTCAGCTCATGTGTGTGAAACCTATGGGGGTCAACATGGTTCATGCCTGTTATTGTCCAAAGGCTCATGGCATTTCATCAGGACCAAAAGAATCCTTATCTACTCATATAGGGATGGTAGATTTGTGCATGTGCATGATACCATACCCTAAAATAATGTAATGTATAGTATACCTTCTGATCGGCCCTTGCTCCTAAAAGGAGAAGCCCCCTTCTTGACAGACCTAGACTCCCCCTTAGGACCGGCATACTCTTATTTTTGCTAGTTTGTGCTTCATAGCCAGAAAGTAAGAGTAGGAAGCTATTCTTTGCTTCTGTTACTGGGACACTACACCCTAAAGGTACAGTTGCAGGACATTACCCTCACTTACAGCACACCAGCTGGGATCTCTTGCTGCCATCACCTTTGCAGGAATGCTGAAATTCCATACCGGAAAAACAGCCCACTCAAAACGCATGGTACCCTTGTGACAGAAACTCACATTGGACCTTTGGCATGTTTCCTTGCTGGGACACCCGAGTCTATGGCCTTGACCTTAGGAATGTTCTGTCCCCACTGGGCCATAAGAGGGCTGAGCTCTCCCACAGGGAAAGCCTGCAGCATACTCCTCATGGCAGCTTCATTCATGGGAACCACACTGGGATCCCTAGCCCTTATGTACCACTTGTGAACAGAGTGCACTCCCCCACTCATGGATTCTCAAGGACCAGTGGGTCAACAGGAAGTGCCCCTGAGACTTGGGCCAGCCTCACCTAACACCCACCCACTTTTTGGAAACTCCCTGGCCTCCATGCAGTGAAGCTAGAGCCCTTCAAGAGATCCTAAGTAACCCTTGGTGAAAATTGACAGGTCTTCCTGTAGACTGACACTGCCCTGGTCCTCCTCACTTACCTGAGGTGTCATGCCCAAAAGCTGTACCTTCGTCTGGCAAACTAGGGTTTCTGTGTGGGGGCTGGAGTATTTCACCCCAAGGCTGATACATCTAAACTGCACCAAGTAGGATTCTGCCAAGACGAAGCCATCTTCCACCTATCTTTCTGACAGCTCAGACCAATAATCTCTAACAAAAATGTCTAGCACCAATCTAGACTTGTGATCAGAGCCCTCTCTGCCTAGAGCGGGAAGCATTTGGCTACCCAGTTGTGCCACTGTGGGCCCTACCCACCTCTTGCAACTCTTCATTCTCATGGCACATCCTACCTCTCTTCCTTCTCATGGATCTCCTCCCCTTGTCCCTAAGGTCAGATGCCACAGGACCTACCTAAGTGGACACCAGTCTGGGTACTGCCCCAAGCGCCACTTCAGGATCTAACAAAACATTCTTAAGAATGACATTCTTCAATGTAATTGTACAGTTGCCTACCCTACCTGGACCCTTAGGATTAGCCAGGAATCTAGGGCATCCACCAACCCCCTCTCTGATCTCCACAGGGTCAGTCACAAGCCCACCCTAACCAAAGGGAATCTCAGGAACTATGAATTTCTTGTGACACTACCTTTGAAAACTTTCTCAGGGGCCACCTCACCGTGCTGATGGGAAACTCTAGGGGGTACCACTGGAATTCCTGGTACTCTCCTGTTCCACAATGCTAGTGGTGTTGGCTTGTGCCAATGGCAGGGAAATCCCTGCCAAGAGAATGACTCAGTGTAAGCTCCTCTACCTGAAATCTGCAATGCCTCTGGCAAGAGTTTTCCAGAGCTTCCCAATCATCTCCACATACCCAAGACTCAGGGTTCACATGTCTCTCCCCAATCTCTGTAATGTGGGTACTTCTTGCAGTCCCTAACACTATAGAGAAGTGCCATCCTCATACAGGCTTATTGTGTGGTTGTGTGTAGAATTGAGGTTAAAGGATGCTAAAGTCTTGAATCCCTCTAATTGAAACTGCTCTATGAAATTCTGTCTTGCATTCACATCATCGCAAAATGAAAACCAATTACAGTAAATGCAGTTAATACATCAATCAACAATATCTGCACGTGGACTATATGTGTTGGGGCATTTCCCTCCCAACATCTTGAGTTCACACAACCAAACCTTTGAGCCCCTCTCCGAGTCTTCTGCTCTGATAATTGCATCTTTATGAGTAGGCAATTTGCACAAAAACTGGACACAGCCAATGTTATTAGTGAGTTCCAGAAATAGATAATACGAATCTAAGCTCTGGCAACCAAAGTAAGAAAGCTGGCTACTAGCTGGGAAGGATGTGAGCCCTTCTTGAGAAATAAGTCAGAGTGAACTAGTATCCCAGTCTTCAAACAACTCCCAATAAATCACTGTTCAGTCAACGCTTTTACTTCCAAAAAGGAAAAGTAGTTTAGATCCACTAGGTAGTTATAGTAAGGTCTGCCTTTCCATGGAAGAAGGGATTTTTGGGTTGCAAACAACTTTGGCCCGTCTGACCCATCTTCACAAAACTTTCCCAAAAAAAGTTCATCCACCTCAGCTCCTTTCTGAAAAGCTTTGGGGTGATCCGTCATGCGGGGCCGAGAAAAAAGGGGGGTCCGAAAACATAAAATCCCCATGCATTTTCCATTGAGTTCTTTAAAACAGGTTATAGCAATAACTGCTGAATGGAATTACACCAAATTCAGCAGGAAGCTATATCTTGCTCCGCAGATTGTGTTTTTTTGTGATTAGGTGTAAATCCGTTCAGTAGTTTTTGAGAAATTATTGGTAAAAAAAAGTTTTATATATTTTGTCAATTGGGCCCTTGAAAATCTCGGAGACTCTTGCGGGAGCGACAGTTTAAAAATAGAGCGTTCTGATTGCCCAAGGGAGTTTTTTTTCCCTTGGTCCATCACACTCCCACAGGAGTCAGAGTCCTGCGAGCGCTCTGATTGGGTGCCAGCAACATGAGAAAAATATTGCTGTCACATATTACAGGATTCAAGATAGCATGGCTGATGACGGCTGTAAGCCAGAAACCGGTCCCAGGATGCTTGTTTCCGGTCCAGGGAAGACATGGCTTGGCAGTTCGGGCTGGACTGTTCCCATGAGGCACAGGGTCAGACTGATTTGCATATGGCCATGTCTGAACTGGGGTGGCGGAGTGAGCTAAAGAATGATGATGGATTAAACCCAGATCAGTTGACTGGGGGTGAGTGCTTGCAATGTTCAACACTCCGTCCACCATCCCCTTTGGTTTTGCTATGTTCGCCCTAAGTTGGCAGGGTATGCCCAGACGTGGGTCCCTTGCTCACTTTGCCACTGGATTCAAGATAGCCTGGCTGATGACGGCTGTAAGCCAGAAACCGGTCCGAGGATGCTTGTTTCCGGTCCAGGGAAGACATGGCTTGGCAGTTTGGGCTGGACTGTTCCCATGAGGCACAGGGTAAGACTGATTTGCATATGGCCATGTCTGAACTGGGGTGGCGGAGTGACCTAAAGAATGATGATGGATTAAACCCAGATCAGTTGACTGGGGGTTAGTGCTTGCAATGTTCAACACTCCGTCCATCATCCCCTTTGGTTTTGCTATGTCACATATTACAGGACTCGAGGATTTAGTCCCCTATCCTGAAGTTGTTAAAAAAAGGTAGATGGCAGCAGGGTAGGGATACCCTGACCTCCTAGGCCTCATGGGGGGACCCAGTGGGACCCCCCTGGGGCCAAAAAAGAAGAATTAACAATAGGAAACAGTGCAATCCCGTGTAACTCATGTGGGATTGGAAAAAAAATGCTGGCCGGGCCGCATTTAATTATATTATGCTCCGGGAGCCTAACCCTGGGGTTTATGTTTAGAAAGGGGAGGGGGCTTCTAGGTCTGTGTTCTCCATATAGTCAGCAGTACTTAAATTTGGTATATCTTCCTTCGTCTTGAAGAAACTCGTAATAGTTGGTTGGGGCGGTGCAGAATTTGGGGCAAAATCATCCTCATCTAGGGCTGTCCCTCCTTCTTCCATCAACTATGAAGCAGTTGTTTTCCGTCCCCCAGTTTGTAGACATTCAATCGGAGCCTTTCGTATCCCCACTCCTCCGCTATCTACTTGTTTCTTTAGACTATGCGGCTCATTAGGCTTAACAACCTGGCTACGTGAGGACATCGGTTTAGAACCCTGGGATTGCACAGAATTTCTTCCCACCCTTCTTTTCCAGCTCTTGAAGACTTTGGGGGCATATTTTCAAGTTCCTCTATATACCTAGAATATCTAGAGTATCTGGAGCCAAGCACTGCTCTTTGAGCCCTCTCCAACCTCTCCAATAGCTTGCTGCCAAATGCTAAAGCAGATTCCAGCCAGAACTGCCAGGTAACGCGAAATGTCAGAGGTCCGGCAGCCAAAGGGTTAAGCCTCCAGCTTGCAGCAACAGCTTGCTCACAGCCCAGCCCCGGCCCCGCCTCCGTCCTCCTTTGCCTGGGAATTCCACCCGACACTTCACCAGACGTCCCAATACCCAGCTGGAGCTCCGCAGCCGCTCGAAGAGCGTGATCCATCCACCGGACCCAGGCCCGCGACGGCAGCCGCTGCGAGCGAGAGGTAAGCCGTTTTCTGTGAAGGTTTAGTCTGGGGGCATACACAAGGCTGGGGAAGGGGAGCTACCGTGGCGGACTACGCTGCCGCCGCCATCTTGCTTTCCCGAACACAGACCTAGAATCCCAGGCTCAGCCTCTTAGTGACCTTCGAGGTGATTCCTCGTGGGAGGGATTGACGATACAGCCCGGAGCTTTGGAAGAAGATGGGGTCAGTACATCAGGCGTGATGGCACAGGATCCCAGTGTGAATGGTTCTCGTATTATATCTGACCCTTCATCTGGTTTATCTGTCACTGTACAAGAAGATGCTTCCGGGGGTCCAGTACATATTAGAACCTTAGATGTTATAGCGGCAGATGACATCATATCGGATAACGCAGATACGTTTTTTTCACTTGCCGAGGAATCAGTATCAGATCTCTCTGACTCCGACTCCTACCAAATTGAAAGCGGGGATAGCTTTTTGTCTTCGGACTCTAGCACTCTTGAGACACCAGAGACTGCCCTAAAATGCAAAAAACAACTAAGGAGTTCTAAGGGACACAAGGGATCCGCTGAGATGCGAAAAAACCCTGGAAGGCGAGTTACTGGCACCGGATTAAAATGGGACTATTCTCATACTAGGATTACTGGTCCTACAGAATCAGCGCTGGGTGAGGCTGCAGGTCCCTCGAAGGAGCAACATAAAGAGATAGCTGATATGAACTCAGCACTAAGTATGATTCTTGAATCAATTAAAGAACATCGTGCAGAGACCAGGGCGGATGGCAAGAAAGCTAGACAAGCTACGAAGAAATTGGACGGTGCAGTTCGGAAAGTTGGCAAAGCCTGCGCAGAGATTGGGGAACGGATGAACAGCATTGAAGAAAGAACCGAAGTTGTCGAAAGAGAACTGTCGGTGGTAAGGGAAGGCTCTACATCCCAGGAAGCTCAATTAAAAGATGCAATGTGGAAGCTTGAAGATATGGAGAACCGCCAGAGGAGGAATAACCTTCGCTTTCTTGGGATCAAGGAAGGACTTGAGGGGGAGGACATCCGTGCTTTTATGTTGGACTTACTTAAGGAAGCTTTTCCAGAGTTAGGGGCTGGGATTGGGACCGAGAAATTCAGCGGGTACACCGGTTCCCAGCTGTCCTCCGTAGATCTTCTGGCAGAGACTCTAACCAGCCGAGGGCGATTTTAGTTTTCTTTGGTAATTACCTGCTTAGACAGGCCATTTTTGAAAAAGCTCGTCCTGAAGCTAGAAGACAGTACAAGGACTCTTCCTTTTTGTTCGCCCCGATTTCTGCCACATCACAGTGGAACGTAGATGGCGGCTGAGACAAATGATCAAACCGTACCAAGATGCAGGTTTTGAGGCATTTTTACTGGCCCCGGCCAGATTGAAGACTATTGTCAGAGGGTCTTTTAAGTTTTTTACCTCTGAAATTCAGGCAAAAGAGTACCTGGAACAAGTTAGTGGGAAATGAGTATTAGATGAGAACTAGATTGGGCTATCTCTTTCTCTCTAAGGAGTCTCAGGAACGACTTTCGGTTTAAATACCAGAGGGGTGCACGGGGTTTGGGGGGGGGTTGTGGTGTTCTTGTACCTCCATCACTCGGACCCTATGGGTCCGGCTGCTTTCAAAGGGAGGGTAGGGAGTGGGTGAGTGAAGGGGAAGGTTGGGGTGGGGGTGGCGGGTGGTCAGGGGGGGCACTGGTTAAAATGGTGAAGGGTGAACAACAGCTGAAGGGTATCTCTATGGATTGGTGTGTTTTTTTGGAAGGTATCAAAGACCAGGGACTATTCTTGTTGGATGTCAGGATTAGTGGATTGGACAGGCAATGTATTTTAGATAAAAAAACAAGGTGGCACAGCCTGGGAAACCTTTTTTAAAAGGGTATAATGGCTAAAATACGAATCGCCACTGTAAATATTTGTGGGCTCAATGACAGTGTTAAAAGGAGAAGGGTTCAGGAAGATCTCAAAGTCCTCAAGGCCGATTTATATTGTTTTCAGGAAACTCACATTGCACGGAAAGATTGTAATCTATATAAATCCTTAGGGCTGAAGGTCCTAGCATATACTTCACAAGATGTAAGGACCAAGGGGGTCGCTATCCTTGCGAAAAATAGCTCTTTTACCCTGGGGAAAAAGATGGTGGACAAGCTTGGCAGATGGGTTATAATGGAATGCAAGAATGGGGCAGTTTCTTTTACATTGTGTTCAGTATATGCTCCAGTGACAGATGAGCCGGGTTTACTGTGTTATCTAGCTAACAAACTACCTTCCTGGCCGGCACCATATGTGGTTTGTGGAGATTTAAACATCAATGGCTCCAGAGGAACCCCAGGGGATACAGGAGTATCTAGCAAAGGGAATAAACCGCATTCTATGAGGGCTTATAATAATTTATTAAAAGACATGGGCCTGGTAGATGCATGGGCTAAACTAAAACCGGATGACCCTGGCTATACTTATTACTCGGCCCCCCATAGTAAGTTTGCTCGGCTTGATTATTTCTTAGTCTCCCCATCTCTTTTGCGGAAGGCCAGGGTGGAGCTCTTTCCCAGAGTAATGTCAGACCACAACCCAATTGCCCTTGACATACTTTGTAGCGGGATTCGTAAGGAACGCACAGGCTGGACATTTGAGAGGGCACTTTTATCAGATAATGAATATGTTGAACATATGAGGTGCTGGATCAGAGAGTTTTTTGAGAATAATATCGATAGTGCCCCTCCAGGGATGATATGGGATGCGTTCAAGGCAGCAACAAGAGGGGAGACACTGCAATATAGCCTGACCAAGCAGAAAAAAGGGGCTGTACAGATTAAATTATTTTATCAGAAACTTGCCGGTCTGGAAACAGAATTGATTCGCAAGGTGGCTAAGGGAGAAGATATTTCCGTAACTCTGAATTCTATCACGGTTATCAAAGCCTGTATGTCCGACTTCAATGCAGAAAAGACAGCAGGGCTGTACTTGGCCAAACGGCAAGACTGTTATGAATTTAGTGAGAATGTTGGTCGCTTATTGACAGTAAGGATCTAGGCAACAGGCCGCGTCTGGACACATTGAACGGGTTAAGAATATGAGGGGGACGGTAGTTACAGACCCGAGGGATATTAGAGAGGCCTTTAGGGAGTTTTACGAGGATTTATATAGTACCTCTTCTGCTGTTACTCTTCCGGAAGACGCTGCATTGGAATTTTTACCGAGTGGAAAGATATCCCAAGAGGAGGGTATACAACTGGGGTGGGCTATCTCTCAGGAGGAGTTATATTGCGCAATTCAAGCCCTACCTGCGGGTAAGGCTACGGGTACGGATTGCATTCCTATAGAGTTTTATAAGGTCTTCTTTAGAGAGACTTGCCCGGCTTTGCTCGGTTTATTCAAGGAGATCAGAGAGGGAGCTCTACCACCCGGCTCTTGGGGTACAGCCAATATTGTGATTTTTTTAAAGAAGGGAAAAGATCCTATTAGTTTGGGCTCATACAGGCCCATTACATTGCTTAATAGTGATGCCAAACTGTACTCAAAGATTTTAGCCACTAGGTTGAATTCCGTGATGCATCAATTAATTTCAGTTTGGCAGCATGGTTTTATACAGGGAAGGGGGACTGAAGACCATGTCAGAAGGGTAATTTCACTCTTCGATGCTACTGAAGTCCTTGCCAAGCCTATGGGGGCTGCCTTCCTGGACGCCGAGAAGGCGTTTGATCGTGTGGCATGGCATTATTTATGGAAGGTTTTGGAGTCCAACGGCTTGGGGGTTTCATTCATTAATGCATTACGGGTCTTGTATATAAATCCTATTGCACGATTAAGAATAATGGGGAAGGAAACAGAGGCTTTTCCAATCAGCAGGGGGACTAGGCAGGGCTGCCCGACCTCCCCCTTGCTGTTCGCATTATATATAGACCCCTTTCTTAGGCGGCTGGAAGCCTCGCCACACATCACTCCGGTAAGCTTGCACGGCTGGCATACTAAGCTCCTGGCGTATGCCGACGATGTGGCTATAATTACTTCTGACCCCGATGGAGCAATGCGAGTCGTAGAAAGTATAGCGAAAGATTTCGGGATCTATTCAGGCTTTTCGTTAAACAGTGCTAAGACTCAGATCCTGATAAACAGATTTACCACAGCTTCGGACATTCGTATTGTTGAGAAAGCGGTTTATTTAGGGGTCTGTATTACAGCTAAGGTTGAGGATATTGTAGAGTTAAATATGACTCCCATATTGGGGAAAATTAAAAATGATCTTCATCGTTGGGACAACCTGAAGCTGTCAATAATGGGGAGGTGTAATATTATTAAAATGATTGTTCTTCCAAAGTTGTTGTACATCTTCCGCACAATCCCTCTGGAGATACATAATTTCTGGTTTCGCTTAATTGATAGGGAGGTAGCGAGGTTTATCTGGTCATATGGCAGAACAAGGAGAGCTAATGCATTTTTATCCCTCACCCGGGAGAGAGGGGGATGGGGGCTCCCACATTTTAAGCTATATTATTTGTCTGCAGCTCTGCAATATTATGGGCCTCTCTTCGGGATTAAGGCCAGGGAGAGAAAAGATCCTAGCTATGTCCCCTCAATATTTGAAATCTTGATTAATACTCGGGCTAATGGCTGCTTATTAAAATTTTATAAAGCTAGCTATTTCAAAAAAACCAGCTTTAAGGTTTTAATTGCTGCCTTTCGTAATTGGGCTGGTATAAGGAAAAAAGCAGGAGTGAGCAGGTTTAATAGGTATACCCCTCTGATCAGGAATGATCAGCTCCCAATTGCCCTACAAGATGAGTGTTTGGTAAGATGGGGCAGGAATGGCTTTTTCAGGATCGCGGATTTTTTAGAAGGCGATCATATAGCTTCCTTCGATATAATTCGGGAAAGGTTTAGTATAGGATCTCGAGATTTTTTTAAATATCTACAGCTGAGGATTTCCTTCTGAAAAAGGCTGGTGGGGCTGCGGGCTTCGGGCAGGTGGCATTAATCGAATTGCTGATTCGCAGATCGGGGTCCTCAATTTCACAATTCTATAGCTGCCTGCTGGAGGGGTTGCCAGATGACTTAGATAAGCACAGGCAAAGATGGCAGGATAAATTGGGGGTTTTGGACTCCCGCTTCCTTAAGTCAGTTGAATTGGGGAACTCCGTTCTGTGTGCAGCTAATCTGAAATCACAACATTTTAAGACCCTGTTTGATCTATATATCACGCCTGCGAAGATTGCGAAATGGGGAGGTGTGGAAGGCATTTACTGTTTTAGGTGTAAGGCATATGCTGTTGATATAATACACATCTTTTCTACCTGCCCAGGCATTGAGTCACTCGGACAAGAAATATCAGACTTTTTGCAGTTTGTTTTAAAAGAGGAAGTTCCATTGACACCACTTTTGATGTTATTGGGGGTAGATGAAACAATAGGGAAAAAGGGAGAAGAGTTGATTTTTATTGCGATGGCAGTTTTAAGACTCTGTGTTGCCTCTGCCTGGTTAAGCCCGCAACCTCCTACTTTTCAACAGTGGAAAAGCCGTTTTCTGCATATTTATAATTTAGAAAAAGCACTTTACGAGCGTAGAGGGAGAAAGGGTAGGTTAAAAGGGAAAAAGATCTGGGGCCTGTTCACAGATTGGATTACTCCATTTATCCAGGAAGAATGAAATATCTGGCTATGAATTTTTATTGTATATAGCTTGGTCTCCAATGTAATGTCTTAGCTCTTTAAAACTATTTATTGCCTGTAGTTAGATTCTATGCTGTTTTGGGCTCTTTGTTATGGTCTTGTTGATAATGGTCCTTATTAGCTATTTATAGATTTACATCATTTGTACTATAAACTTTGAGATTTTATTCTTCAGCTGTATATGTAATCAATAATAATAAAAAATAAATAAATTAAAAAAAGAAAGGGGAGGGGGCTGTGTGTCCCCCTCCCCGAGTGTTAGAGGCCCTGAGGAGCCCACCCTCAGGTGGATATTATTAATTATGAGAGGGGACAGCATGGCCCCCCTCCCTGAGTCTCAAATGGCCCGGGGACCCCACAACTGGGTCCGATTACTTTAAGGGAGTGTGACCGCGTGGCCCTACTCCCTGAGCCATTAATGCTCTGTGGACCCCATCTGCCAGTGCCGGCTCCCTGACTATGTTTTGGAGTGCCCACCCCGTGACATAGCAGTTTCCCTGCCTGCACAAGCACAGGTAGGGAAACCTATGGTTGCGCTCACTTGGCAGGAGAATTTTAAATCTCCAGCCAAGCGGAAGGAAACACCAACTCTGCTACCAGCTAGCAGAAGCTTCAAAAATGCTCCTGCCCACTGTGAGCAGACTTTAGATCTGTTGTCCTGCATACAGTGATGTGGCAGGGAAAATTTTCTTAAAATTGCTCCCACTTGGAGGGAGCAGCATTATTAGCTGCTCCCTCCGGGTGGGAGCAATACCATCTCCCGCTGGATGTGGCAAGCCGGCTGGGGCTGTGGGGGCATTGGGACTCTCCCCGTAACCCCCAATGATAGTATGAGGGGTACCCTGGGTGAACACCCGGGTACCCATCTTTAAATTACTGGGCCTTGGGGAGTGGGGTCCTCAGGGCCACAATTGGCCCAGGGAGGGGGTCCATGCCCCCTCCTCTTCATAAATATGACAGGCCTGGGGGGATGTGGTCCTTGGGGCTGATATCAGCCTGGGGAGTGGGGCCACGTGCCCCCTCCCCTGCACACTTACGCCAGCCCCCGGAGATGGGGTCCCTGGGGCCAGAATTGGCCCGGGAAGGGGGCCACATGCCCTCTCACCTTCAGAAGTATGCTGGGCTCCAGGGATGGGGTCCAAATCAGCCTGATAAGGGGGGTGCATGACCCCCTCCCACTTTAAATTGGTGCTGGGCCCCGGGGGATGAGGTCTCCGGGGCCAAAATCAGCCCAGGGAGGTGCCCCTCACCCACTTTAAAATAGTGGCAGGCCCCAGGGATGGGGTCCCCGGTGTCAAAATAGCCCCGTGAGGGGTGCTGCGTGCCCTCCTTCCCCTAATATTATCGCCAGGCCCCGTGGGTTTGGGTCCATGGGGCTGAAATCGGCCAATGGAAGGATGTCACTTGCCCCCTTGCCCTAATATTAATGCCGGTCCCTTAGGGATGGTGTCCCCGGGACAGAAATTGGCACAGGGAGGGGGTGGCTTCATGCTCCCCTCCCCTTTCTAAATGGTGGCAGGCCCCGGTGGATGTGGTCCCAGGGCCAAAGTCAGTCCGGTGCAGGAGGCCACGTGTGCACCTTTCCCCTGAGCCATGAGCGATAGGGTATCCGGGGCCAAAATTGGCCCGGGTAGGGAGGCCTCATGCCCCCTCACCATTAAAATTACGTTGGGCCCCGAGAAATGGGGTTCCTGGGGCAAAAATCATCCCGTGGAGGTGACCCACGCGAGCCCCCTCACCGTCATTTAAAAGACTGGCCCAGGGGGATGGGGTCCCCTGGGCGATTATGGCTCAGGGTAGAAGTTGTGTCTTTATTGGGGGATGTTGGTCTGTGGCCGGGCCCTGCAGCCAACCCCCAACAGCTGTACATGGCGGGGGAATTGCATTTACGTATGGGAATTAAGTATTGCTTTATGTTAAAAAAAACAAGAAAATCACTGAAAAACCAAAGGTTAAAGTAACGTTATAGTTATGTGAATATGACAGTGATATCATTAACGTTTTGAACTAAAAAAACACAGAAATTCACCCGTTATAGTTAGAAAGGCTAACTATAACTGATGCCCCGGCATGCACTGCTTATGTCCTCACATGAAATCGCTCATGACATGTTCTGTGACATCATTTATGACATCACTGATGACATCACAAATGACACAATTGATGACATCTCTGATGACGTAATTGATGACATCACTGATGACATCATCCAAGCTTTGTTTTCCTGTATATTGCTGTATATATTACTATGGAAATAGAGGTCTGACAGTAAGTACAACATAGCTCAGGAGAAGATCAGGTATCATTACTACTAACACAGAAACAACTCCCTTAGGTGTTGAAAACAAGCATTATGTGCAACATTGCCCCTATGGCATACACTTTACAGGTAGCATAGCTCACATTACCAATCAACGACATATATAATGGAAATCCTCATTGAGTACAGTGTTCAATCTGTATACAACTGTTAAGAGAAAGCCAAAATAGTGAATGGCAATTCCAAAACAAATGCCCTACTATAGACCGCTTTTATCTGTATCAAACCCCTGACACACAAAAACCTTCATTAAGAAATGAAGTTGATATCAGTAGAGAACAGAGTACTGGAAACAGTGTTTACTCAATGGAGAGACTTCATTCTATGCCACACTGTTTGCAAACAATGAAACCCTCATGAGAAGTAAACCACAGATTGTTCAAAATAATCTACTAAGAACAGTATACATTCCATGCAACAGTTCTAAAATAAAAAACTATGGGGCATATTAGCAAGACCGGCGATAAAATTATAGCCGTTTTAGCGGCAGGAAACTGCCGCTAAAACGGCGATAATGGGCTTGTTAGATGTGCAGGACATCTAACCTGGGCTTCTATTGGAATTCTATAACGCATATTAGCAAGCCCATTATCGCCGTTTTAGCGGCAGTTTCCTGCCGCTAAAATGGCGATAATTTATAATTTTATCGCCGGTCTTGCTAATATGCCCCTATTTGCTAAAAATAACCAAGATCTGAAGGTTGTAAAGATCATACTACCTACAGCCGTCACACTGTGGTGAAAAGTTTACAGATAGCCTATCTTCTGAAGCAAAACAAGCATGTGTTCATAAGATAGTACCTGGTGCACACTCTTCTATATTAAGTATGAATTATCATGCTGACATGATTCTCACTAATAACTCAAGATTGCTTATAAAAGTTAGTATCTACTACATAGAATCTTTCTCCTGTTGGAAACTTTTTCTGCAGAACTAAAACGTTGTGTGGAGCATAATGAATACAAGTCAACTGTCACTTGCATACAGAATTACTCTTGAATGCAAACATTTATAATCTGTTCAATACCACTGCACAGTTATGGTGCATTAGGAGCATAAGCGTTTTGTAAATACTTATACCCATTTGCTGGACCCAAGCTGTACATAATTGCGTAGAAAAGTAATATGGTAGTTACCCATCACTATGTAATCTGTAAAACAAACTAGCACACTCATTGGATGATGTCATCGGTGATGTGATCAGTGGTGGCAACAATGATGATCATTTGAGATATCATCAGTGATGTCATAAATGATGGCATAGAACATGTCATCAGTGATGTCATATGAGAGGTCATAAACAGTGGATGGTGGGGGAGCAAGTTATAGTTAGCGCTATATATAAATATTCACTGAAAAAAACAAGGGTTAAAGTACCATTATAGTTAGGTGAATTTGTCAGTGTCAAAATTATTATTTTGAACTAAAAAAACACTGAAATTTACCAGATATAGTTAGCAGCACCAATTTTGGCCCCGGGCAACCCTGAGGTCCAGGGTGCTTGTGTGGGGAGAGGGGCATGCAGCCCCCATTCCTGGACTGATTTCAGCCCTGTGGACCCCATCCCTCTGGCCCCGGTGCAATTTTTATGAAGAGGTCGCACGTGCAGCTCTCTCCCTAGGCTGATTTTGGCCTGGGGACCACATCCCCCGGGCCGGGCTCAATTTTGATGGTGGAGAGGGGCACATGCGCCCCCCTGCCTGATTCTGGCCCTAGGGATTCCATCCCTGAGTCCCGGTTTCAAATTTGAAGGGGCCTCTGGGGGCTGATTTTGACCTCGGGGAACCCCTCCCCTGGGGTACGGCGTGTTTGGTTAGGTAGGTGGCATGCGGCCCCCCTCCCTGCACTGATTTTGGCTCCAGGGAGCTCATCCCCAGGGCAATATTATGGGGAGGGTGCACATGGCCCCCTTCCCTGGGCTTATTTATGCCCCAAAAACCCCACCCTTTGGGGCCCACCACAATTTCTGTGGGGAGGGAGACATGCACGGCCCTCTTCCTCAGGCTGATTTCAGTTCCAGAGAGCCCATCCCTGCTTTGGCACTATAGTAAAGGGGAGGGGTGAAGGTGTCCTCCCTCCCTGGGATGATTTCAGCCCTGGGTACTCCATACCCTGGGGCCAGACTCAACACATGATGGGTGCCTGGTGCCTGCCCAGGGCACACACCATATCCTGGTTGGGGGCCACAGGGAGAGCCCAAGGCCCCCACTGGCTACCCGCATCCAGCGGGAATCAGCATTGTTCCCCCCGCGTGGAGCAGCTAATAATGCTGCTCTCTGTGGGTGGGAGCAATATTTAGATCTGCTTCCCTGCTCACATCACTGCAGGCAGGGAAAGAAATTTCCCTGCGGGCGAGAGCATTATGAAGCTCCCGCCAGCTAGGACAGGCAGCCCTCCCCATTATCTACCTTTTCATCCTGGTGATGGGCTCCCCACATCCTTAGAGGCTTGGAGAGGGGATTGCGTGGCCCCCTTCCCTTTGGAATTCATCTTGTTCCCCGGGGTGGGCTACCCGGAGTCTCTAATGGCTCGGGGAGGGGGCCTGCATGCCCCCATAATGATTTAGGTTGTCCCTGGGGGTAGGTTTCCCAGGGCTTATATTTTAAAAGAAATTGCGGCCCAGTCACCATTTTTTTTCTCCAATTGATCGCAGCAATTGTCACAGTTTTTTTCTTCTTTTTTGCCCTTGGCCCTAGTAGGGTCCTTCTGGGTTCCCCCATGGGGCCTCGGGTGTCAGGGTATCCCTAGCCTGCACCCATATATGTTTTTTTTACACAACTTCTGGAGGATCTGACTAAGTCCCAGATGCATGTAATGGTTGCCAGCAATATTTTCCTGATGCTGCTGGCAGCCAATCGGAGCGGTGGCTCTTGCGGGAGTCTCACACTCGCGGGAGCGAGATGGCCCAAGGGAAATAAGGCTCCCAGGGCCAATCAGTCTGCTCTAATTTATAAATTGGGACTCCCATGAATGTCTCAGAGACTCGAAGACTCTTGCGAGCTCAACTGCCAAAATATGCAATAATTTTTTACCCTTAATTTTGCAAAACCTACTGAACGGATTTACACCAAATCACCAAAAGCACTATCTGTGGACCAAGATCTAG
The DNA here is from genome assembly GCA_963921515.1 of Calotriton arnoldi. Taxonomy (NCBI): domain Eukaryota; kingdom Metazoa; phylum Chordata; class Amphibia; order Caudata; family Salamandridae; genus Calotriton; species Calotriton arnoldi. The sequence goes on from CAWUFW010015256.1 coordinate 305,156, forward strand.
CTTCCTACTAAATTTGGTGCAGTTACGTTCAGCAGTTTTGGCTGTAATCCGTCCTAAAGAAGTCTATAGAAAATGCACTGGAATTTTGCGTTTTGGGACCCCCCTTTTTTCTTGGCCCCTGCTTGATGGATCAACCCAAAGCTAAGGTGGATGAACGTCTTTTTAGCAACGTTTCGTGAAGATTCGTCAAACAGGGGCAAAGTTATTAGCAATCCAAAAAACCCTATGTCTATGGAAAAGCAGACCTAACTATAACTACCTAGTGGCGACCACCACTAAGTAATATATATATATATATATACACACGCACACACACAAACACATACATAAGCATGTATACTCACACAAACACACACACACACACATGCACAAACAAACATACAAACAATAGTAGGCGGAAATGGCTGCCATAAAACCCATAACCACAATTTCCCCTAAATATACTATACATGACAGCAGACCTACTGGCTTTGTCAGTGTGTCACCACATTAATAAAAGCAGAAACATCTCTTAATAACCTAATGCAAAACCATTAAAACCACTTTGTGTGGTACCATCTTACACTGAGTCACTGACATTCATAAGGACAAACAATGACTCACTGACAAAGTTTTGAACGTCAATATAGCAGTTCAATTACTTTAATTAATACATGTAAGGGTTCGCTGCATGAGCCTTTTTTCTACATGCTTCAAAGAGTCGTAAGGTCCACCAGGACAGACTCTAGCTTCAGGAGTTCATGGAATACTTGCAGGACTCCCCCAGGGTCATCAATCTTATGCCCGGGAGACTTAGAGTGACATTCCTAAAACCCTACAATGGTACCTCTATGGGGGCTGCAGCACTAATGGAAGTGCCCCACAAGTTCTTTATAAACTCTCCTGGTGGTGCCACTGCTCTTTTTGGATACCACCAGGCAAATATGCAAATTTTTTGAAGGGCTATTTTATATGTGTTGGAAAACGAGGCAGCATCTGTGAGGCCTGCACAAATAACATGACTACATTTGTCCTTCACTGGGAACCAAACACCCAATTGTAGCGCCCGACTCTCAGAGGGTAGCGTTGCAGAGCAGTCTGAGGCTTACTCAAGGGAGGTGGTGTGGGCTAGTAATCGCCATTTGCAGGTGCGCAGAAATAACACTCAATAATTGATTGTCCAGCCTGTACTTTGCTTTATAAAAGTAAGAGTACATTTATTAAACACACACACTACTCAATACTATGCACCAATTTACAAATATACATAAGCTGTTGGAATTACTTTGTGACATTGCATAACATCTCCACCCCTCCCGCAGGGGGGGTGGGGTCTAGTACCACCACTCCCATGTATGCACATCATCTTGCCCCCTAATGCAGTTAGTTGAACATAACCTGGAGCGAGGGCCTTGCGCACTGGCACCATCCCTGTGGCGACCCACCCCATTACCTCAACACGCATTAAAAGTAGGTTCACCTGCCCTAGTGACACATAACCCTGACTGAGCATCTTATATTGACCATACAGTATGCACCCCTACATATTCAGGGCTAACAGTCTGGGTTGTTCCTCACTTAAGTTAAGCGCAGCAGCAAGAATACATGTTTACGCATTACCTTAGAATGACAGTACTCATCACATTTGTTGGACATTAGAATGCGTTGCAATTACAGCCCCTAAAGGCATCACAGATGAAATCACAGGGTTACGCTTATACAGCCAGATACCCTAGCAGGAATGTCTGGCAACATAACCCCACTTTGCTTATGACATCACCTTACATAGGTACTTCACATTACACATGTGACTTTCAGTCTGTCTAAAAAGAAATAACCGTTGGTAAATGCATTTCTGATGCAATTACACCTCTTCACCTCCAGGGGATGCCCTTTTCCAGACATCCCCAACTCAGCTCTCCACTCCGTGAGGCACTTCTCCTTACACCCTCAGCTGTAGAACAAATGTTCCAGCCTAGAAGATGTTAAATGCTGGTTGAGCCCTTGAGGGATTATCCTTTTTAAGTCCCCAAGACACTTAGGGTGGGACTTTTCTCTTCGTGCTGGGGGAGACTGCGTTGCTCCTGCAGCTCCCCCGGCACCTTTGCATTCATGTGGTGGTGACCCCGTCCTCCTGGGGCCACCACAGGCAGAGAAACAAGCAGGCAAGTTCCTGCAGGCCAACTGGCCTGCAAAGCATTAAGGGGCGCTTCAGGTTCAGGCTTTCGCATAATAGATGAGCGGCTCTCCCGCTGTGCCGGGGAGAGCCGCGCTGGCGGTGCAGGCGGATTCGCCACCATATCCGGCCTCGTTGGGGGGCCCGGTCCCATCCGGACCTCCAGGTGAGGGAATGCGGCTCGGGGAGCCCACCCCCGGCCGCTCTGTCTGCTTTAGGGGGCCCGGTCCCACCCGGGCCCCGTGCAGCTCTGTGTTTTTGGGTCGGGGGCCCGGTCCCACCCGGGACCCCCGCTTGCCTTTGGGTTGGAGGGCAGCCTGGGGAGCCCACCCCCGGCTGCCCCCGCCGGCTCCCCACTCGGCCAGCACCCTCGCGTGCTGCCGCGGGAGCCGGCATGACTCTTCTGGTCTGCCTGCTCCTGCGGGCAGACACGCCTCTTCTGCCCGGTCCGACTGGACCTCGGGGGAGTGCGATGGCACTCCCCCGCCTTCCTCTGTCGGCCGTGGGGAGTGCGGCGGCACTCCCCCCTCTGCTCTCCTGACACCGGGGCCGGAGATGGGGTCCCGGGCCCCCTCCCGCATCTGCACGGGGAGTGCGACGGCGCTCCTCGACTTTGCTTTGGGGCCCGGGGAAGGGGTCCCGGGCCCCTCTTGACCACTTCGCGGGGGGCGCGACGGCGCTCCCCCTGTCTTTACTTCTTCGGGGCCCGGGGATGGGGTCCCGGGCCCCTGGGCACCTCTTCACGGGGGCGCTCCCCCCGTCTTTACTCCTTCGGGGCCCGGGGATGGGGTCCCGGGCCCCTGGGCACCTCTTCGCGGGGGGCGCGACGGCGCTCCCCCGCCTTCCTCTTCGGTGGGGACCAGGGTGGGCTCCTGGCCCCCATACAGGGCACCTTCACGGGGAGCGTGACGGTGCTCCCCGTCTTTACTTCTCTTTGGGGGGCAGCCCCCGGGACCTGACCCACCCCGGGGGCATCTTCCAGACCGGCGGCGGAGCCCCACATGCTTCGGCGTCGGTCCCATCAAAGGTCAAAGGTCGCGTACCTTCTGGGGGGCATATCTCAGCCCCCAGGGGTCTGATCTTCTCCATTTTCGCGTCTTCTTGCTCCGGGTGGTGCTCCCCAGCCACTGGGAGTACTCTCCTTCGCCCTCTGGGTCTCTGAGAGGGTGCATCCTGCAGGGAGCGGTCTTCACTGGCTCCCTTCGCCAGCCTTTCGCCTGCTCTCCTCCTGGGCCTCTCTTCTCCCTGCGCAGAGGCCCCTGCTTCTGCGCACCGGTCCTGGGCTCTTCTTCTGGCGCTGTTAGGGGCCTGGGGGGCAGTCAGGGGGTTCCTCCTTCCAACTGCCCATTGCCAGGCTCCAGCACCTTCCGCCTCAGCAGACCACACCCCAGAGAGAGCTTCTCTTCCTGTGCAAGCACTTTTTAAAAGTTGAGTAGGGGGCTGGCAGGAAGTCTCTGTTGGTCCTATCAAACAGCGACACATCACTTCCCTGCCCCTGCTCCCTCCTTCTTTTCCAGCCTCTGGGCTGGTTCAAAATGGCGTCGTCCAGGGTCTCTGGCCACATGGTCTCTGAAACAAGAGCCCTTCCCTCCTTGGTGCAGCCTGGGGCCTGGCACCAGTGATAGCTGCTGATGGATGGGCCTGTAGCCCCACCCATCTTCTCTTCGTGGAGAGGAGGCCTTAGCTTGTGGGAAAAAAAGGTTATCAATCCAGCCAGCTGAGGTCAGCCCTCAGCCTGGCCCTGGTTATGACTGACTCAGAGAAATGTGACATTTCTGGATGACCCAAAAGCAGTACAAATATGACTTTGGACTCTGCAGAATACTTCTTCTCACACCCGTTACAGTGGACTTTAGTGCGTGTCTGGAATCTGAAGGCCTTAGGAAAGTGACACTAGCCCATGGGCTCCACTTCCCCATAGGGGAATAATAAAGTGAAAAACACAGTCAAACACACTGACTTTCCCTGGCATGTTTCTTCCCAGTGTATAAAGCCTATTCCACGTCACCACCCAATTCTGCATAAGTCCTGCCAAACCATTCACTTTGTAGCTGCTCCTGGACTGCGCACGCCAGGAATCTCCCCTGCGCAGCCCCTCCACGTGTGCACACGCATGTACACAGGTGTCTGCATGTAACCAGCCCGGTACCCTGTACTCCAGCTGCTGCGCAGCGGCCTAGTCAAGCCAGGGGGACACCAGTAAAATCCACATGCAGTCTCCTTCATCATGAGTTCCCTGTGGGTGAGTCCCAACTTATGAGGCTCTCCCACAGTAAAAGCTCAACAAATAGGTGCTCAAAAAGCGAAAAATCCGGGCGGCCCATAGTGTCAGAACCACCTTCTAACAATATGGCAATGAGGGTCATTCTGCAATTGGGTATGAAACAGAATCTGATTGCCACGTGCATTATCTTTCAGGTCATCAGCCACCTCTCTCATAGTAAACCAGAGTAACTGAGAAAACTGCTGATAGTTCTGAGACAGCAGTGATGAAGGAGCTGAAATGTCCTTTGCAGTTGATGAAATTAATTATATTCTTGGTTGGAAGCCTTCACAGACTTCAGTACATTCGCCAAGGGGAGCGCAATGATTGCTTCCAAACTAATACCAGACAAAAGTTTGCTAACCTCGACATTTTTAAGAGACAGAATATTTTGTGATTTGAAGATGAGACTGAATGATATTATTCGCTCCGCATCCTTACCAAAATGTATTCAGTTCAATAGTTAAATATTTAAAGATGATGCCTAGGTGAGACAATTGTGGCACATATAAGCATAATAAAACACACTAACAGGCAGATTTATCAAGAGTTTGTGCCACTGCGGAGTCAAGTAAAGTGTTTCAAAGAGGTGCAAAGTTTTGATACAGTATTTACTTTCCAGGGCAAAACGTTTTAAGTGCCCTTAATTAGTGCATATAGCATTTTGCACTGCTTTGCACTATTTTGCTTTAAGGGGAGGTCCAAGGGTGATACTTAAGCAAATCAGTGCAAGCACCCATGTTTTTAACACAAAGCCCTAGCTACTAAAAATGTTAGACTTGATTTGGCGTCCAAACATTAAGCCTTATTGAGGTGGAAGCAAAGTTGGAGAAATCTTTTTATTTCTTCTAACATTTAATAGATTGCATATATACTTCACTGTGCATGGCACATCCAATGTTTGAAACCAAACGTCCAGCTCACTAGACAACTGGAAAACCACATCCTTCTGGACCTCTCCCAATGAGGCTTCAGAGCAAACCACAGAACAGAGACAACCCTAGTCGCAGCCACGGATGACATCAGAATGCTGTTAGACCATGGAGAAACGGCAGTCATCATCCTTCTCAACCTCTCAGCAGCCTTAAACACTGTGTACCACCACATACTGTTAAACAGACTCCATCAGATCGGAATCCAAGGACCAGCCCTCAAGTGGATTGCATCCTACCTCACAGGAAGAACAAAGAAGGTCATTCTTCTTCCCTACTCCTCGGTTTCTAAGAACATCACCAGCGGTGTACCTCAAGGCTCATCACTTAGCCCAACCCTCTTCAACTCATACATGACTCCCTGGCAAACATCGTCAAGAGCCACAGACTCAACATCATCTCCTACGCTGATGACATCCAACTCATCCTTTCCCTGACCAACGACTCAGTGACCACCAAGGACAAGTTCCAAAGATGCATGAAAGATGTGGCCACCTGGATGAACAACAACTGTCTCAAACTCAACACTGACAAGACAGAGGTATTCATCTTCAGTAAAGAAAAGGACACCCTCTGGAACAACGCATGGTGGTCACCTGAGCTGGGCTCAACCCCCAAACCCACTGAACATGCCCGCAATCTCTGCATCATCCTCAACAGCCAGCTATCTATGAAGAAACAGGTAAGCGCCATCTCCTCTGCTTACTTTCTCCCCCCTCCGAATGCTCAGGAAGGTTTTCAGATGGCTCCCACCTAACACCAGGCGAACAGTCACGCAAGCTCTTGTCACCAGCAGACTAGACTACAGCAACTCCCTCTACATAGGAATAACAGCCCAACTCATGCTGAAACTCCAGATGATCCAGAACACAGCAACCAGACTGGTCCTGGACCTCCCCAGATCCCCAGATGGACCACATCACCCCACACCTCAGGAATTTCCATTGGCTACCAGTCATGAAAAGATACCAGTTCAAGCTGCTCACCCACACGTACAGGGCACTACAGGAAGTGTTGTATACTTTATAGGGTGTCCATAAACGGGCTTTCTAGAATCATGACCATATATAGGCACAATCCAACCTGCCCTTATATAGGCATAAAATCCCAGACCTTATTTAGGCATAAACCATGCATACCAAATACAGGCATGGATTCCGACATCCGTCCACCCTAGCGTCTCAACGAGTCCATGAAAAAACAGACTCTCAGGCTGCGGGAGTTTCCCTTGCCCAGGACTATTGATTTCTTCAAGGACTCATACATTATGCATGAACCTCTATTCCTTAAGGGATTCATTCATGACGTCTTTCGCTACCCAACTTACGTCAATGCTAACATTTTCAGGTATAAATATACCTTCCCAAACCCCTGTAAATCAGAGGAGACCTCGACTTCAGAGGAGCCCGATTCCCGGCCGGACGCACTGAGAAGACGCTGTCATTTCTGCACGCAGAGAGTCTAGCTTCCAGTGATCTAACTTCCCTTGCGGGGTGTTGGAGTTCGAGTCCGGAAAAGAGATTCCTACCTCTCTCATTCTTCAGGTATGGAGCAGACTAGAACCTAGAGGGACTCTTGGCATACTAGACTCTTGGCATACTAGGCGTAGCTTACTCTTAGTATACTCTAGTCAGGAATACAGCACCTACTTCTACTTCTCCCTACACCTAGGAAAGGTTAGGCACACTGGGTAGACCTAGGATAGAAACGCATCGTATGAGTACTCGCATTTTTAGGCTGTGTCATTTTATGTAAATGCATATATGCTGACAAGATAATGCTAACGCAGTATTATTTATTTCTACTGCTCACCTTGTACATTATTTATCTCGCATACTGTCTTGTGATCGTAACAGCACATCTAACTTACAACAGAAACAAGACTGTTCAATAAACCTTCTTATTGAAACGCCCGTCTGGTTATTTCTGTGTAACTTTGAAGAGTAACTAAATCCTGCACGACTGAGCTGAGTGAAATAGTTATCTATTGTTTCTATGACTCTGGGACACGTCCTGATTCTGTAAGGGGAACACAGTGGTCATGTTTTGCGGCTGCCAGAAACTAATCCCTTCTTGTTGTCAAGAAGTTTCTAGTGGCCTCTGAGCTAGCTGGCACAAGTAATTAAGTTTAATATACTCAATAGGGACATACCGACCTTAGTCCTATGTCAAACCTATAGGATATATTATTCCAATGCGCAGAGCCTATAAGGGAAATAGGAGCTACACTACATGGCGCCCAACGTTTGGTAAGGCAGTAATTCAACGTTAGATACTGAGTAACTCAGCTGTGCATAATATTCTTTTCTCTCTCAGAGACCCCTACCCATATACTCCAAAAGACGTCTGGAGTGGGCAGGGATAGTATCCGCCACGGCTACATAGGGCAGTACCCTATATATTAGCTGTTTGGTTTGTTCAACGTTGAAGGATACAGTGTTCCACAATAGTGTGCACCTTATCTTTGTTTCCTTGAAACTTGTTCTACATTTTTCAAAAAACAAAATGAATGAAGACGCCGGAAACGGTGTAGCTGCGGCTGATCCAGCCCAAGCAGCACTTTTTAACAACACAGGTTTAAATGAAACCGAGGAGGGTGTCATTGACATCGCTCCAAACTTAAGAAGAGCCATTACTCTAAAACTTATAAAACATGGGCTACCACCGAGAGGGGGTAGAGCAGTTTTCAGTGATTGAGGCACATGAATCCTTTCAGACAGAGGTATTCTATTCATGGGTAATTCTTCCTGAATCCAATCCAGTAACACACTTGTTTCACTTCTACAAAGAAGATGAACCACCAGAGGAATACATTCCTTTCGAGGATATAGAGATTCCATTAACATACCAGGAGCATCAGCTCTGGTTTAAAGGCGCCCTAAAACATAATAAAAACATTACCAGGCTCGGTCCACTAGGTAGACCAGGAGCAACATGGCCGATTTTAGCCGGCTACACACCTCATCCAGACATCGAAATAATGTCAGACGACGAAATACTTAATCAACTCACAGAGTTAATAAAAATCTACAGACAATTGGTTCAATATGTCATGCGGACTTTCACAGTCCAACAACCATTAACAATTCCAAATCAAACCCCTCACCAGGGGAACAATTTAAAAATTACACCACAGACTCTATACGCAGTCATGGGTAAAATGCCCACTAAGCGGGAGCAAATTCCATTTTGGATAGCTCAAAAAATTACTCAAATCGAAGCAGTATTTCCAAATACTAGCCCACATGAGAAACACAGAATCCTAACCATTAGTTTACCAATGGGGATCACACCACAACTGGAAGACTGCACCACTTGGGGCTCAGTCTTTGCTGCCATCTACACTAAAACACACGGCATTCCATCAATTGCGGTAATACCTGATGTCCTAAAACAAATTCAAAACGAATACGGGGCAGAGCCTGCTTTAAATTTAGGTATGAAATTACTGAGAAATTTCGATCAGGTCTCAACAATAATATTATCAAATCAAACATTGTCCTACACCACCACAAGGTAGTTCGAAAACTTTTGCTAGTAAATTTCAATATTTTTCAGGTTATAATACATCTGATCCAGAAACGTTTTACTACAAAAATGTAAACAAAACAGGACTGAAAATTATGTTAACAAATACGAAACAGATTTATTCTGAAGCATTTATTGCCCAACTGTCTACACAGGGTTTCGACTTATGGAAAGACACAATAGAGACAAAAACTGTCTGGGGTAGTAAAGTGTGGCAAGTACAGGGTATAGAAGCTTTATTTAGAGCCTGTATCATCCCTGAACAAATACTGTTTTTGAATGACACCGTACAACAGACATCTTGTCTTGGGTTAGCCAAGATAAAAGAGATGAAAACACCTTCTGTGCCAACACCTGCCAGTGAAAATAATACAAAGGCAGTGGTGACAGTTGACAATATACTACAACTCAACAGAACTCATCCAAATTGGAAAAAATGGTTGATCTGGCCCACAGACACAAATAACTGTCAGGAAAGGTTCTTGAACAAAACTCAGGGCTTTACTATTCATAGGCCAGACCAAAGATATGTCCAAAGACAACATCCGGGGGTAGTAACAACATACAGTGTATGTAAATTATGCCTCGATTGGCTGCATAAATCTACACTACAGGATGTGAAGCAACACTTAACCTTACTTGCACATGACGCAGATCTTAGGGAATTCTTGCTTGGACCAAGAAAACCGCGTCAAAAACGTTTCATATATGCCAGCATCTATGCTGCTTATAACGAAGCATGGAAAGTGTCACAGATAGAGGCTGCAGAACGAATACGTGAACTTGATCGTATTAATTTAGAGAAAACACTCTCTGTAGTCGACAATGGGTTAACAACTTTGTCCTCCAGGATTTATTCATTGGATGGCATTGTATCCTCTGCTATCGACATTCTAGAACAAGATTTGGCTATGTTACAACAAGGTCAGTCTCAATTACGTTCTATTGTGTTATTGACATGGACGCTGCAATCTTTGCGAGCGGGCTATGTGCCTTGGCGTTTCATCAACACGTCATCTCTGTTTGCAGAATTCAATCTCACTGATAAACAGATCGAATTGGCACAAAGAGGAGCGAGGTATACAGTGCTAAGCATTGAAAAAATGGAAAATCTACCATTTACAGTGGCAGAAAAACCAGCAACAGAATGGGTTATTCATGGCAAAATAACATTACCTGTGACAACTTTTCAGTTTCAGTATTGCCTCAGACAGATGCAAGCAGGCAAATATGAAAGGTTGGGTAAGGGATACATTAAGATATCATGGAATTTACCGTATACACATAGATGTTGGAGTGGGGATCGTGAAGTGTTTCTTAGCGGTACTAACTGTAAACATGCACTGACCGGTTCACTCATTTGTCAGGACATTATTTTACACGGAGCTTGTAATGGTTCTGTGGCAAACTTGTCTTGCCATCAGCACGGTTCACCAGCTGCTGTGATTAATCCAGCGTTTGGACAACTTTCGAATGGGAGTTACCTCATGTTGAATGATCATAGCTGCTGTGGAATGTTGCCAGGCATCCCATATCTAGTAACGGTCAACTCCAGGGTCACTTGCTGTATGCAAGTATTGTTTCCCCCAATAGACACAGTCAGGGAGTCGCCTTTATGGCCTTCGCTGAGCGTCTCTTTTATAAGATTTGATACTTTAAGCAGAATGAAAGCCATGCTTTTACAGCAAACAGTGCCTTTGACCTCGGCCAAAGAAACCTATGATCTACAAGTTGCAAGGACTTCGGCTGAGATACAGACTTTAATACGTACAAACTGCCCTATACATTTCGTAGAAATGATATCACGTATCTTTAACATGTCAGATACAACAGGAATTGTACATGTATTTAAGAGCATTTGCACCTGTCTGTTAGCACCGTTCCAAGCAATACTTGGAATCATTCCGAACTTTGCACATTCGGTGTTTGGTGGCATACCATTAATTCTTGCACTTGTTGCCGGAATTTTATTCATCTGTCTGCTATTGCGCTATGGCCAGCCGATTCGCCGAAATCACTCCGAGCGAAATGGAGAAAGCTCTCCTTGAAAGAAAGTGCCGTGAGCGAATAGTACAGCTATTGGGCATGACTCGTCTACGGGACCTTAATACCACATGGTTCCTGTCATTCCGACCAATCTGGCATGATTGCATCTTACCTGTTCTACGCTGCTTACTATGCGGTGAAGAATGCGTGTTGGACGCTTGTCTAACATATCCATCAGCTGCACCAAAGAACGTCGATACTTTGCTGGACCCGATAACGGCCCATGCTCTGTGTTGTCCCCAGAGGCTTCCAATCCTGATGTCAGCATTCATTGAGATCTCACAGTCGCCTCCTGCTGCTGCCGAGGTACGAGAAACAACTCCAGGCACACAGGTAACAACGGACGCGAACATTGCTGCGGCGACCTATGCTGAGAGCGATGATTCCCATCTTTGTGCGATCAATCTTCTACACGAGGTGTTCCAACTTACACCAACGACAGTGGATGATGTTTTGTCTATTGAAATAGATGATCTCATGTTTACACCAGACCCGTAAACTGACTCTGCTTCGGCATACTCTGTTCCCGTACAACAGCAACAATTTGGCCTTCATTTTTTAAAACAAAACCTTGGAACTTTACCAAATTTGAACTTTTGTCCCATTTTTTCGAACGAAAGTGGCACTCCAATCTGCTTAAAGTAGAACTAGCCTTATAATACAGACTTGGCAGTACTTCCAGGGACACTTAGTCATCTTGTGTGTCTAAATCAGTTCATTTAAATCTCATGACAGGAATTGACTTTGATTTTCAACAAACTTATCGATCATTTTAGTCATATGTAAATATTGCTTTTATATTACGTTCCAATTGTATTTATTTCACACTTTATTTAGGAAATGAAAAGCACTGCTTGATGATGTACAGCAACCTTTGCATTTTAATGTATCTTTTAAAGCTTTTTTAGGATATGTTTTAATATGCGGTACTCCATTTTAATGTTTAGCATTTTAAATGTTTAGCATTTTAGTATTGTTGTATACACAAAAGAGGAGTGGGTGTTGTATACTTTATAGGGTGTCCATAAACGGGCTTTCTAGAATCATGACCATATATAGGCACAATCCAACCTGCCCTTATATAGGCATAAAATCCCAGACCTTATTTAGGCATAAACCATGCATACCAAATACAGGCATGGATTCCAACATCCGTCCACCCTAGCGTCTCAACGAGTCCATGAAAAAACAGACCCTCAGGCTGCGGGAGTTTCCCTTGCCCAGGACTATTGATTTCTTCAAGGACTCATACATTATGCATGAACCTCTATTCCTTAAGGGATTCATTCATGACGTCTTTCGCTACCCAACTTACGTCAATGCTAACATTTTCAGGTATAAATATACCTTCCCAAACCCCTGTAAATCAGAGGAGACCTCGACTTCAGAGGAGCCCGATTCCCGGCCGGACGCACTGAGAAGACGCTGTCATTTCTGCACGCAGAGAGTCCAGCTTCCAGTGATCTAACTTCCCTTGCGGGGTGTTGGAGTTCGAGTCCGGAAAAGAGATTCCTACCTCTCTCATTCTTCAGGTATGGAGCAGACTAGAACCTAGAGGGACTCTTGGCATACTAGACTCTTGGCATACTAGGCGTAACTTACTCTTAGTATACTCTAGTCAGGAATGCAGCACCTACTTCTACTTCTCCCTACACCTAGGAAAGGTTAGGCACACTGGGTAGACCTAGGATAGAAACGCATCGTATGAGTACTCACATTTTTAGGCTGTGTCATTTTATGTAAATGCATATATGCTGACAAGATAATGCTAACGCAGTATTATTTATTTCTACTGCTCACCTTGTACATTATTTATCTCGCATACTGTCTTGTGATCGTAACAGCACATCTAACTTACAACAGAAACAAGACTGTTCAATAAACCTTCTTATTGAAACGCCCGTCTGGTTATTTCTGTGTAACTTTGAAGAGTAACTAAATACTGCACGACTGAGCTGAGTGAAATAGTTATCTATTGTTTCTACGACTCTGGGACACGTCCTGATTCTGTAAGGGAAACAGAGTGGTCATGTTTTGCGGCTGCCAGAAACTAATCCCTTCTTGTTGTCAAGAAGTTTCTAGTGGCCTCTGAGCTAGCTGGCACAAGTAATTAAGTTTAATATACTCGATAGGGACATACCGACCTTAGTTCTATGTCAAACCTATAGGATATATTATTCCAATGCGCAGAGCCTATAAGGGAAATAGGAGCTACACTACAGAAGGACCAGCGTACCTCAACAATCTTTTGAACTCCCACCAACCCACCAGGAAACTTCGCTCTGAATCCCTCTCCCTAGCAACCACCAAGGCGAACTGTGGAGGCTGCTCCTTCTCCCACCTTGAGGTTAAGACGTGGAACAACCCTTCCCCTGCGTCTCAGAGCCACACCATCGCGCCAGCAGTTCAAGAAGGACCTCAAGGCCTGGATGTTCAACCAATAGGAGAATAGGCAGCATGCTCTCCCAGTGCCTCTAGACCCTCATGGGTGATGCAGCCGCGCTCTACAAATCCTGATTGATTGAAATGTTTTAAAGTTTGTCTAGGCATAGGATTTTGTACTGAAATAAACCATTGCAGTAGAAAACCTGTACTAGGCATAACGTACACATCTTTGTGCAATAGTGGAAAGGCTTGCACATGGTACTGGTCAGCCCGTTTGTGCACTAGAGCAGAGGAAGAAAGCAGGAGCATGCCACATTTTGTAAATATGGCTCTGAGCTGCTGTCTCCCCAAGCGCAATGCAGTTGTGTTATAAGTTAGAGATTCTAAAGGTGAATATATGGGCTGGTGTACTGCTGACACAATTGGTTTTATGGGTTACCTTGATGAATTAGTGCACATATTAAATGCACATAAATTCAAAGGATACACTCAGTTAATTAGAGGAAGGATGCCATCTGTGACAGGAGCAGCAACACGTCTCCTTGCTGTTAATGATTCAATTACTTACCGGTAATCTTCAAATCAACCGATATGTGATTTCTTTGCATCAGTAGTCCACCAAATTAAGGGTCTAATTTAGATGTCGGCAGACTGGTTACTCCATCACAACGGTGACGAATATCCTGTCCACCGAAATATAAATACCATATTTCTAAGAACAGGATATCCATCACTATTGTGATGGAGTAACCCTTCCCCAAGATCTAAATCAGGCCCCAACGCAAAAGAAAAACTTCAAGGACAAAGAAAAATGGTGGGGAATGAAATGCTGGTACTGTTGGCAATGAGCTTTCATCAATCCAGCGTCTTTCAAACACACCAGGCTATTTAGGTAACATCATTTGGCAGCTTCAATTACCTACATTTGGGATTGAAAGTGTTTTTAAGGTAAGCCCTGGTTAAAATAATAGCCATGACTCCAGGAATCACAAATGTCAGTAGCTTTAACAGTCTTGCTTTCGTGCTTTGCACAAAAAAAACAAATACATGACTTCAAGTACCAAAATGCAATAGATAGCTATTCACACCTGACATTGAACAATTAAAGGTTCCTGTAAATTACAAAGTAGCCCAGAGTGTATACTGCATAGAGTAATGACAAATGACTGTAAGCTGCTCATAAATTGAAAAATTTGCAGCACAGAACTTAGGATGCAAAACCTACAGGTTGCTCCCCGTTTCCAAATAACTCAATGAAAAGGCACTATTCAGCTAGCTGTGTTATTTGCTATTTTGCCAGTTAGCTGGGTGCCCCAGGTAGGAATGATGCACCCATTTACAAAAAAACAAAAGCAAGAGGGAAAATCCGCTTTTTAATTTGCTGGCCAAATCTAAAGGCCACCACAGGCTCCGATCGACTTAGGACTGGAGCGCCTCATAAGTCCTTGCATGGGCATGTTCAAATTTGCACATTCATAATGTGTGGCCCTAGAAAGGGCAGGGGAACCACCAAGATATTCTAAAATATTTGTGGGGAAGTGGCGATGTCCAAAGGAGCTCACATTAAAGTTTTTGTTTATTGTTTCCCATTCGAATATTGTTAAACATTCTTAGAGCTCAGAGTTTTGCTCAGAGCCTCTGGTGTGTGGAGATCTCTGTTCGTAGGTTCTGTGGTTCCTTTTGAAATATGTTGAAACTAGAAGAAAAACTCATAGCTTATTGAAACTGTGATGCTTTGTTAACAATGACAAAATTCTCAATGCTACTATATTTTTCTTAATAGCGATACTAGGAAAGTTTTATTGGTTATCACCAGGCTATAGGTAACCATGGGCGTAGTTCACGTAGTAACGCTACGCGTAGCTACGCGAAGTGCACTTCACACTACGTGAGCTACGCGTAGCACTACGCGAACAGCGTAGTGCGGTTGGAAATGCTGTTCGCAATGATTGCACAGTGCCGGATGCTTGTCCGCACTGTGCAATCATTGCATACGGCATCTTGCACAGTGCAAGCGGTCGTTTTCTGCCGCTCCAGGAGATTTGCACTCGAGCTGCAGTTTTCTCAACGCGGACTGGTAGTTTCTCATCGCGAGCGGTCGTGAGCAGACGCGACCACTCGCAATGAGAAACCTGACCTCCCCGCGTTGAGAATCTCGCCGGGAGGTTTATTTTCCACGCTCGCGATCGGCAACTTGATGTTGCCAATCGCGAACGAGGAAAAAGTCTCGCCGGGATGTCATTTTGCTCGCTCGCGGTCGCCAACTTGACGTTGAGGACCGCGAGCAAGCAAAAAATGCCCGCTACGCTACGCGTTTTTGCAGTGTGCTACGTGCAATCACGTAGCACGTAGTTACGCAAACTACGCAAACTACGCAATCGTAGCGTAGTTTTCCGCCCAGGCCTAGCTATAGGTACCAGTCCAAGCAGTTTTAATGGTGTTGCATTAGTCAGTTGTGGTATGTTTCTGCTTTTTTGAATGTGGTGATAATTACACCCCTTATATTTGTCTAGTAGATGCGAGGAGTATCATGGTTTTAGGGATTATTGCTCACTATGGGTGTAGACTGTTAAAAGGGTGTCATCATAGATATTTCCACCCACCTACATATTTGTAAATGAATGCTTAGTCTTAAATAGTGCCCCCCACAAGCCTTTGCAAGGCCATTTTAAAATTTGTATTTTCTGCTTGTGGTGCCCCAAAGAAGGCAGGGGCACCACCAAATTAGTTTGTAAATATTTGCAAGGCTGCTAGAATTGTCCAGTCCCCTCCTGAGCACCCACTACAGGTTTTGTTAAAAGCCACCTCAAGCCTACAAGGGGGTTAATTTGGTGACCCCAGAAGAGTTTTCACACAGTTTAGAGCACAAATAGAGCTTGGATTTTTCTTCAGAGGCTATGGATGGGGGTGAAACTTGTTGGAGAGTCTTATCGCTGTGTTTGCAGCATGTTAAAAATGGAAGAAAGACTCATTCTCATATTTTAATGCATTATTTACTATGACAAAACTGAAATGATATTTAAAAATTCTAAGAAAGCTATAGGATTGTTTCATTGATTATCACCAGGTTAAAATTGAGTAATTACATGTTCTAATGAGTGTCATTGTAACGTAATACCATGGCAAGTTGCATTGGTCTGTTATGATATCTTTTTGCGTTTATCAATGTAGTGACAGCTTGACAAAGCCACTAGGCCTACCTTCTGTTAGCTACACCTCTTATATTGTACCTAGTATATGTGGGGGTATCATGGTCTCAAGGGCCAGGGCTCACTACGGATGTGGACTGTTAGGATGGTGTTACCATAAGTATTTTAACTGGCCTACTTGTACATATCTGTAAATATGTAGTAATAAGTGGTGTGTAACTACGTATTTTTCCATTTTATAAGTAACAGTATTTGCTGGGCAATGATTTATTGGGTATTGTTCATTATGTATCTGCAGACTGGGGTTCTAGCCCACACTACCTTGGACTGTTGTTCCTTACTATCCTGAGAGAGTTAAGTGCTACAACGGGGTACTTGCTTTCAAGTATATATTAAGCTGCAAACTTATTACTTGAGAAGGACCCACATCTTTCCCAACTAATAGCCCACCTTCTTACATTGGTGTGGGCTGTGTGCAGGGCTTGGCCAGAGGCCAGGCCCTTCACCCAATCCTACCTGCATGTTGTTGAAGGCTGTCCGCAGTGGAGAGTTGCACAAATATTACATTAATCAAGACACGTTAAATTACATTGCTGATGAAATCACAATGACATCTCAAATGATATTGTTGATGACATTCCTGATTACATCTCAAATGACATCATCCTTGATAATGCTATTCACATTACTCCATACAACCTTACATTATTTTAAAAGAAAAATTTTATTAAAGGGCCTATTGTCATATACAGCATAGAGTTACTGTGTATTCATGTGTTGGCGCAGAAAATGTAAATAGTGTAAGCCTTGAAAGCAAGTGTAGTTGTGCATAATGAAAGTTATAGTGTGCACCCTTTACAAACCAGTAAAGTTTGGGGTGCAAGTAGTACTCTATGTTAAACAAGGTGAAGGCTGAGCACACCTAATATGGGTGCAGACGCATGTTTCATAGTATGCTTTGGCTTAAAGCCAAAGCATGTTGCAAAATAATCTTTTAGACAAGTCAAACCTTCAGCTGACAATATATTTCCCCCACTGGACATCTGGGCACGTGCCCATGTTGAATAGTTGTAGCAAAGTGCTATGTAACACACACATTTATAAGGTGTTGATGTGCATTTTCAGAACTTGCCTGAAGATTTTGAGGCACTGTAGTGTGTTGAATAATGGAGAATGTAGGGGTGACCCACTTAGAGGTATTTCATCTCTCTCTGGGGTTGTCAGCATAGCTCTAAGGTTGCATGCCATTTGCTCATATCAGGCGTGAGTGTAGTGTATTTTACTGAACTACGTGCTCATAGGGCATGGCAGAAGGAGTCTTGTCATGCATACCTGTCAACCTCTGGACAAATTGTGGGTCATCTGAAGTCTTAAGGAAGGACACTTTTTTGGAAGGTGTCCCTGGTTTAATAAGAGGGTGATCCCATTAAAATCTAAAGAAGTATTTTGAATGTTAGGTGGGTGAATACTAGTAAAAAGAGTATAGCATCCATCAAATGTACGTGATTTGCCAAATATGCTATGTGTACTAAGCCTGGGTGGTGAACTCCGCTCCGTTTGCGGAGTTTACAGAGTTTTCTGCACTCCGCGCTCTTCGGAGCACGCAGAGTTTTTTCCTCGCTCGGGCTCGTCAACGTCAAGTTGGCGAGCGTGAGTGAAGAAAATCCACCTCCCTCCGACATTTTTCCATGGTCGCGCTCGCCAAGATCTGGTTTGTGAGCGAGGAAAATCAACCTCCCGGTGACATTTTTGATTGCGGGTGGTCGGATTTCTCAATGCGAGTGGTCACGGCAGGTTGCGACCAATCGCCTTGAGAAACCTTCCGTTCGCGTTGAGAAAGCTGCCGCTCGAGGAGAAAATCTACTCGAGCAGCAGAAAGGAATCTG
Source organism: Calotriton arnoldi (assembly GCA_963921515.1). Classification (NCBI taxonomy): domain Eukaryota; kingdom Metazoa; phylum Chordata; class Amphibia; order Caudata; family Salamandridae; genus Calotriton; species Calotriton arnoldi. The sequence continues at coordinate 323,500 of CAWUFW010015256.1, forward strand.
CACCCTCTTGCGCTGCGCATGGTGCAGTTCGCAATGATTTTACAGCGCGGCACAAACACCCAGCGCTCAAAATCACAGCGAACGCACTCCAAAGCTGACGGAACTCCGAGTATTGCGGCTGAGTTTTTTTGTCACTTTTTGCCACGTAGCGAACTCCGCAAACTCCACCCAGGCTTAATGTGTACAGCATATGGTCAAAGGTTATGCCCATTATCTTTTGATTGTTGATAGAAAATTGGCACATGTGTAGCTGGTTAAATTACTGAAGTCCACAAATCCTATGGAACACTGGCATAATGATTACATGATGTCATCAGTGACATGCTCAATAATGTCATTTGAGATCTCATCAGTGATGTTAATAATAATGAAATTTAACATGTCATGAGTGGTGTAATATCTGAGTTGATACGCAGTGCATGACGGGGGAGCAAGTTATAGTTAGTTCACTAAACTATAACTGAAGAATTTCAATGGTTTTTCAGTTTTTAAATATTAGTTCTTATCTCATTTTAACACCTAACTGTAATATCAATTTAACCCTTTGGGTTATCAGTTAATTTCTGGATTTTTTTAAACATAAATTAAGATCCTTTACCATACCTAACCTTGACATCACTTTCACCTTCTATTTTTTTGTGTGAATTTAGCTATTTAGCAATTAGTAGTCCATCCTGAGTTTGTCAGTGCTTTTTCAAGTATGTAAAAGAAAAAATAATTTTCCAAAGTTTACATATTGTATTTACTACACAAGGCTGCAAGGTAAAGTTGTCCCGACCTTGATTCATACTGGAAATCTAAAATGTTTGCCAAATTCTGTGAATCTGCTGCAGAACCTAAGAGATTTATCTTTTAATTTGAACCCCAAATGTCATTTAAGGATACTGTTTAGTCTGCATCAAAGTGTCACCATTCATTGTCATGTATCATTACTTCATCTTGTTTGCTTGATGCTGTTTGGAGCTTGATAATTTTCAGACCACAAATATATTGCATCCACTAACTCACCTACCCCCCACATCTTCAAGGTAACATGGGGGGGTCATTACGATGGCGGACAGACTTCAGTCCGTCGCCATCATCTCTGGGAGTGGGACCACCCACCTACAAGGCGGCGGTCCTACAGGTGGTATTACGATGCGGCCACCACCACGGCAGCCGCAAGTGCCACACTTAACATTGCGGCAGGTGCTGCTGGTTGCAGCACCCGCCGCAATGTTAAAAATGCACGTTTAACATTTCATGGTGCCTGCCACATGATGCAGGGAAATGTAGGGGGGCACCATAGGTGCCCCCCAATGCTCTTGCCCCAGGCCCAGGGATGAAGGGGGGCCTGCTACGGGCCCCCAAACCCATTTCCCCCAGCCGTTTCGTGGCGGGTTGCCCGCCGCGAAATGACCGGCGAAAAGGGATATCATAATCCTGACAGCGGTGCCTGACAGGCACCGCTGCAATACTGGGCATTGCGGCTGCTGTGACAGGCGGTCAGAAAATGACCGCCTGTCGGAACCGTGGCGGTCGGTCTTTCCGACCGCCACGGTTCCACCAGCCATTATAATTAGGGCTCCCGGTTTTATGGTATTTATTTTTTTGCCATTTCAGTCTGTATTTATCCATATTTATTTTTTGCTAATTTTATCTGTATTTATCCATATTTATTTTGGGTTTTGTGGAAAAATTAAGCTGAAATTAGTATATTTCCACATTTATTTAACCAATAAATATGCACTCATACTTGAATGTCTTCCAGGTTTCAGTGCTATGAACACCCGCAGAAGATAAGTTAGTGCAGTTATATGAAAATATGCACATTTCAGTATCAACCTTGTGCATATCTACTGCTGTTAAAACCTCTTTACTAAAATTCCTTTCTTTTTTAACCGCACTATCTATCAATCCACACATCCATTGGCCTGACAGTCATGGCAGACAGTATTTAGAATTACTCAAAAAGCAACCCAATTTCCGTATTTATCCACATTTAAAAATAAATACAGACAAGAAAATGAATGTTTTCTGTCTGTATCTATGTGTAAAAATCAGTAAAAACGGAAAACAGGGAGCCTTAATTATAATCTGGTGGGTGGAAAACCGTAGTACGATGGCGGAGGGCCCGCCACCGACAGGCTGTCGGTGTTGGGCCCTCCGCTATCGTAATGACCCCCCATGTATTTATTATTCTCAACTTTACATCCATGTACTTCAACTTACATTGGGATGTAGTGGTATGTCAATATAGTGGATGACATATTTGTGTCATGCGTTATCATGCAATATAGTAATGACCAACCTTTCATTTTTAAAGAAACACCTACCTACTGATGATATTGCTATGTACTGCTACCCTGAAATGTTCAGCATGTCTGATAAAATACAGATACATATGCATACTCTAGTCAGTAGGTGTTCAGGCAAAGTGGGATCTTTCATTACTGCTTAATATTTTAGACTCATTTGGAGATGTTCATCATTTTCCCCATATTCCACAGACAACATGTATTAAACGTCTTTGCTTAGTTACTGCTTGGAGATGCAATTTTATTCTACCATTCATTTTGCTCTGCTTCAGATCTGATGGTTATTTGGTTCTTTTCTTAGAATTTCTAGTCTGCACTTTGGATGAAGCTGTGTTTTTATCATGAATATGAAACAACCTGAGAATACGATTTCTTATGATACGACGGAGTTGTGTGCTTTAATAATGATATAAAGCGAGATCCAAAGGTGCTGGATAATGCAATTGCCATCCTGCCTTTGTGAGTAGCTTAAAGCCTCACAAGCACACTTAATTAGTGGTGATAAAGAGCACATCATGCCATTACCTAACATAGAATCCTGGATACAGTGAAACATGAGATGAATTCAAGAAATAATGTTTGAGAAATGATAATTAAGGTAATACTAATGATGGAGACCTCCTTCTTCAGTGGATAATGGAACAGAGACTGGATCACACAGTGGTAAAGATTTAATTAGAAGGCTCTTCCAGTGTGTATTGAGATAGCTTCTGGGACCTTCTCTAGCATATGTGACATAGGCAATATGCTAGGGGCAGCCTCTAGGAGTGGTGAGGACAGGGGGAGTTGGAGAGGGACCTAGGGGTAATCGAAGAGGGGCACACATTTAGCATGTCTGGAGTTTAGTCTAGCACAGATGAGCAAAAGTTAAATAGTGGAAGGAGAAGTAGACTGATGGGCAGGAAAGCTCACCCTGGACTTGGGCAACCATGTTTGAGTACAGGCCTTGGATCAGAATTCTGAGCAAATCACCCAATCCCCAATCCCTCATGTAAAGAGCTCTAATGTCCCTGGATCATTTTTATTTAGTGTGACCAGCTGGCATAGAGGCAAGTTAAGGACAGTGAGTGTAAAAATTCAGGACAAAGGATCAACATTTAGGACAGAAATTCAGTACAGAAGGTCGAATTTCAGAACAAAAATTTAGGACAAAAGGAAAAGGTTACAGACACATCAGAGGGATCATGCAATAGTATATACGTGAGTAAATAGACAACACAAGTACAAGCCAAAATAGGTTTACGTTTTTAGATCTGTATAAACACAGCTGTACTGAACATACATTTCTATGTAATAGGGCCTTTTTTAAGTTAAAAAGTTGTAAAACACATCAAGCAAAATGTGACTGACAATATAAGCGACAGTTTTTAGAGGTCTTTGACCCCTTAATAAAATGCTAGCTCATGGAATCACAGACAGTGGCAATTTTTATTTTTGTGTTTGTTGTTGAAAGAGCACTTTTTATCAGAACAGACGGACTTCTGAAGCTCTTTGTTCATAAGAAATCTGCGCAGAAATATTTCCAGTCAACCTGGTTCTACAATTTCGCTTTAACAATCTCAACATCACACCTATTTTATGTGTTGTTACAGGTGAACCTCAGTTGAGAAAAAGTCCTCTCAGTAGCTGCATTGCTGCCTGGCAAGCACAGTATAAATTAAATGAGTTTTTTATGTGGAGAACATTGCATGGCTACTTTTGCAAAGCATTTTGTCATTTCTGCACACATGTTAAGTTGGTGCCTGTCACAGCTTGCAAAGCAGAAGCCGCTAAACTAGATTTGTTTAATAGGTATTGCAGTTCGAGATGACGGGTCAAGTTAACCGGATCAGCAGCTTTGCAGAGCTACTGAAAGATGAGCATTTCCCTTACACAGCATGGTGCTAGTGCCAACAAGTAATGGCTCTAAAACAATCGAGCCATTTTTTGAAATACATTATAGAGCTCTCCTAAAATTTAAAAAAATTACTCTCTATGCTTAGGCTTAACTCTGACTCATGGAAAGTCAGATACTTCTTTACTTGGACGTTAAAAACCTGATTTTCCACTCTGTCCTTTAAGTTGTTCCACAATATTCTGAAGATGTCTGGTATCTCAAGGGCACTCAGCTCATTCTTCTCAAGCTGCAAGATAAGTGTGTTGAAAATGATTAAAATGTTGTGAACAAACAAAAGGTAAACATTCTTTATGACATTGTGGCCTCCCCACTTTCGAGTCCTAGAAAAATCCATATAGCTTTGAGTGTTTGTTCTTGACAAGACATAGGAAATGTGATTTCAATGCCACCCAGCACTTCAACAGTCAACTCATGTCCGGGAATAAGGTTTATATTTGTTACAGGATAAACCTGTAGACCCAAACAGACAGGGGTATAAATTATGGGAATGAGGTGAGCCACCGTGTTGTGATGTGCCGAAACAAAGGTTGCCACTCTAGGTCTACAAAGGAAAAAGCCCTTTTAACTCAGCTGTTTGCTTAGCTAAAAAGAGAAATTGTTGTTGACTTTTAAAGTAATTGATTCTGCATAAATAGAAACTCCATTAATGGCTCATTTAGCACAGTTGTGTAGGATGAGGGCAGGACAGTTTGCAGGAAGAATGTCTTCATTTGATGCTTCTACTAGCTGAAATACAGAATGATGTCATCAATAGTTCACACTTCCATTGTTTCCAAAATATGCGGCGACATGGTCTAATTTCAACCTATCTTCAGTTCTTTTGGTAGTGATCTGCCGTGCAATTGCAGCAGTGGTCGCAGCTGCATTTTCATAGAAATACAGCAGAGTAACTGAAGTCAAGTGACATTAAAATGGTTCAACAAAAGTGGATATAGTTTAATATTTCCTTTGTTTGTCGCATTGCTGCAAAAAGAGACACATCCATGCTGTAAGTCTTCATATGCTTGCAGCAACGATTGAGGTGAAAGAACATTTTATGTGAGAGTAGATGCTTTTGTGTGGAAGTAGAATGCCTTTATTGCAATGGATGAGTCTGGATAAATGGCTTTGGACAGCTTGAACCCACAATCAAGAGAGAAGCAGGAGATGGGGTATTTGACAGCATGGGACACATGGGTCACCTGTGCAACTGTGAACTATCATAAAAAAAGAAACTACAAAGGTATAATTAGCACGTTGACAATGTCTTCAATGGTGAAGAAAATAATTAAAAAGATGGAGTGTGATGCTGCAATTTCAAATTAAGGTGTCACCTGCCAACACAAAAGCAATTATAACGTGCTCCTGATAGGAACAGAGTGAGAAAAACATGTTAAAAGCACCCTGGCTTTGTAAACACTGTGTAGGATCTGCCTCTTATGTTGCCCCCACTTTTTGTCTGATGTTTACACTGGTTTCTGGCTATAGTCTGGCTGGGACCCTGCCAATCAGGGCCCCAGCCTCTCTGTTCTCTCTAACGACTTGGAGTGCACTCTAGGTGCACTAGTGATTGGATACTGTGGTACCTTATGAGTCCCTAGTATATGGTACCTTAGGTACCAAGGGCATAGGTACTTCACAGGCCTACCAGGGGCTGAAGCATGTATTTTGCCACCCCTGGGAAGCAGACTAAATCTGACACCACAGGCCTGCTACTGCAGCCTGGGTGAGGAGGTGCTAGCACCCCTCACTGAGATATAGGTTCCCTATATCTCCCCTGCACACACATTTAAACCTATCAGTCACCCCTAAGGCAGGCCCTATCAATCCTGAGGGCAGGGTGCTTAGTTTCTATGTGAGAGGGTGCCTCTGCCTGAGCAGGGCCCCTCTGCAGCTCTCAGAGTCCATTCTCTGGGGCTGTTTGTGAATGCGGTCAAACCATATACTCTTAAGTGCATTATAACCTTGCGTTTAATGCTAACTTTGGAATGGCTGCATCAAAACATGTTGTGTTTGGCGTCAAACACCTTGGAATCATACCCCCACACCAGTACCTGGTGTGGGAGTATGATCCCACCCTTCTAGAGGGATAGACATGTACCTACTGTGGAAACGCGGTAGAATCCTGAAGAGCCCTGGCATCACAAAATGGATGCCACCAGTCACAGGCACTGGGCTGCCCTGCTGCTGATGACCGAAACTCGCAGTGGAGGAGGCCCAACAATAGGTATCCTGTCCCAGGAAGGTGTGACCACCTCCCAGACAGGGTTTAGTGTATTGGGGGTGGGTGGGTGCACTCCTAGAGTGCTTTGAAGTCCTGCACTGGGGGAGCAGAAGGCTCCTCTGTGCATACACCAGTTCAAACCGGCTCAGGGGCTACCTGCCCCTGCTCTGGCGCGAAACTGGACAAAGGGAAGTGGGTGTAGCCACCCACTCCCCTGACCCTCCCATAGGTGGGGTCATAGAGCTAGTCCCTCCCTTTCTTTAGTATAAGATAGGGAACCCTTGACCTTGCAAACTAGATATCCCTGGATGACGCTCTGAAGAAGAATCCCGGACCTTCGACGTTCCACTACCTCTGGAAGACTGAAGAATCTCCCTTGGAGTCAAGGAGTGACTCCCCTGCTTGGCAGGCACCAAAAACTGCAACGACGGTCGCAAACTATGCCACTCCCGCCGGAGCCCGAAGTCCCTGCAGCCCAGGAAGAGGATTTCCTAACTTTTCCAAGGCCATCGTGAGTCCCCAGCGAAGCTGAGGCAAGTGGACCCCACGAGTGATGAGGAACCGCAGTCCCTGGGTACCGTGCACTATTTTCGAGTGCAACCCCTTCTCAATGTTCTATGAACCTGTGCTTTGGACCACGTGTGGTCCCAGCCTCTAGCAAAGATCCCTCCCAAGATCAGAGGCCTACCCTGTCCTGAGTGACCATGGGCCCCTGTTGAAGGAATCCTCCTGAGGCATCTTTGCAATCCCTTGCCAGCCAGCTTTTGGGTCCCCTGAAGACTTTTCTACAAATCCAAAGGGCTCCCCTGGTTGCTCCAGGCCCGCCCTGACTTACCCTCGCTGGGTGAGTCCCCCAGACCTTGCTGGTCTGCACCATTGACTTTTTGTTCTTTCCACGAGACTTGCTGCTACCAAGGCTTGTTAGCTCCAATCGGGTCGCCGACATGGCAGTCAGCTGCAGACTTTATGGGACACGCTGAATCCAGCTCCTGGTTGTCCTCGACAACTCCTGGACCTCGTGGCTGAAGAGTCAAGACACCCGTGAATGACCTGAATCTGTCGACGACGGTGGGCATTCATCTTCCTTGCCCCGGGTCACTGCCAAGTGACTTTGAACACTGTCCCCTCTGCTTTCAGGTCTTCCTCCTTCCGAATCCAGGCTTGGATTCCACCGGACACTTCTTCTGGCTTCACAAGCAGCAAGTCTTCATTGGCTCCCATTGAAAACGACGCCGCGACCCGACACCAAAGGACACCTATGCACCCAGCTTCCCTGGGTGAGGTAACTCCAGCATTGCGGTGCTCCTGTGGGTGTTGGCCCTAGAACTACTTACCCTGTAAGTGACTTGCTTGTAGCTACTCCCGAAGTGCCCTTAAACTCTTAATTTCCAACCGCGACTTGCCCCATTGAAGTCTACGGCGATCCGCGCCTGTGTTCCCTCACTGCACGCGTCCCCCGTGGGTCCTTTACTTACCTGCCTTGGGTGGTTTCGTGAGGCCCCAGCACTTCTGAAGGCCCTGGGCCTTGTCCCTTTGCAAGTCGTTGTTCTTAAGTCTCTTTTTTAGTATATGGTCTGGTACGCCCCTAGGGCCCCAGCCATATTTGTGCTCAATTTGTTGTGAAACGTTGATTTGTGCATATGTTCCTGACTTCTAATCTTACAAGAGATTAGTAGAGAGTTGTTTAGTAATAAATACATATATATTTGATATATATACCTGTGTGGTGTCTTTTCATTTGGTGATTCAAGAGATTGTGTGGTAAAACAAGCTGCTTTACATTCCTCCAAGACTTAGCCTGAAGGCTGCTCTCCACAGCTACCACTAGGATAGCTTTATGTAAAGGTTGTCTTAAACCTACCTACCATAAGAGTCGAATTGTACTGGTGCAAGGTGTCCACTTTAACTAGTGAACAGCATATACCAGGCCAACTTCTCACACACTACTGCACATTTAAACAGAGTAATAGAAGAAAGCAAAATTACTCACATAATACACATGGGAGCATTAATAACAGTGTGACAAAGCAAGAAGAATGACCATGAATTACATGCAACCCAGAGTAGATAGTGCTACCCCAGCAGTGCAAATATCATTAATACAAAGAAAACTTCCTGTAGCTTTGTTGCAGGTATGGTGAAATTGTTGACATCTTAGTCCTGCCATAGGCATTTTTTTATATTGTGATCCTGCTTCATATATTTTAATATCCTGCTTTCCTCTTGGGCAATGGAAACGTTTTTATTATAGATGCAACACTCTGCCTTTTACATATCTTCTGAACACTTCATATGTTGGTGTGTGTAAGCTCCCATTATGGTCTGTACTTGACTTGTTTTTATATTTGGTGGCTCAGTGAGTCTGCCTGACAGGTAGATGCAACATATGCCTTAAAATCTATGTAAGTACTGCCTCTGCTGAACCTTCACCTGACTCATAATCAGACATTGTGTTTTGTTTCCAGAAAAGTACCTTGTAAAATACCGAACAAACTTGAGCTGTAGATGCATACTGTCTTCTACGAATAAATACAACTTTTCAGACCTTTCCTTTTTGCTGTCGCTCACTGGGCTGGCCCACCTGCCACTGACCCCCTCATGCTTATACACTCTGCCCAGAGTTTACTCGAAGGACTACTATATAATATAATAATAATACTATTGCCCAGAGTCACATGGTGCTGGGCTAACCTGCCGCCGGGGATCGAACTGTGAGCCCCTGTGTTCCGGAGTCAGACGACCTGGCCGCTGCGCCACACTCCTTCCATTTTAATATCTTGGGTGCTAAGGACGTGCTGGAGCCGTCCTCAGCTCCAGTGCTCAGGTTCAGCATGTCCTGGCACCAGAGGCAGGAAACCCCTCTGGTGAGAGTGATCCAGCGGCGTACTAGCAACAGATACTCCACTACCATATACTCACCTGGGCCCATACAACTCGCTTCCGTTCTGCGCCAAGTAAACCACTGGAACTTTTTAGTTTTTAATGTTTCTCATACCTCAAGATCTAGTTCTTGCTTCTTTAACTAAACCTTCCGCTGATCAAAAAGTTCTTTCCTCTGGTCAATGGACCAGTTAGGTGGAACTACTTGATGGCGATAATTGACATAACTTATTATACACTTTCTTAATAAGAATAAAATAATGACAGACTCAGTAAGTTTTAAATCTTTATCTAAATTAGGGGTTTTGAACCATCTCAAAGCGTTTCAGTACAAACACCCTCATTCACAGGAGTGCCAATTCAAAAATGTTTCAGATAACATTTATCAATTCAGATCCACACAATAACTATGCTCAGAAAGAAGAGGATAGAGACAGAAGAGCATTTATCAAACGATGAATTTCATAATTACCAAAGTATGGTGTGAAGACCAACCCCCTGGCCAAAGGGCTGGTAAGGGCCTCCCAGGACAGATCAGGAGACAAAGACTTCAGGACAGGAATCAGGACAGGATACTTTACCTCTCTAGATACCGACGACTACGTCGCACCCCTCTCTGAAACTCTCTTCCTCCTCATGGTTCTTCCGCGATCTTCTTTCTAACCCACCCAATTTAAGTAGATGGTTCTGCATTCAGTTTCTTCATCAGCATTTCAGAGCATCAGCACCACCCCAGTACACCCCGTTCTCAGGCTTCTTCAAAGCGCTCCTAAAGCTTCTTCGTAACTTCCCCAAAGCCTGCTCGCTCTTCTAACTAAACTACCTCAATTATACCTTTCCATAGGCATGTACCACCCATTAATGTTTCATTTTTCACAGAATACTAACTTCTGATTGGACAGGCGAGGGGGGATGATCATCACACCATGCTTATACTTCATTTTGTTCCCCTAAACCATTGTTTCCAAACTCCTCCCCTCAAACTTTTATTCCGCCCTTCCTTTCCCATACATCTTTAAACTTTATTAATACAATTGTAACAGTTTTCTCGAATAAGTTCCTTCATATGAACTCTTCACCCTCATGTTCCCAGGGCACATCTACGCCGACCTTGGACACGTGACAAATCCTTAGTCATCCTCCAAGCTTCCGTACCAGGACGCATGCGTTGCGCAACGTCAGTCTGCTCGACTCAGACAACTTTAACAGGCCCAAATACGCACTAATAATAAAGTCAAAGGAGAAATGTTATTCTCAAAAATAAATGATTTCACTGTATACCACCAACCTCTACTCTGACGCATATCATTTATTATTTCTCTTTCTGCATTTGCGTTAGTTATAAACTCATTTTCTAATTTCAGCAAAGCAGGTGCCATGCATGTGAGCTTTCAAGCGGCCATTTTATAGCTCTTTGCGCAAGCGCCAGAATTTCCCTCCAAGCGTCAGCACGTCATACTACGTAGATGCAGTAGACGCATGCGCAGTAAAGATCCCGTGTTAAAATGCGTTCTAGTCCTACGTCCGTGTTATTTGCAGTTAGTAAACACATAGGCAAGCTTCATTCTTTCCCCACGTGTAATGAAAATGCGTATTATTAATCACAAAACACGTTGTTAGTAATTCGCTAGTAAGTTAAATCGAGAGGATTGCTTCCGAGCAAGTCTCGTGTCCGAGTCCTTGCTCCATCAAGAGCATCAGAGTGATTTCCTTTTTGTATTTTTAGCTTCAGCTGCTGGGAAAGAACATCCCCAGCAAGCGAGGCTGTTTTTTTTTCTGTGCAATAACGATCAGCACACATGGCATGCTGATGTCATTGCACAGAAAGTGCTCTTTTACTTTCACTTACTTCGGTGCTCAGCGGTATATCTCCCCCTGGCAATGGGCTAATGCTCCCGCTTCCCCCAGCCCCAAAATTAGGAGAAGTTGCCTCCAATCTGCCCAACCCGGAATGGGGGGGTAGAAAGCCCTCTAGACACCTGGGAGTATTTGTTTTTTATAATGCTAGGGGGTTTAGGCAGCCCACCCAGGCATCAAGCCAAACCCACAATCAACAAATAAGACAACAGTCTTACTGTCCCTCAGAGGCAGATAGGAGGTCATTACCTCCAATCTGACCCCGGTACAGAAAGGCCACTAGATGCCAGGGAGATCTTTTTTATTACTGTTGGTGTGGGTGGGTGGCCTGCTCAGACATAGGGCCGATCCCCAACCCCCAAAATGACCCTACCCATCTTCCTGTCCCTTGCAGGGGCAAACAGGAGGTCTTTACCTCCAATCTGCCCCACTGGGGGGGAGGGGGAAGAAAGTCCACTAGACACCATGGATACATTTGTCTTTTATAATGAAAAGGGGTGGGGGTGACCTACCCAGACTTTGGGCCAAACCCCCACTCAACAAATATGCCAGTGGTCTTTCTGGCCCCTTCAGGAGCAGATAGGAGGTCTTTACCTCCAGTCTGACCTGTCCAGTGGCCTTTCTGTCCCTAGGGACACATTTTGGGTAAACACCCTCAATCCACCCCCCAGGGGGGGAGCCGAAACAATTATTCACCTAAACTGGGATGAGAGCACAGGGTGATGCCTGGGTAAGCTGCCCCACACCTTTTTTTGAGCCAACAAAGGGTGGGGGGCAGCTCATCCAGGCATCACATCGTGTTCCCACCCTAGAATAAGTGCATAAGTCTTTCTGCCCCCCTGGGGGTGGATTGAGGGTGTTTGCCCAAAATCTGCCCCCGGGGAACAGAAAGGCCCACAGAGACTAGGGGAAAAATAGGCCCCAAAAATTACTAGGGGAAAAATAGGCCCCCAAAAAAATGGAGGGGACGGCTCATCCAGGCATCGTGGCGTGCTCCCACCTCGGAACAGGTGCATCAGTCTTTCTGCCACCAAGGGAGGTTTGAGGATATTTACTGAAAATGTGCCCCTTTGCGACAGAAAAGCTACTAGTCACCAGGGATTTCAACATGGCACCAAAAGAAACAAAAGGCTAAGGTGACCTACTCTGGCCTCGAGCCAAAACTCCTACCCCAGAATGGGGTCTGCAGCATTCCTGTCCATATGGCAAGAGGGGAAATTGTTATTCTTTTTTATTACATATGGGCAGCAGAGTGCTAAATCCTAATATTGTACTACTTCTATAGCATGTTTCCGGTCAGCTGCCGCCTGGGGAAACCTACCAAACCCAGGCATTCTTTAAACTAGCCACCTGGGGCAGTGCCTTGTGTGGATCTCATGACATTTTCTTACCCACAGTGTCCTGCAAATCTCAAACTTAGACTAAAATCACACATTGTCCTTGCATTTTTGTGAAGTAAACATCCATAAATCACAGGGAGCTACAAAATTCCTACCACCCAGAATTCCCCCACTTGTCCCAATAAAAATGCTGCCCCATTTGTGTGGCTGGGCCGAGTGCCCACAAAAGGGAACCTATCAACACAGGATCAATGAGAGATCTTGATTTGATATGTGCCTGTCACGGGCACGGGGCCCAGCCACACAAGTGGGGAAGCATTTTTATTGGGACAAGTGGGGGAATGCTTGGGGGTAAGAAATGTGTGGATTCCTGGTGATTTAGGAAGCTTATGTCACAGAAATGCAAGGAAGATGCAATTTTTTAGGCGAAGTTGGAGTTGTTCAGGGCATTTGTGAGTGAGAAAACATTGTGGGATCCACATGATGCACACCACCTTGGACTCCCCCATTGGTCTAGTTTTCAGAAATGCCTGGCTTTGGTAGAGTTCCCTGGGTGGCCGCTGATCCCTGGCCCAGAAAACGCTGCTACCCCATTGCCAAATCAGGTCATTTTTGTGATAGGAAATGTCTTGGGCTCTTTTATATCGCGTGCACTAGACCTACCCATACAAGTGAGGTACCATTTTTTTTCTTCATTGTATCAGGAGACTTAGGGTGGTAGGGATTTTGTGGCTCTCTACAGATTCCAGAACTATCCATCACAAAAATGTGAGGAAAATATGTGTTTATAGTCAACGTTTGAGGTTTTTAAGGTCTTGTGAGTAAGAAAACCTGGTAAAGGTTACACAAGCCACCCCAACCTGGATCCTTCCGGGTGTCTAGTGTTCATAAATGTGCTGGTTTGCTAGGTTTCCCTAGGTGCCGGCTGAGCTAGGGCCCAAAATCCATAACTACCCATGTTGAAAAAAAAGGACCAGTTTTCAGTGGAAAAATGTGATGTGTCCATGTTGAGCTTTGGGGCCTATTCATGTCTCAGGCATTAAGCCTACCCACATAAGTGAGGTACCATTTTTATTAAGAGACCTAGGGGAGCGCTATGTGGTAATAGATGTATGGCTCTCCACAGATTCCAGAACCTTTCACCACAGAAATGTGAGGAAAATGAGTCTTTTAGATAAAGTTTGAGGTTTGTTGGGACTTCTGGGTAGCAAAAGCTGGTGCAAGCAACACAAATCATCCCACCTTGGATTACACCATTTGTCTGTTTTTCAAAAATGTACTGGCTTGCTCGGTTTCCCTAGGTCCCTGCTGGGCGAGGGCCCAAACTCCACAGCTAACTGCATTGCATAAAAAGTGTCGGTTGAAAAAATATGATGTGTCTGTGTTGCATTTTGGACCCTTTCCCCTTTGCTAGCACTATGCCTACCCACACAAGTGAAGTACAATTTTTATCGGGAGACTTGGAAGAATGCTTGGAGGTAGGAAATTTGTGCCTCTTCACAGATTCCAGAAGTATTTCTTACAGAAATGTGAGGAAAATGTGTGTATTTTAGTTAAAGTTTCACGTTTGCAAGGGGTTCTTGGTAAGAAAATCCACTCATACAGAGGGGGCCCCTGAACAGAATATAGGTAGAGAACAACAGGGGAGATCAGTAATACATTCAAAGAACAAATTCTCTACCTGTGCGGATCATATTGTGCAATAAGTCACTTAATTATTAGTAAACTAACAACACTGGCCTATGAATGTGACCACACCACACATGAATTAACAAAGTATATAAAAAAAATGTATGGTAAGAAAACCTGGTGAGAGCTACACCAGTCACTCTACTCTGGATTCCCTTAGGTATCTAGTTGTCAATAGCTAGGTTTCCCTTGGTGCCAGCTGAGCTAGGGCCCCAAATCCACAGCCACCAACATTGCCAAAAAAAAGGGGGAAGTTTTCAGTGTAAAAATGTGATATGTCCATGCTGAGTTTTGGACCCTTTCTTACCCCGGGCACTAGGCCTATGCACACAAGTGTGGCACCATTTTTTGGGAAGACTTAGGGTAACACAGAATAGTAGAAGTGTGTGAAATGTCCTCTAAATCAAATGTTAGTATGAGTACCCACAAATGCAAATAACCACTGCTCCTAAACTCCATATCATGTGCTCATCTCAGAAATAACATAAGTTTCTTTGATATCTGTTTTTCGCTATTATATTTTGAATATGAAATGCTCTATACCCAGTAAACAATGAAAAAACATTGTAAGGTGCTGCTCAGTTATTGGCTCTGGATACCTCGGGTTCTTAGATAACCTAAAAACTCTATATGTCCCGCAATAAGAATGGTCTAGCGGATATGATCGTATATTGCTTTTGTAACTCTGTCATCATGACAAGAGTTACAAATGAAAATGTTGTCTCACATTTTCAATATTATTTTTATTTCAACAGTTAGTTTCTTTGGCAAAACCTTGAGGAATCTACACAAATGATTTCTTGATAAATTCAGAATTTTGTCTACTTGTCAGAAATCTACAGTTTTCCAGGATCACCAATGGGGTTCACAGCGGTTTCCACCACAAAATGGGAGTAGGTTGAAAGCACAAAAATGAGGAAAAATGGGCGACCTCTTTAATTAATGCCAAAACTGTGGTAAAAATAGGTTTTTTGATTTAACTATGCATGTTCTTGAAAGCTGGAAAGATGGGGACTTTAGCACAGAAAACCGTATCATTTTTGCAAATTCCTTTTTCCTCTTCCCCCTCCCCCATGAAAAAAAACTTTAGCTTTATCTTGACTATTTTCTGAGTCACCTCCAGGGAATCCACAAATCCTGGGTCCATTTAGAAACCCCAGGATGCTGGAAATAAAAAAAAGAACGCAAATTTTGCATGGATACTTTATGTGGAAAAAACATTAAGGAGGCCTAAGCGCAAACTACCCCAAATAGCCAGAAAAGAGCTTAGCATTCTAGGCAGAAAAGGCATAGAAGTGGAAGGGTTAAAGTCTGGCACTGCTTTGAAGAATTTTCACACACTGTATTTAGCAGCTGACTGACTCTACCCCAAACCTGCTGACACAGGCAGCTCTGAACACTTCTAACTGCAGCACCAAAGCAGAGGGGTAAAGGAAACCATGGTCCAAGTGGCAAGTCAGTGTGTGTACATCATTGTGGTGGTGGTAGTGGTGGGAAGGGGTATGTCTACGGTGCCTGCATGGAGAGGGGTGATTGTGGCTAACACTTACTGTATATTTAGCCACCCCAGCACAAAAGGGCCTGTCAGGGCCCCACGTAATAAATGTAAACATTAATCAGCTTTTGAGCTGTGCAAGAAAAGAAAAGAAAACACTGTCTCCAATACAGGAAGTACTAAAGAACTAAGAATGAACACACACAAAACTCCTGCAATCTCAAGAACCCAGCAAATTGCATTTCCCTTTTCCAGTTACATAAGTGAGCCTGCAATCCAGAGGAGGCCGCTCAATCTTGATTATAGGCACACACTAAAAGCTGAGCCTGGGCACAGGGGTTTGTGTCTGGTCTCTTACCTAAAGTGGCGGCCCAGGCTGCGTGCACTCCCTTCAAGTGCCCATTACCCTTCAATGTGGGAGCCTCTCTCCCATTACCTCTCTTATCCTTCCACCGCATCTGGGCACTAACGAATGCTGCACCGACTAAGAACCAGCTATGACCACCAGTCCCTTTCTATCTTCAAGCCCTATTATCTCTTGGCTCTTCCGTCACCTATACCACCTCATGCGTCATGCCCATTTGGATCCCCTTCTTCTCTCCACTACATACACCATGCCTCTCTGGTTGGCAGTCCTTTTCCCCACACACAGGTTCTATGCTTTGGGTGGACGCATGCTGTTTGTCACAGGCTGCTTGCATGTTTGTGTGTCAGACCCCTTCACATCATCCATGCATGTCCGCTCCCTCCTCCAGTCTCCATGCTTCCCTTTTTGGTGTTCCTACCCATAGGTATCATGTCCTTCCGATTGCCACCTCTTACAACATCACCTATAAGCCACTTGAACTGTGCCTCAGGTAAGGCCCAATTTATGCTGCAGGGAAGACTAAATTATGTGTCAAGAAAAAGAAATATATGCAACAATATTACATCACTATTGTGTCATTGTATACATGTTAACACTGTCTGAAAAAAGTGTAATCTCATTACCATCAGTATAACAATCTCACACAACAGTCAGCAAGTGCAAAATTACCTGCCAAGGGGACTGCCACTGTGCATCACCTGTGTCAGCATTTTTAGTAACTTGTTCCTGTTGAGCTAGAAAGGAGATTTTGGAAAAAGATAATGTAATATGTGGCAAATGTTGGAAGGGTGTTGTCTTTGTTTTTGATCCTGGTTTGGAAATCTTTCCTTGTGCTTGATGACCAACTAGGTGCAGGTATCATGTTAGTGGACATAGTACCTCATAGTGTGATGAATGAAGAAGTGTGAGAGATAGGCACACACGTTATGGTTTTCAGCTGGCAGCTTTGAGAAGCTCTGAATGTCTCTCGATCATATTTTATGTGATCATAGTCAACTTATATGGTTACTGCGCTGGGTTTCCAACTTGAAAATTGGTTTAAAGTTCATAGTCTTGAGCAGGCCTGATTGGAGAGGGAAGTGGTGAGGCTATCTGCTGAGATGGAATTTGTTGCTATCAACCCTATCTGTGTGTCATTGTGAGATGTAAAGAACTGTTCATGGTATGCAGCTAATTGGTCCAGGGAAGACCTGGCTTAGCAGTTCGGGCTGGACTGTTCCCATGAGGCACAGGGTCAAGAATGATTTGCAAATGGCTGGGTCTGAACTGAGGTGGCGAAGTGAGCTAAAGAACATTGTTGGATTAAACCCAGATCTGTGACAGGGAGTGAGTGTCTGAAAAGTTTCAGCGCTCCGTCCATCATCTCTTTGTGTGTGCTTTGTTTCCCCTAAGTTGGCAGGGTATGCCCAGACGTGGGTCCCTTGCTCACTTTGCCACTGGATTCAAGCTAGCCTGGCTGATGAGGGGTGTTACCCTGAAACTGGTCCCAGGATGCTTGTTTCCAGTCAAGGGAAGACCGGTGTCCTTTGGGACTCACATTGGCCGATTCTGCACATTGACCCTTATAAAATGTATTGGTGCAAAGCCCGTCATAATTTTGGTGGAGAATGTGGGCAATGGGGCAAAGTGGTGAAAAATCAGTGCAAATGTAGGTGCAAATTTTAATAAAAAATGTGCACTCCAAAAATAATCAAGTTAGAGAATCCTAGAATTGTGAGGAATATACTGGTGTACCTGACATGTTGAGGTTGTTAGGAGTGACATTATGAGAGTATAAATAGGGCTTTTGTGCAGTGAGTTGTTGTACGTGGTGAGTTATGCAAATCGTGATAACGTATTAGTTTTACTTAGAAACATGTGACTTGGAGTGAGTTGTTTGTTTAGCAGTGCATGCAAATCGCATAGCGGTGTTATGCCAATTTTTTTGTGTTCCGTTTTGTGCATGCATGAAAAGCTGCATTGCATTGTAATGTTTTGCAAACATTTCTGAAGTTGTTTTAATCGTGCTTTTGTTGACAAAATATAGTGATATTATGTTTAAAGGTTTTTGGTTTTAGGTGTAAGGTATGTGTCAGCTTAAGGTGGGTAAAATGCAAAAGAGATGTCGTAGTACTCGGTTTCCACTTATAGAGCTCTTTTATTGTTCCAATTAAAAAAAATGAGCAAGTTTTGTAATTTAGGTCTCTTCTTCTTCTTTCCTCCTTCTGGTCTTTCATATGTGTCCGAACGCCAGGACCACCATGAAGGACGCGCTACTCCAAGTAGGATAAATCAAAGTCAGTGTTCAGGATTTACGACCAGTGTTTTTAAGAGAGGATTTTTTGTCAAGGAGTTTTTCACCAGAAAAATAAAACACTCTTTGGCCCACCACTGAGTGCTCGAAATGGAATCACAATGACTCTAGCCCGATTATTTTACCGGTTTAAGAGTCCAAACAATGAAAGAAGAAACCTCAATGGTTTAAGGCGTTTGTTTTAGCTATGTGCTTTAATAGCTCTCTGCTCTTAGGTATCTGTCAACTTAACTTGGGTGAGGCAGTTTTCTATCAAAAGTACAACCCACATCCTCTTTTCTTCTTTCACCCCACCTCCCATCAACCCTTGCACACAGGCACGTACCTTGGTCAGCCACTCTCCTCCAGGAGCAAGGCGGGCGGCTCGTAAGACCGGTGGCCTCCTGTCATTTCCACAGGGTCAGGAATAGATTTTCTGTCTCCCTCCAGATCGAAGGCTCCACTCATTCCGGTATCTTTTCTTCTTTCAGGCATCTTCACCCTCCTTCCTGGTGCTTTGTTTGGAGAACCGCTCACTGTTTCTTCTTCCGGGTGTTTTAGGTTCCAGGCACGTAGGGATTAGTTGATCGCGGCGTCCGTCAGGAAAGGTCGCAGGTTGACTTCCTTTATGTCGGGATGACCTTCCGGGGCCTTAAAGGTACAGGCAGTCCAGAGAGTCTGTACGGAAAGTAACAGGGCTTCGGGTGACATGTAAGAAGGGGGCCACAGAGTCTCCTCAATTACGTCCTCCTCCTTGTCACACACCCCCTCCCTAGGATTTTCCCGATCAGGGAAAAGGGGGAACTGAGAAAGATAATCGGCATTGCCTTGGTCCTTGCCTCTTCTATGGTGGACTTCAAACTGAAAAGGCTGTAACCTTAAAAACCACCTGAGGACTCTATCATTATTCCTTTATTCTTGTGAAGCCAGGTAAGGGGAGCATGGTCCGTATACATTAAGAAAGGTCTCCCTTCCAGGTACCAGCGGAGCTTCTCAATACTCCACTTCAAGGCAAGACATTCCTTCTCTATAGTAGGATAGATATGTTCCCTAGAAAATAGCTTCTGATTTATATAGAGGAGTGGTATTTCTTGTCCCTCATAGTCTAGTTGGGTCAGGACGGCTCCAATCCCAATCCCCAATGCATCATTTTGAAGTATGAAGGGTTTTTCAAAGTCAGATGAGAGCAACACAGGGGCGGTGGTGAGGGCTGTCTTTAGACTTTGGAAGGCCTCATTCATGGGAACAGATGGATTTTTGAACTAGAAGGAGATACAACCTTTTTAGTATATCCGTCAGCGGAGCAGCTATCTCTGAGAATTGCAGTATAAACCTTCTGCAGTACCCTACTAGGCCCAGAAAAGCCCTCACTTCCTTTTTAGTCTCAGGAAAAGAGGTTTCTCTAATCGCTTTAACCTTTTCAATTTGTGATTCAATAACACCTTTTCCCAAGAGATAGCCGAGATACTTTACTTTATGATGGGCAAATCTGGATTTCTTTGCATTAATGTGGAGGTGTGCTTTTGTAGTTCAGACAGGATGGAATGGAGGTGGGTCAGGTGTTTGGAACATGTCCTGCTGAATACGACTATCTCATCCAGATTAACCGTGGGCGAAGTACTGCGCTACGCTTGCGTAGTTTGCGAAGTTTGCGCTACTTCGCACTACGCGAATTGCACGTAGCACAGTGCAAACACAGGTAGCGTAGCGGTCATTTTTTGCTTGCTCGTGGTCCTCAACGTCAAGTTGGCGACCGCGAGTGAGCAAAATGACATCCCGAGCGGCAGAAAACGACCGCTTGCACTGTGCAAGATGCCGTTTGCAATGATTTCACAGTGCGGACAAGCATCCGGCACTGTGCAATCATCACGAACAGCATTTCCTAACGCACTATGCAGTTCTCGTAGTGCTACGCGTAGCTCGCGTAGTGCGAAGTGCACTTCGCGTAGCTACGCGTAGCGCTACTACGCGAACTACGCCCAGGGTTAGTCCAGATAGGCCGATGAATATCCTTGATGAGTTTGGAGTAGGGTATTCACGAGTCTCTGGAAGGTGGCTGGTGCACCATGTAAGCCGAATGGCAATACTGTGAAGTGATAGAGACCGTCAGAGGTAGAAAAGGCTGTTTTTTCTTGGTTTGAAGGATTTAAGGGAATTTGTCAACACCCCTTGGTAAGGTCAATAGTACTGATGTAACGGGCTTCGCCTAGCTGCTCGATAAGCTCATCTACTCACGATAATGGATACCCTTCCAGTTTGGAGACTCGATTGACAGCTCTAAAGTCTATGCAAAAGTATAGACTTCCATCTGGTTTTGGACCAGGACGATACGGAAACACCAATTACTTTTAGAAGGGGCAATAATTCCCATCTTAAGCATTTGTCTGACCATTGCTTGCAGGGCTCTTCTACGAGCTTCTGGAATTTGATATGGCCTTTGTTTAAAAATGATCCCATCTTTGGTAGGGATGGAATGGACGGCCAAGTGGGTTTTTCCAGGTAGATCAGAAAAAATTTCTGAAAAGGAAGCGAGCAGTGTAAGTATTTCCTCATTTTTTTCTTTGGTAAGACTATTGTTGACATCAGTATTTTTAATGGTGTGATTAGGTTAACTCTCAGGGATTATGTTGTGGACATTTTTAGGAGGGGGTCCCGACCATTTTTTTAATAGGTTGATGTTATACAACCTTTTTTTGTTAGAGGGAAGACGTAGCAGATAGTTATCCTTGTCTACCCTCTTTAATATTTCGTAGAAGCCTTGCCACTCTGTTTTTAATTTGTGATGGGATGCAGATAATAAGATAAGGGTCCAGTCCCCTACAACCAGTTCTCTCCATCGTTTACCCTTATAATAGAAATATTTCTGTTTCTTCTGGTTTTTCTCAAGATTTTCATGTGCAAAGGTTCTTAATTTACCTATGCAAAGCCTTTAATTTATTGGCATAATCAAGTAAGGCTCTGGCCTTAGTTTCTGCTTCTTTTTCCCAGGTTTCTTTTGTAATCTCTAGGAGAGTGCGAGGCTTACTCCCAAAGAGTAGTTCAAAAGGGGAAATGCCTTGACTACTTTGAACTTGGCTTCTTACCACAAAAGGCGCCAGGGATAACAGTTGATCCCAGATTCTCCTATCTCCTGAGAGTATTGTTTAATTTGGGTGTGTATACCAGGCCAGAAGAAGTTTTGTGAAATGGCTTAGCAAGTTTTCTCCGCTCCACAGTGTCCAGCTAGAAGATGGGAATGTGCAAAGAACAATACTTGTTCTCTGAAATCAAAAGGAACCAGTAACTGGAAATTATCACCCTCTTTTCCAATGCAATAGAGAAGACCATTTTGTACAACAAAGAAGGGATGGTAGAATTAGGGGAATTCTGTGTATCCCTAGCACTTTATCATGGATTTTGGAGGGACCTATTATTCAACTGAGCCGTTCTAAAGTGATTATCCAGAGCCCAGGGTTCTGGCGTGAGAAGAATATTAAGTGTGGGTATTTTCTCCTTTTCCGTTGTGACTTGTTTGGAGGTCATGAGGTTATTAAGTAATAGATCAAGGAAATGGGAGTTATCTGTGCCTAGGATAAGTTGTTCGGGAAGGCAAGAAAGAACCACAACCTCAACCACACTTTCTGTCCTACCCCATTGGTAAGTTTTAGTCAGGCTACTTGGTAATCCTTGGTGTCTCCATGTACACACCGGATTCCTACTCTCTTATTAGGGATAACCTGGGTGGGAAGGACTAGCTCGCTTTTTATCACGGACTGTCTGCACTCTGAGTCCAATAAGGCAGTCACTAGGTTACCTTTTAGCCTTAAACTTACATAATAAACAGGTCCTGTCTCCTGGGCATATAAGACAGATCGAGGTATGTAACAAACATCCATAGGTTCTTCCTCTGTTCTTTCCTTTCTCTTTCTGCAGACCTTGCCAATGTGGCCCCATTCCCCACAGTCAAATAATTGGGGTGCAGAAATGGTGAGTGATTCCGTTTGTCCCATTTTGATCCGTATTGGCTCAAAAGATGCCTTAGCCGGTTTCTTTTCATACTTCTGAGCGTTGGAGAAGAAAAACGTATGGCTTTTCTCCGAGTCCATTATAATGCTACGGGTCTGCGCCTGTGAGAACGTAGTAGCCGTCTCTACGGCATGATCCAAAGTTAGCCCAGCATGCTGCCTGAGCCCCTTCTGAGTGCCGAAAGGTAAAGCTTCTAAATACGGTTCCAGATAAATGTTGTCCATTACTTCTCCCTTCGTGGATTCTAAAGGTTTAAGCCACCTGTCTGCAGCATCCTTCATTTTGTAAAATAATGTTTTAGGGGTATCTCCTGGGGCCCCACTTTCCTTCCGAAATTTCAGTCTGTGTGTCTCATCATCTACCTTTAATCGATCAAAAAAATACTGTTTTACATCGGCATAAGTAGAGGTGCCATCCCTATTAGCGATTTGATATGCTGCCTGTGCCTCCCCAATCAATAATGGGGCTAGATAAAAAGGCCAGCGGTCTGGCAACCAAGCACAATCCCTAGCGACTCTTTCAAAATTAAGAAAAAAAGCAATGGGATCCTCCCCGGAGACATATTTTTGCAAAGGCACCATAGTGCCGGGCATAGCAGGACCACGTCCTTGGCCCAGTCCAGCAACTATTTGTGTCTGTCCTTCTGCTAGTTTAGTCACATTGTCACTTTGAGAGCGAATCGCATTAGAAAAGTCCATCCGGTCTATCTCAGCTTGTTTTGTATTTCTTTCCAGGGCCCATTCCAGCTTATTCTGACCCTCCCGTAATTGATGTACTACGTGTTCCATCTTTTAACAGATGGCTGCAGCCCGCATTCTCCACCACTTCTCAGCTTAAGGTGGGTAAAATGCAAAAGAAATGCCGTAGTACTATGTTTCCTCTTATAGATCTCTTTTATTGTTCCAATAAAGAAAAATTAGCAAGTTTTATAATTTAGGTCTCTTCTTCTTTTTTCCTTCTTCTGGTCTTTCATATGTGTCGGAACGCCAGGATCACCATGATGGACGCGCCACTCGCAGGAATGTGGCTGCCCGCCGCCCCCAAAGGGGGCCCCCTAAAAGGGCGGCCCTTTAGTGCCATTGCGGCACAAGCCTACCCCTCGCTCTAGCAGCAGAGGGCTTCCGCCTGGAGCCCGCTGTTCAGGGGGTGTGGGCGTCACTTCCGGTACGCCTGGTGGGGAGGGAGGGTATGTATACCCCTCTGACCCTCCCAGCGGCCTCTTTTCCGCCAGCCACGCCGTCTTTGTGGCTGCCCTTGATGTCGGTTGACGAGCCCCCGGTATCTTCAGGAGCTGTCTCTGGTGAGTGCTTTCCCCCCCTCCCCCCTAGGCTAGATGGCAAAGCGCGGCCATTGCCGCGGTCGCCATGGGGGGGGACAGCCCCCGGGATGCTCAGGGCAGCGGCCCCCTCACCTGGTCGTGCCCGGCACACTGTAGACCTGGGAGAGGGCAGGAGTGGGACAGAGGCTTAGAACGCCTCGCCAGCCCGGCGCGTGCTGGGATCCGGCATGGCATGGGTCCAGTGTGTTTGGAGGGGAGGCCAGCAGGGTTCTCCTCCTTCCCTCCGGCTCGGACCAGTGGCTCTGGCCCACGCGGGCTCGAGGTTGCCACGCTGCGAGTAGTTGGGTCACATTGTGAGCGTGGTGCGGGCGCTTGCCTTCGGAGAGAGCCATCGTGCCTTCCAGCCTGTGGCGCTGGCACTCCGGGGGCTCGACCGCTGGTGGCATGGTTAGTATGCAGTCGGGGCCTCCTGGGTTGGGCTGGAAGCCCGGGTTTTCAACATGTGGCACGGGGGAGGGGGTGCGGTGTCCGTGGGCTGACGGCGCTAGTAGGCTGCCCCGCCCCATCAGGCATGCCTCCACCATAGCACAGATGGCCGCGCAAATTTGACGCCCCCCCCCTCACAGGCCACAACGAGCGGTTAAGGCCATAGATTTGAAATCCATTGGGGTCTCCCCACGCAGGAACGAATCCTGCCAACTACACGTTCATTGCCCCCCCACCCGCCCCCCGGGCTCACAGGGGACACCGGCCAGGGGCACAATTCTCCCGGCGGCTGGGCGGGACAGCGGCATGGTGGCCCGCGCGTGTGTGGCTCAGGGGTGCCCCCCCCGCAAACTCCTATTCGGATTGTAGCCTAGCGGGGATGCAGCAGCTGGCAGAAGCCATGCATCGCAGGAGTGAGGTCCCGGGCTCAATCCTCGGCTTTCCCGGAGTCCATGTTGTTTATCGGCCAAAAGGGCCAACAGGGACGTAACACACATGGTGTGTCCCGGCCCAAGTGGCGGCGGCCGGGGAGAGGGGGGTAGCCGACGCCGCGATGGTATCTTTCCCGGGGGGTTTCGTGCCCCCACCTACCGTTAGGGGCAGGCAGGGGGCCGGGATGGCGCTAGGTTCGGGCAGAGTCGGGCAGCCATGGGGGTGTTGTTGGCCTAATACTTTGGCAGAGTTGGTTGGGGCTTCTGGGTTCTAGCTAGCTTTTCGCGTTAACAACGTAGCCCCACTGTTAGAGCTACTGACCCGGGGGGGGGGGTCGGAGTTTCTTCCTCGTTGTGGCGCGTAGGTGCGCTGGTGAAGCGCTCCGATTGCGGTGATGGTTTGCGCTTTTAAAATTTGGATTCGGAGGCCGCGAAAGTGCGGGTGATCCTACACGGCTTTTAAATGGAACTGAGAGTAACGCAATACTCGGCACTCACACAATACATTTATTTAATCACTGAGTGCCTGAACGCTCGAGAAGACAACTGGTACTGTGGATTCCCGGTACCAGGACTTCTACATTTTCATCGAACTGCCTTCCGGTAGTTAGGACTGGAGAGAATACAGCCTTACGATAGAGCGGTCGACCTCATAGCTGAGGAACAGGGTTCGAGTCTCGGCATGGACCCTCAACATCCTGGCAAATCACTTATTCTCCGCGTGCCTACAATAAATGAATGTGTCCATCTGTTACGAAACTGGTGCTCGGGTAAAGCGCTCTGATACCTGATATCTGCGGGTCCAGCCGATCCGGTGCGTTTACCGGCCCTTGTGGTCTCGCCGGTTCCAAAATGATTGGTGCTCCAACTTTCGGAAGCTAAAATGAAAGTAGGGTTGCAGGGCCCAGGTGCGGTTAGATCCTTCCCTGCGCCCCGTGAGGGTTGACGATTTTTGGAATAATTTGAGGCGTGCTTGACGGCTGCTGGGCATGAAGTGAGGGGCAGGTTTGAACAAGTAACCGAAGAGGGCTAACGACACCATGCCAGGTGCAAGCTGGATGGTGGCTCTGCTTTGCTCCTGTGGTTTGGCTGGAGACCGTGGGGTGTGCGGCGGGCTCTGTGAATCACAAGTTGCAGCAGTGGTGCTGGGCGCTTTTCCAAATTCAGGTGCATAGCCCAGGCTGAGTTACCTTAAGGGATGGTGCCGGTAGCTGGAGGCAGGAAGCAGCAGCAGCAGGGCCCCCTCAGTCCGGTCCATGCTGCCAGCTCAGAAGTGAGTCACGCGCGGTGACGCACGGTCAATCCCAGGCTGAGTGGGGGTCAGATTGCGGACGTTGGCCATGCCTCATTCCTCGGGAAGCGGTTCAACATTGGGATTGGAGGAGGGGTCTCGCCGTCCTAGTGGATATCCTAGGAACCTGGGGGTTGCCATGTAATAAGGAGACTGAAGTACTTGAACAGAATCTGCAAAGTTTCAATTGTTTTTGTGTCATTTCTGGGTGTTGAGTGTAAGGATACATGACTTATCAGTTCCCCGCTTACAACACTTTGATTGGGACATTCGCACACGTATCTCCAATTATTCCCATGAATTGAGTCAAATATATGACTAGTTTGGTGTACAACGTTATAGTATATCATTAATCACATAAAATGCTAGAAGGCAGAGCAGTCGCGGCTAAAGGTCCGGAATGACCGATGATGTGCTGTGAACTCATTCTTGGTTGTAGGGAAGGTCCCAGGAAGCAGCGTCTCTGGAATGTCACGCTAGATTGTGCAGCTCTCTTGATGTCACTTCTACCGAATAGCCCCAGCTGTTTCCCATTATATTCTAATCCCAGTTTGGAGAAGAAGCATATCACAGTCCCTGAGCCACTCTGACCCTGCTCCCACCGCATTTGGTAATCACGCATTTGGGCCTAAGCTTGTAGCATGTGACTGACGGTCACAAGTTCTTCTATTTCCTACAGCCACCCCCCCACCCCCCCCAAATATGGGTGGGCTTAGTAAGTGATCGGCCCCACAGCTCCTGTGAGCAGCGGGCATAAGGGATTTTAACCTCAGAAAGAGCAAACAGCAACAAATAAAGCAAAACAGATTGAGGTCCAATTCCTTGAGACCTAGACCCTCTTTATTAAACTGAACTCCAGTCCCGCTTGTAAATGCAACAATGGATGGTACGAACAGCTCCCGGTCGTACTAAGGCATGAGGAGTGTTGTGTACTTTGGTTTTGGGTCTCTTTGTTCATTGACCAACATTGACCACCCCTTCCAAGTTAAGTAATCTTGAGCGTGCCGAATGATAAGCGTAAGGTTACTTTTCGAGCGCTACTGCTTTTGGATGCGGACGCCTCGACAGTAATTTCACAGCACCTAAGTTTGAGCCGAGGGTTTCTAGCGCCTGGCAGGTCACCGGCGCTTATGATTGTTACCACATGAGGGCGCTGTTTGTGCGATTTGGGTGGGATATGAAGATGTAGCACGACGGTTGTTGTTAATTCAGTGTTCATTGAAAATAATTAGTGCCTACCCCAGAGCTATTCTTAGAGCTGTGGGGGCCCGAGCGGGCCGAATTGTCGCATTTATAGGAGTGTCACGGTTGATAGTTGTGCGGGCACTGTGGTTTGAGTTACGCCATTGACGCATGTTTTTACAAGTCCAGAAAGGGGGCGCTCTGCATTAGCTGAGGGGTACTAGCACTGGCAACTCCGGCTTCGGTGTATGCATGTACTGCATCCTCGGAGTGCTTCGGGTACCGGACTGCTGTTCCGCTTGACACTGTTGCCAGCGCTGCATGGGGACTTTGGCACCCGCAGTGGCCTGCCGGTGGGTCCAGGGTATGGTCACTTTGAGAGAAGTGGTGTTGCGCACACCAGTGCATGGCAGTGGGCTACATCGCTTGCGGGTTTAGCGCAGGCACTCGACTCATGAATTTGTCATTGGCAGGGGCCAGTGGTGAACAACCTTAGTGTGTGGGGCAGCAGATGGGGTGACTAGTCGATTAGGAGATCGCTGCCCGCATCTGCAAAGAGTGTTTGCACTGGAAGTGCGACTCTGTCCCTCGTAATTCGGTAAATCTGTCTGTGCGTAAGTCCTGGTACAATGTAAGGGGTGCTCATGTAAGGCGCTCCGATACCTTCAGCTCGAGTATGTGCTAGATAGAACTGTGAAGAGTCAACCAATAGCACTTTGCACTTTTGCGTAAAAGTGACTGTTAAACAAGCAGACATGTGAGGATTTTGTAGTAAATATAGGGATGCAATGACATAGCGGCAAAATACCAGGCAGGGCAAGGCACGGCCTTCCTCAGCACGCGTGGGTGGCTCCGACGCGTTAAAAACACAACATCCTGGAGGTTTGAGGTCAGGAGTGCATATACTTGTAATCAACAGCACATGCTGTAGTACTACCAGCTGCTCTGGGGCCAAATTATTGGGGGCACCTGTCTGGAACAGCCTTTACTTGACACAGCTCAGTTCTTTCATGCCCACTGTGAGGAAGGTTACTGACGGTGCACTTAGGGGCACCTATGCCTTAGATCTCTATTGCGTCCCACGAGTCCTAGTAGTGCTCCCACTAAGCCGGTCGCTATTGTGAATTTGGAAACATGGCGACTAGCACTGGCACGATCGCCACGTGCACCTTACAAGTCCAGGTTCAGCAGCATAGGTACTAGTGGAGAGATCCCGGCATATGGGATTTGGTTGACCCCAAAGGGGAGAACTGGTTGACATGTTGCCTATGTTAGTGAATCTGACGACATCTACATAGCAATAGGTGGATAGGGCAGGGGTGCATGTGGCACATTTGTTAATGGTGCAGGGTAATTATTGCTTTACACTAGGAAACTGGGATCTCATTCCCAGGTTTTGTCGCTTTGGCCGTCGATTACCAGCCCAATGGTGGGAGAATACAATTTTACATTTACTCGGTGCTGTGTTATGCTAAGTACAGTTCCTACCAGCAACTACGGGGTTGTGCTAACGGAGTTGTAGGACGGCGGCCCGATTGACCTAGTGAGTTATGTAATCCCTGTGATGTCATGATGAGGTTTGGTAGCACAGGGTAATGGGGGCAGATGGTACTAAGTCTCTCTTGGGTGAGCTGGCTGTGGGTCAGGAAGCGCCAAGGCATCAGTAGCACTGAGCGGCTTACAGCCAGAGGCGGTATCCGATGCACAGGGCATTTGTTAAATTAGAGCCCTACCCAGAGGTACCGCCTTAAGTGCCTGGAGGTCTGTTGGCACCGCCTCTCAATGGAAGCCATTGTCTGGCGGGCTGCTCTGAGCAGAGCATTTGCGGGCGTAAGTAACAGTTTCCGCTACCAGTTCAAAGGTGCATCTTTCACTAAGTTACTCAGATAACTGGGACAGGAAGTAAGGTGGGCTGGATACCTCTTGCTTCTACCTACATTGGCACATCTTGTCAGGAGTGATTGTCAAAGGGATTGCACTTCAGCCAGGTATTGTTAGCACCCATCCACACCAAGCCGAGTGTTTAAGGTCACCCTGGGCCCCATTTACACAGCCCAGTATTAGGCCCTTGTGGGTCAGTGCCATGAATTACTAAATCGAACGAAACAGGAGGCTTGCGTGCGGGTTCTACCAGCAAAAGTTTGGGGAGAGCTAGACTCCGCCCATGGTCAAGGGGTAGGTTTAAGTAGTTGGAGTGGCACTCTTAATTGACCAGAGGGTTCAATGCGACACTAGGGCATTGTATGGTTCCCAGGGGGCAGCAAGTGTAAGCAAGGTGCTTTCCAAACCTGGCACCAGAATACAAGGTAGTCAGGGCCAACTTGCCTGTTGGGTGACTTGTGTAGGCACCTGGGTAGTTGTCACTCCAAGAAGAGGTGAGTTGTCTCCAATAGTGGGCACAACATATGTGTGTGTCTCTGGCCTCACAGCGGTGTGGAGCCTGTCTCATTTAGAGGTACGCACAGGCGAAAATTGTGTACTTAAGGTTCGCATGACCAATGTGGTTGTGGTATCTCCTAGCCTACCCACTGAAGGTGGACTTCAGCTAAACAGGGAACTGGGAATCTTGGTTTCCGTTACTTTGGCAGGTTTAAAGCAGCCAGGGTCGGCAATGGACAGTAGGTACTGTGCATCTGTGATCCGACGGCAGTTATGCAAGTGGGGTGCGCTGCGTAAGTTGTAATTGCACGAAAGGGTGAGGTGTCTCCAATAGTGGGCACAAGACAGGTATTGTTTCAACCCAGCTTTGATACCATTAAGGTGTTCACAGGGGTCTAGCAATCAAAGGGGTTTGTGCAACCATCTGGTCAACGGGGGAAGTAAGTGCTCTCAGAACCTAGGGTAGGTGACAAGTTCCTGCAGTAAGCGATGCCCGACCAGTTAGCTATGGTAGCTTCGCTGGGTGGTGATGCTGCCAGCCAACATAGTGTGCTGCCGTCCAAAGAAATCGGGATTATTCTAGGATGGGGGTTAGGTAGGACTTAGACAATCCTTAATGTTAGGCACCATATCGCTCAGTGCGCACTGTATCGAATCAGACAGATTCTCTTAGCTGGTATGCCTAGGGGGTTTCACCTCAGAGGGAGCTGAGCTGGCGGAATTCCCATAAGGAATAAAGGATGCATGGCATGGGCAGGTGGGCCCCCCTTGCTCATTGTCACGTACTACTAGTTATGGCATTCCTGTGCGTCATGATTTAGAAAGCAAAGGGACTGCAAGGTCAAGCATAATCCTTGCCCGAATAGCCAAGGCAGGCAGGCGGGAGTGGGAGCGGTTACATAACAAGGGGGCTGCTGTCCCATAGATGGGGGACACAGGGGTTCAGGCACACACAGTGCTAGAAGGACGGCAGCTAGGTGAGATCAGCAAATAGATGGGGCAATGTGATCCTTGGTGTTGGAGTTCGCCCCGCCCAGAGTGGCACGGGTCTAGGTCAGGTGAGGCAGAGGAACTTTCCCGCAGGAGGGTGAATAGTTCCTGGCACAGGTTCACAGGACAGAAGAGTCTTTGGTTTCTTCAGACACTAGCTGACCCAGGCGAAAGTCAAGGGCTTTGTGATAGAGATGGGGTTCATCTATTACCAGTAGGGAGTGAGCTCTCCCCTTAGATTTGCAGGAGGCCTGGAAATGAGCGGTCGCATGTTGTAATGCGCTGTTTGGTGAGTTCAGCAACTACATGGGGCAATGTGAAGCTCTTATGGGCGGAGATGATCCCCCGCAGAGGTGGCACGGTGCTAAGTCTGACGAGGCCGTGAACATCCCTCTAAGAGGGAACTGTTCAGGGCGTAAGCTCGCAGACCAGAGGGGTCTAGGTTTCATCAGACACGAGCTGATTCAGGCTAATGTTAAAGGCTACTTTGCTATAGATGGGGACCAGTGCCATCCAGGCGTACGCCTAAGGTGAAGCTGACAAACATGGGGTGCATCTGTCACAGGCGGGCTGTGACACGTTCCACTGGGCATGCAGGAGGCCCTAGAAAGCAGGTTGCTTTGAGGAGGACGGGGTCCACCTGTCCCCGGTGGGGATGGACTTGTTTCTCCTTGATGTAAAGGAATGTTTGGAAAGGGCAGGTTGCAGGTAATAGGAGGTGCAGTGGTGGGGGGCCCTGGCTGCGACGGTGGCCGCCTCCAGGGCTGTGGCGGAGTTACAGGGCAATCTGGAAGCAGTCTGGTACAGTAAGGGTACCTCTGCGGCAGACTGGTACAGAAAGGGTACCTCTGCGCGGCACAATAGGGGTGCCAGAGCCAAAGACCAGGATCCTCAGGGCAGGGTCCTGGAGAACCGTGATGGCGCCCCGTTAGTCCTTCGGGCGGTTGGGGGCCTGACCAACCGGGGGTTTGCCCTGCTACGCTCCGCCCTGAAAGGGGCGTGAGTAGGATGGTAACAAGGGCCACGTGATCCAGTGGTGGATCAACAAAGGTGTAGCGCTGATCGGGCATACATCCCACAGTGCTGGCTCATCAGGCGGGCAGGGGCAGCATAGGTTGGACGGCTGCCTGCCCATGGATCGCCCGTAAGATAACCCACATTATTGCATACTCTTGTATGGAATAAACCTGCGACAAGTTTTTCCCATAAACAAAGTGTCTTGTGTGTTTATTTATGCACGTTCGCCTATGGGAAGGTGGGGGATGTTGCTGGTATTGGGACTATGTGGCTGCCCGCCGCCCCCAAAGGGGGCCCCCTAAAAGGGCGGCCCTTTAGTGCCATTGCGGCACAAGCCTACCCCTCGCTCTAGCAGCAGAGGGCTTCCGCCTGGAGCCCGCTGTTCAGGGGGTGTGGGTGTCACTTCCGGTACGCCCAGGGGGGGAGGGAGGGTATGTATACCCCTCTGACCCTCCCAGCGGCCTCTTTTCCGCCAGCCACGCCGTCTCCCTCCCTTCCTCTTACCCTGCGGCTGGGCTGGTGGGCAAGGTGTAATGAATGTTTTAATGTTTTCTTTTGCGTTGCAGGCAGAGTTACAGGGCGATCTGGAAGCAGTCTGGTACAGTAAGGGTACCTCTGCGGCAGACTGGTACAGTAAGGGTACCGCTGCGCGGCACAATAGGGGTGCCAGAGCCAAAGACCAGGATCCTCAGGGCAGGGTCCTGGAGAACCGCGACGGCGCCCCGTTAGTCCTTCGGGCGGTTGGGGGCCTGACCAACCGGGGGTTTGCCCTGCTACGCTCCGCCCTGAAAGGGGCGTGAGTAGGATGGTAACAAGGGCCATGTGATCCAGTGGTGGATCAACAAAGGTGTAGCGCTGATCGGGCATACATCCCACAGTGCTGGCTCATCAGTCGGGCAGGGGCAGCATAGGTTGGACGGCTGCCTGCCCATGGATCGCCCGTAAGATAACCCACCTTATTGCATACTCTTGTATGGAATAAACCTGCGACAAGTTTTTCCCATAAACAAAGTGTCTTGTGTGTTTATTTATGCACGTTCGCCTATGGGAAGGTGGGGGATGTTGCCGGTATTGGGACTAGAGAAACCAAAGGTCCGTGTTCAGGATTTATTTTACGACCAGTGTTTTTAAGGGAGGGTTTTTCACGAAGGAGTTTTTCACCAGAAAATTAAAACACTCTTTGGCCCACCACAGAGTGCTCAAAACGAAATTACAATGACTCTAGCCCGATTATTTTACCGTTTTAAGAGTGCAAACAACGAAAGATGAAACCTCAATGGTTTAAGGCGTTTGTTTTAGCTATGTGCTTTAATAGGTATCTGCCAGCTTAACTTGGGTGAGGCAGTTTTCTACCAAAAGTAGAACGCTTGTCCTCTTTGCTTCTTTCACCCCACCTCCCCGTCAACCCTTGCACATGGGCACGTACCTTGGTCAGCCACACTCTTCCGGGAGCGTGGCGGGGAGGACACCTGGCGTTTTCACTGGGTCAGGAATAGATTTTCTGTCTCCCTCCGGATCGAAGGTTCCACTCGTTCTGGGATCTTTTCTTCTTTCCAGCATCTTCTCCCTCCCTCCTGGTGCTTCGTTCGGAGAATTGCCTGCTGTTTCTTCTTCTGGGTTTTTTAGGTTCCAGGCACGTAGGGATTGGTTGATTGAAGCGTCCGTCAGGAAAGGCCGCGGGTTGCCTTCCTCTATGTCGGGATGACTTTTGGGGGCCTTAAAGGCACAGGCAGTCCAGGGAGTCTG
This sequence comes from Calotriton arnoldi, assembly GCA_963921515.1. Classification (NCBI taxonomy): domain Eukaryota; kingdom Metazoa; phylum Chordata; class Amphibia; order Caudata; family Salamandridae; genus Calotriton; species Calotriton arnoldi. The sequence goes on from CAWUFW010015256.1 coordinate 356,603, forward strand.
TCCGGAAAGTAACAGGGCTTTGGGAGACATGTACGTAGGGGGGCCACGGAGTCTCCTCAATTATGCCCTCCTCATCAACTATGCCCTCCTCCCTGTCACAGTATGCAAATTTATGGAAATTTCTATAAGATATTAAGATTGTTAAAAAAGCGTATAAAGTTCTGTAGTTAAGTCCTATGAAGCCCTTAATAGTCTAGCTGTGTATCAACTAATTTGAGTAGTTTTGTTTATTTCTTTGTGCACAGGAATAGACTTGGTCACTCTAAAGATGGGTTATCACTGGTACTTAGCTTAATGTGATTGAACCCACTTTAAGTGCTGAGTGTGTTTCCCTTTTCTGTGATGAGTTTGATTTCCGTCTTGTATCCTGGTAAGCAGACAAGGTATTTGTTTTGCATTTCAAGCCTCGTTTTGAAATCATATTGTTATTAGTTGTATTACCAGTGTGTACTCTGAGTTAAGTTGCAATTGCAGTGGATTTGCATTTGAATAAGCCAGAGATACTTGCCTATGGAGGATATTCTACACTCCTGATTCGTAACCCCACCTATTAGATGCTCATAGACCATGGGTTAATCAATTTTTATGGCTGAAAGAATGGAAAAGAATTACTAGTAACAATAAAACATTACAATTTCCGGTGCATTGTACATTTGAGTTGAAAAAGATTGTGAATTTGAGTTGAAAAAGATTGCAAATTTGAGTTGTATCAAGTTTGAGATGAAGTTGAAATGTAGGCATGCACAGTTCAAAGCCTTGAAAGAGTGGGATTATGTGGCAAATGAGAGAGCACATAACAAAATGCTAAAAGGAAAATTAGAAAGGCTGTCAGCCAATCGATGGAAGTGAGATTGTATTTATGGAAGAAGGGATGGACGCAGGAAGTGTTAGAAACTTTAGGTGCTTTCCATGTGATTACTGACAAAACAGACAACAAGAAAACAAAAGATGACAAAACTGAAAACAGGAAAGAGACGGAAAATAATGAGAGCTACTCTGAGGGAGAAGATGAGTTTATGGACAGATTGTTGAGTGAAGCGAGACCACCTCCATATAATGAGACTCGTGTACAAGCACAAGTGGAGGAGATAAGAGCAGGTAAACTGTGCCTAGTTTGTCTTCAAGTAGTGAGAAAGAAGTGGTTGAGATTGATACATTCAAACTTGAAGGAAATGTGGAAATAATTGCAGAGACAGAAACTGATAAACACAACATTTCAAAGTATAATGAAAAATGGGATTGGCATATTTTAGTGCAGCACCAAGAAAACATGATCATCAAGCATTTGAGAAACTCTATGAATTGGCTGCAGAACTTAAAGTGGATTCAAAACAAGAGAATTTGTGAGTCAAGAAGATAGGGATGTATGTAAACAAATTACTGAGTCAGGATTCCAAAACGCTGCAGGATATTCTAATAGACTTATCAGGGTGATAAGAAAATTAGAGGACTTGCCGAAGTTTAGAGAAGAATGGACAGAACCACCTGATAAGCCTGAGCATTGAAAAAAAGAGTAAAGAGAAGGACAATGTGAGGTTGAGTGATTCTGAGTGGGAAGTGGTGGTTGCAAAGGAGTTCCCATTGAGAGAAGTGCAGGGAGGAGCATATGTGCATATACCCCGGTCACGAAGTGACATCTATAGATTTTTAAAGAATTTTCTGAAGCTCATAGAGAAGTCAGAGAATTAGCAAACAGAGGTGGAAAGGATTTTAACCATTTGAAAAGTACTTTGGACAGATTTGGATGCTTTAAATTTCAATTGTGGTTCCTTGAGATTTGTGGACGGAATGTAAGACCATAATACAGTTGCCAGTAGAAGAACCAGAGAGAGAATCGCCTCAGAATAAGCCTTCTCCATTTGTTATGGAGAAATATAATCAACTTATTGAGCAATTGAAAACAAAGGATCCCCAGGAACAAGTAAATTGGTCAAACTCATGAGAGCGACGCAAGAGCCAGGTGAATCACTACATAACTATTATGGGAGATTGATGCAGATTTACAAACAGGATAGTGGAATTGAAGACCCAACAAAAGAAGGGGTTTCTGGATTCATTCCGACTTTTGTGTTGGGCTTGCATCCAGCAGGTCAGGTCCTTAGATGAGATTGTGGCCTATGTGAATTGTTATAGTGATTGTTGCAATGCTAAGAAGAAAACCACAAAGGAGTAATAGATGGTGGCTCAAATAAGGTTTTTCCAAAAAGGTGGTGAAGGTGGTTTTCAGGCACCTTGGTATGGTTTTGGTACTGTGCTGGTGTTGGTGTGCAAGGTGTTGAGGTACAAGGCAATGCTACACAGTTTGTGCAAAGTGTAAAAGGTGATCCTTGTGGCAGAGGTTGAGGCTTTACTAACAACATGCCTAACCAAAATATTAATAATGCACAGATGTGAAATGGCCCATGCCACATCTGTAGGAAAAATAGCCACTGAAAACAGGATTGTAGATTTAATTCAAATAGATTTCAGAATGAGTGGCAAAGTTCCCTAAATGTAGCAGAATATGAATCAGTTGTCACAGAATGGGATGGTACAGCTAGCTCCCCAGCCCTACCAACTTGTCTGCAGAAGATGCAGAATCCAAGGCAGCTTGACGGGAATATGCCTTTAGCACCAGTCATTCAATTGCCTATGCAAAACAATGCTGGGTTTTCAACCAATTTTTAGATTTCAGCAAAAACCTTCAGTGAATAGTGATGATTTTCTACAATTTGCAGGTACCCAGGGAGTTCACACAGGGCCATGATCGGCACAGTGATGGTACCTGAGGGGGAATAGGATTACAAGCTTGGTGCAGCCCTAGAGGTACATCAGAAGAGCCCTTTTGTGGAAGGAATAGTGATTGGATATCCAGTGTATGTTTGATTGATACAGGTGCTACCCACTCAACGGTTAGCCTGGTGGATAATCCCAACCCTACCCATCTTGGGAAAAGAAGTCCAAGTTAAAGGTATGTAACTAATAAGCTGTCATCTAATGTCCCAGTAAAATGGATTACCGTGAACTCATAATTAACACTGGGCAGTGAACTCTGCTCCGCCGGTGCAGCTTGCGAAGTTTCTGCCCCTCCGTGATCCGCTCAGAGCACGGAGTTTGGCAAAAACTCCTCCTCCTACCTACGCATAGAGGAGAACACTGCCACTGGCTCAACCTTAGCCATTATGGCATGCTTAGCTATTAAAGTTACAGAATGTGCAAGCTGGTGCTCACAAAAACTGAAAATTAGCACTCAAAGTGAGCTGTCCTCTCCCACTCATGATTGCATGAGGACACTAATCACATGATTGCCGCATATCAACATTCGCCATTAGGTGTCCTTAATTCAAATGAAAATTACGGTAAAATGAGGATAAAATCAACTCGATGTCCCAACCCTACCCTATTTATATATGCACCTGAAAACCGGTGTGTTCAGGAATCAAGACCGATATTGGTCTCATTCTATATAAGGCACTCATGGGCAGCCATATTGGAAAACCTCAAACCTTGAAGTTTGTATTAAGCCAGCAATCATATTGGGCTCACTCATCTTTAATGCCAAGTTATCGGGTGGCGATAGTATCAAAGTATCCAAGGGCCTGGTTGGTTTCATAATATATTGTTATGTGGGTTTCCCTATAACTCTCCCACTGCACCGGGAAACGGAGAGCTTAGGACTGCAGCCCACTTGTTCAGCTTCCCCCAGGCTTCCCCCACAATTGCCATTCGACCAGCTCCATGCTTACCATTCCGAGGCCAGAAAAATGTCATTCGTTCCAAACTGGGCGGCACGTGCAAACTACAGCAAAACAGAGCTAGAATTGGCTGGGATGCCCCTAATGCTCCAATCGTAGGTTACCTCACTCATTAGCAGTACCGCCCACTTCCAGGAGACTCCCTGAACATTTTCTGCTGTGGGAATGATTGTTCTGTGAGCTGGCACATCAGAGCGAGAGCGGAGCATACTGCTGGCACAAGAGCAGGACCTGGAGATGGCATAGACACGTATGAAACAGCCTGGTGCAGGAGGGAGCAGAACGGTTGCCACAGGGGAGGTCATAGCAAGATGGAACAGGAGAGCTCAGGGCAGGGCAGCCTAACACATAAGAGACAATAATGGCACATGATAGTAGACCACTGCATTTACGCCTTAATTTGCAGTGGTGCAAAACCTTTCATAAGCTATAAAGTAATGCACAGCACTGCACTTGTGTGAAAGCCTGCTTGAGTCGGCTCCAGCTTTAAAAGAGTTAACATTGGGTTCTGCCCAGCTGAGCCCAAAGAACGCCTCTTTGCCGCAGGGCAGGGACTCAGATTTCACAGAACTTCTGCTGCGCTGCCCTCCATGTCCTTCTTCACACTAGGCCAGAGGGCCAGGCAGATGCAAGCAGCTGCTCGCACAGTAAGAACCACTCGCTCCCTGAACTTGCGCCACTTTACAGATGCATCTCTCCCTACCCCAGTTAGATTTGGTAGGACTTTGCTGAAATGTTTTTATGAAAGGGTCCTTCTAGTGAAGGGGCAAGTGGTGTTGTGCAGCTCCACGTGGACCGGTGCTGTCCGGAGCCAAATTAACTGTTTCCTTTCTGAATTGGTTGTATACTAGGGCGGGGCAGAGTGGAGCTCCGTGGTATTTCACTGAGTTTTTATGCGACTCCTCGGAATTCCGCGTAGTGCAACTCCGAGGACTCTGCCCACCCTTACTCATAATCAGTGAAACAAGTGCAGTTAATTTGTAAGAACAAGACCTTCTCTGTAAATTCAGCTGTGCAATTTACTGTACACTGGATGCTATACAGACAAAGGGTGAGGACTCTGAGTTCAAGATAAAATTACAAGAGTCAAGAGTTAATATGTTCCCAGGTCCAAAATTGAAGACTTACCTCCAGATTTAAGAAATACTATGAATAAGGAAGTTAGGGATTTTTTCAGGATAAGAAATTAGATTGATCAAAAGTGCAGAGCCAGTGCAGATCACTGTTTTACCAAATGCAGTGTATACCCATACTCCTCAGTGCAAGCTTACTTGTGAAGCAGAGAAGGGTATTTCACCTTTTATTGATAAAAATGTTTGTGCATGATATTCTAAAATATGTTTTAGTGAGCCCAGGTAACTGTCAAATCATGGGAATAATGAAGCCTAGCTGAAAATGGAGGAAAGTGCAGGACCTGTGCAGTATTAATGTTATAATAGTTCCTTATTGTTCCATGGTACTGATCTTGCAGTAATATTGTTTCAGCTTCTCACAGAAGCCCGGTGGTTTACAGTAATAGATTTGTGTGAAGCATTTTTCTCAATCCATCTTTATGAGAATAGTCAATATCTTTGCACGTACAAATTCTACAATAGAATTTTGGCTTGGTATAGGATCCCAAGGCTATACAGAAAGTCCTTTAATTGTGTCCCAAATCTTAAAGAAGGATCTAGAAAGTCTATATCCGCACTGTGACTCAGTGTTAATACAATATATCGATGACCTATTTGTCGCAGCTAAAACGAGATTGGGCTTTAGACTTGACACACTTTCATAGCTAAGCCATCTTGACAAAAATGGCCATAAAGTGTCCACTGCAACATTAGAGAATCATGAGGAGGAAGAAATTTATTTGTTACACCAAATTAAGACCGGAGTTAGAAAGATGTCCAAAGAAACCATTTCTGTGATTTTGAAAATTAACCCACCAACAAGTGAGGAGTGAGGATGTTTCTAACAATGATTAGCTACTGGCGTCAGTGGATTCCAACCTTTTCCCTGATTGCAAAGCCTTTATAGAGGGTAACTCAAAGCAATGTGAGGGAGCTGGTGCCTTGGGAAAATAAATGCTTGCAATACTCCCTGGTGCTCAAACACAGCTTATGTACCGCCTCTACTCTAGGAATGCCAAATTATGAGAAAGATTTGTATTTATTCAGTCATGAAGAGAAGGGTCTGCACTTTTATTCCTCACACAGCAGCATGGGGGGTGAAATTACATACTTTTAGGCTACACTTGATTCAGTGGCCGCCAAACTTCTGGGGTGCATGAAGAGCATTGCAGCTACTTATTTGACAACTGTACAAAGTGAGACGATTGTGATAGGACACAGACTTCTTTGCTTCATTTTTTTAAATTTATGTTTTGTGCTACTTACAGTACAAGGAATATGTATATTTTTTTTATAAATCTGATATCACACATGCCTATTCCATTTTTCTGATTGGTTCATATGGTCATTTTATTGCTGACTTGTGCCTTAAGATTAATTCTACTTGTCACCATCTTGGGAGAATACAATTTATTTCTACTGAGATATTAATCTTTTTAAATAATCCCTTTTTGGCCATTTACCTTTACTCTAGTTGATAATCAAGCTCGCAAGGGGTTATTGGGTTGCCCTTTTTTAGGTTTTGCCAGCACAGCACTTGCGATGTGCTTGCAAACTCTTTTGTAATAAAACAAGCATTTGCAATGCAATCGGTCTCGCCTTTGGGACCTTATAAGTATTTACCGATGCAGCACATTATTGCATATTACTGCAACAAGGCTGGTTTTGTTCATGCTTGTCAACTGCTAAGAAGGACTATTAATGGCTTGCAGCAGCTTTCCTCCAACCAGCAGAAGAAAAGCCTTAGCCGGGGGTCCTCTGTGCTGTCTTAGGGCAAAAGTGTTCTTCATTTTCTTTCAGTTTTCGAGTGGAAAGTTAAGGGCCATTCACACTGTAAAACTTGATGCCAGTTTTGTTATAAATAAATAACAAATAAAAAAAGAAGAGAGCAGAATATTTTTTTTTTTAAATGTGCCATTAGCCAGGAGGGTTCTGTGTGATTGGGGTGCGGGCGAGCATCAACTGTTGTCAGCGAGAGGCAAAATGCCTACAGCACCCGGTATTCCCAGGCGGTCTCCCATCCAAGTACTAACCAAGCCCGACCCTGCTTAGCTTCCGAGATCGGGCGCATTCAGGGTGGTATGGCCGTAGGCATCGGAGGCTGCCGTTTCAGGCCTCTTGTGCTGACAAAGCCCACATGTCTGTAGCAGGCTATCCTCAAGCACATTTGCACACTTCCCTTCAACAACTGCCTTCCTTTTCAAACTTTCTGCAGATACCCAAGCACAGCCCTCTCTTGCACTTGCTTATTTTACACTTACGCACAGACGGAGACCTCCCTTCTTTAGGGGCCAGCAGCAGCAGACCAGCAGCCTTGCATTTTTACCAAGTGCCTAGCCCTGCTTTGCACTGGCCTCTAAGGCACTCTGCTTGGGCCACTTCTCTATGTGCCAGGGGCTGCAGGGACTACCGCTCAGCAGCTGATGCTCACCCGCCCTCCGGCTCCTGCCGGAACTCTGGGGAGGCAAGTTCTTTTACAAATCGGTGCTGAGGAGGCAGCCTGCCTGCTCAGTGCTGTAATCGCTGGAAGCCGCAAGGAATGGCAGAGCTCCGAGACTGCCACGACAACCCGGCTTCAGCGGCTCTCCTGGCTCAGTGTCACCGCTCCGCACCTCCCGGTGGGTGAGCAGGGCTAGCGGTGGCGTATGTTATCTGACCAGGGTGACAGAGTAGTTTGCAGGATGCATGGGGTCTTTCCTCATTACAGCAGCTTTGTCTTAGCGAACGAATACCTCCCATGCGTCGCCTGTAAGAGCAGGCACAGGTTAGCAGCGCACCACTCTTCCGAAATCACGTAGCACCCAGCTGCTGCATGTCTGGTAACAATGAGAAATGGTCTCAAAGCTGGAGCGGCCGGGCAGGCACATTCAGAAGAAACATGACAATTAGATTAAAACGCTCGATTTCGTGGCAAAAATCCTACCTAAACAGGAGTGCCGATTCCTTGCAGAACTTTCCCCTGTTTTCCAGCATTTCCCCTCGCCCTGTCCCCCATGTCGGCTGCCAGCATCCTTGTCTGCCTCTTTCGCTTTCCCCCGCTCTGTCTGCTACCTGCCTGCTCCAGCCTGTGCTTGGAGTCAAGCTGTGGGTAGCACAGCCTCGCTGTCAGCAGCAGATCTCCAGCTGGGCGTGAGAATGATCAATTCACTCCGAAAGAGGGTAAAGGCAAAGAAACAGACACCAATCAGTTCATTGCCTCACCACAATAACCCCCAGCCAGCACATGGCATTTAAGTGTATTACGCTATTTGTTTTGAAGAAAACCCCACGCATTGGGGGAACCACTCGTGTTTTCTCTTATGGCGGCGGACCAGCAGGAAAAATGTAAATAGTGCTTGCAGACATATGAACACGTACAGTGTAACAACCGAAGTAAAGGGGCCAGTCGCCATGGGAGGATACAAATGACGGTGTGGCCGTAATAAGGAAGGACTGACAAGCCTATAAACGAATCCGAAGGCAGCATTTACGAAGGACAAAGACACAAGCCAATGAAAAATATGGGCGGGTGAGTGGGCGGGCGTCCCTCACGTACTGAACTCTAGGCTTGACCTAAAAAGATCTTAAAAGGAACTTACAGCCCGCCCATTACTCACCATTCATAGGCTTTGCTGGTCACTCTCGTTGTTTTCTTCTCACTGGTTAGCAGCAGCTTCTCACGTCATCAGGTTGAACTTCCTCTCTTTTGCATTGACAAAATCTATTGGCTTTGCCAGTGCTTGTGTTTTTTTGTGGTACACATACTAAGCATCTTACAAACAGATGCTTGCCTGAATATGAACCAATTATTATGGCAGCAGAAAATATTTAATTAAAGGCTGCAATACACTGAATCCTGAAACCCTTTTGTCAATGCCAAGGGAGGAAGCTGATGAAGAAATTGATGAAAATTACCATGATTGCATTGATGTGACAAAATTGTGCCCCAAACCAAGACTGGATATTCAAGGTGTACCACTAGCCTACTTCTTCGAGCAGCATATGCACTTTGCACAACAACATCTGTGGAAACATTATACATGTGTATTGCAACTTCTGGACAAGTGCCAGAATTGATTGCAATTACGAAGACATACTGCATAGCCAATGGATTGAGTATTACAATCTATACAGATAGCAAATACAGTTTTGGTGTGGTCCATGATTTTGGCAATTATGGTCACAAAGGAGTATCTGCTGACACCACCATAAGAAATGGGCCAAAAATTATAGGTTGATTAGAAGCTCTGCAGTTCCTAAACAAGATGACTATTGTGAAATGCATCACACTCAAGAGTGGAGACAATGTAACACTAAGTTATAAACAGAAGTCAGAAGGCCTCCTCACTAGATTACAAATAGATTTTAGTGAAATGCCCTTATGTATTGGTTTGAGTTACACTTTTAAAGCTGTTTATCTGTTTAGTAGGTGGGTTCTGGCCTACCCAACCATGAGATGCGATGCTCTGACTGTGACAAAGCTTTTACTGAGGGGATTGATCCCTAGATTCAAATTGCAAATTTCTTTAGAATCAGCTAGGGGAACTTATTTTAAGAATAAGGTCATGAAGGACCTTTGCATGGCACTAAAGGTGATACAGAAATTCCATTGTGGATATCAAACAGAAGCATCAGGAATCGTAGAGAGTGGCCAATGGTACCCAATGGTACCCTGAAAGCAAAGCTATCAAAAGTGTGTGCATCTACAAGTTGAAATGGCCAGATGCTCTTTCCTTAGTTTTGGTGAGCTTGAGGAGCACACCCACCAAGACTACAGGCTTGCCTCCTCACAAAGTTCTACTGGGCCAAGCTATGAGAATTCCTGGTATTCCTTCAGATGCACCTGTGAATATTACTGATAATTTGGATTACTGCAAGAGTTTAGTTGATCTGGTATGTTCTATCTCTCATCACATGATGTTGATTACACATTCTGCATATGAAGACCCCTGCAACAACATAGGATGTGGTGGGTGGGTAGTGGTGAAGTATCATGATAGGAAAAATTGCCAAGTGGACAAATCTCAAATAAAGATAGTGAAGACTATAGATGACGAATTAGTGACACAAACCACTAATTATCAGGTTTGAGCTTGAGTTTGCTACATTTGCTAGAGAACAAAGAGAATGAAGAGTTCAAGAAGCATTAGAAAAAAGAACAACAACAAACTCAAACTTCAAAAACTCAGATTCTGAAAACCGCAATACCAACTCACTGTGTAACAATTGTAAGTTGTGCAAATCATGAGAAAAAGGAAGCTGAAAATGAGTCAAGTGAAACAAATCTGATTGAAGATGAAAGCTTGATACAAGCTTATATTGGTCTGAGGGTGTGAGAGAAGGAATAAGAGCATCACAATCAGAGGCGCAATTCCATTTTAGCGGAAGAGTGTTGCCCCACTAAAAAAAAGCCAGAGGCCAGGGCAGAAAATTAAAATGGTAATAAACTTTATTTATTACCATTTTATTTTTAGCAACCAGCCTGTCCCGAAATGAGTGTCAGTACGGGGGGGGACTCATTGCAGCTGAGTGGCAGCAGGGAGCTGTGTGCTTAAGTTTAAAATGGGCATGTCTCTTTGGACGGCTGTCTTGTGACAGTCAGCCAGACATGCACATTTTAAACCTCTCTAACCCAGCTGTCTAAGACAGCTGAGTTAGAGAAAGCGCAGACCTCCAGTGCTCTTAAGAGTGCTGAGAAAGGCCACTCCCTCCAATCCTGGTGCTTCTCTCATATTGGTTAACAGCATGAGAGCAGTGCCAGGATGGGCTTAGGGGTTGGGAGCCTGCCTCAAAGAGAGAAGACTAATAAAGAAGGCCGTCAAGCTCACACAGGAAGGTAAGTGTATTTTATTTTATTTTATTTTATTTTTGGGTTTTTTATGTGCCACCCGCCCCACCACCCTTTGTACATGCCAGCCGTCACTGATCAAAATGAGTTGTAGTTTGAAGAATAATGGAGATAAATCCGCTGAAATAGTAACAGACATGAATGGTGAAGATTCTAAAACATTTGTGGTCTGAAGAGATCAACAAGAGTAAGAGTGCAAAGACTGAAACATAAAAAGAGACCCTGATCTGATTGGTTTCTGTTAAAAGAACCTCCATGAAAACACATGAACTGATAATGAGAAAGATCAACATTGAATAATTCCCTGATGGAGTAATGAAGCTGAATTTTTGAACCTTTGGAGAAGAAGATTCTTGATTTTTAGTTTTACATAGTGGGCCTTTATAACTCTCTTCATTAGAAACTTAGGACCTGATTCTCAAACTGCACTTTGTAGTACGTTTTGTATTACAAACTGTGTAGAGCCTCTCTGAAATGGAAAACAAGCATCCTAGGAACAGTTTTGGGGTATCACCCCTCATAGGCCAGGCTAGCTTGAATGCAGTGGCATATTGAGCACGGGACCCATGTCTGGGCACACCCTTCTCACTTAGGGTGACTATAGCAACATAAAAAGATGATGGACGGAATAATGAACATTATCAAAAATTCACCCTCAATCACTGATCTGGGTTAAATCCATCCTTTTTGTGCTCACCATGCCACTCCTGTTTGGACCAAGCCTTATGTAAATCCGTCCTGAACCTGCTCCCCAGGGGAACAGTCCAGCCTGAACTGCCATCTCAGGTCCTCCCTAGACTGGAAATCAAGCATCCTAGGACTGGTTTCGGGGTATCATCCCTCACCACCAAGGCTAGCTTGAATCCAGTGGCATAGGGAGCACGGAAACCATGTCTGGGCACACCTTTCCCACTTAGGACAACTATAGCAACACAAAAAGATGATGGACGGAATACTGAACTTTATCAAACATTCAACCCCAGTCACTGACCTGGGTTAAATCCATAATTCTTTTTGCTCACCATGCCATCCTGTTTGGACCCAGCCATATGCAAATCAGTTTTGATCCTGCTCCTCATGGGAGCAGTCCAGCCCAAACAGCCAGGTCAGGTCCTCCTTGGACTGGAAACAAGCATCCTGGGGTCAGCTTTGGGGTTTCATCCCTAATTCAGCCATGCTAGCTTGAATCCAGTAGCATACCGAGCAATGAACCCATGTCTGGGAACACATATCAAAAACAAGATGATGGGTGGAGTGCTGAAACTTTTCAACCACTCACCACCGGTCAAGAAATGTTGGGTTAAATCCATTGTTCTTTTGCACACTGTTAGACCTGGCATCCTTGGCGTGGGTCTCCCTTCCATTTTTTAGGTCTCGCTGAGCCAGCGCGCATGCGCTGCTCTGCGAGACTTTAGTAAGGGGCTTTTGAAAGTGCTCCCAAAGCGGCCACCAGCGTGCGGTTACGCGCACAAGCGCGTGCGACGTGCACAGCACTTTTTCTCGCCGCGCGCGCGCGTGTGCACAACTCGCGTCACCCCTCGCGTTTTTTTTTTTATTATTTAATTTCGCAGCAGCGCGGCGTTGCTTTTACGGCCGTGCGGCCAATGCTTGTTAGTTATTCCTGTAGCTATTCACCATGTTATGTATTCAATGCTTTACTCCGCTCCTTTCTGTTTCCATGCTAACATCAGTATAAGGCCGGGGTTTGCCTGACTCTACCATGGCCACTCCTTGAGACGTGGTCACTCCCCTGGTTTTAGACCGGAACACGCAGGTCTTGTGGACATTTGTTTCAGTGCATTTTTTGTGCACATTGCTGTTCTGATGCGCGTTGCAGTTCAAACTTTGATTTTTTTGTTTGTGTTAGTTTTTTTCCTGGGAGACGGTGACGTCGGCTTTGGAGAATTACATCAACCGTATCCTTGCTTATGTTGCCGGTACTTGTTTTATGATATCTGTGTAATGAATTAATCTCATTGAAGTAGTTACCTAATACCTACTTTATCTTATTATGTGGTTTAACTTTTTGGGGTGGGGGTTGTTCGACTTAAGTGCTGGGTTTTACCATAAATACAATCCGGTGTTGCTCGAGTATTGAGATCACGAAATTACTGAACATCCGCTTTGATTCGCGTTCCCAAATTTGTATGGCACCTGATACTATTAGAGTGTTCTCTATCTCAGCTGTATGATCTGTTTACTTCCTGTGGGAAGAGGTAATGAGTTTCCTTTTTCCAAATGATTTATTCTCACATAATTTGTGTTTTGCATTGAGCTTGATTCAACATTCTACATAGGAACGTGAAGGACACAACGTATGTTTTAACCAATTAAACTAATGATGAATTAAATGTGTAAGCGCTACAAGTTATGCATGCGTTTTCATCAGGAAATGCTTATATCATTAAGCTATCTGATCGCATCAGAACATTACCTAAGGAGAAAACTGCAATTTAATTTTTTAAGCAACTAAGTCCACTAATAAGCTTATATCAATCGCTCTCCCAAATATACTATATGCCTTAAGGAGGCAGGTATTCTTTATGAGCAGTACAAAAATGTATCCTGCTCTTACATAGCATGGGTCACTGTGGAACAGGTTTTCTTTTCTGGGAATGAAATGGATTAATTAAGGCTTCACTTCCCAGGTACTTACAGGAGGTGGAGGGGCAAACCTACACTGAAGCAGTGATCTTAAATTTTCAGCAATATGACCCTGATTTTATATTAAAAACAGAGCTTTGGACTATGCCATTTCCCGCTGAAAGGCAATATTTCTCTCCATGTGTTCCCATACCTGGCGTGTCACGCAGTTTGGTGCTTACTTTCCCTCCATGTTAAAGAACAGTAGATGTTTCAGCACCCAGGCTAATGTGCTGCATAGGTAAATACATATAAGGCCCCAAAGGCGAGACCGATTGCATTGCAAATGCTTGTTGATGATGCCTCCAATGTTATTGATCTGTTTTTGCTGGTTTAGATGCTTTGGGCACTGT